>JAEQBH010003994.1:0-232214 GCA_016808115.1 Tetrastigma voinierianum
CCTTGTCGGGATCGAAAACAATTTATTTTAAAACCTTTTTTTCTTCCTTTTTCCTGGCTTGTTTCTAATCAACTTGTTCCAGCGTCTTTCTTTTTTTTTCCGGCAACCAACTTGTTGGTTGCAGATTTTTTTCTTTCTTCTTTCCTTCCCCCCTTTCAATCATTTAAAACTATTTGGTACATGAATGAGGCGTTTAACGATTTCTAGTAGTTGTTGGGTATTGATAATCTGGAATTGACGTTTGCTCTACATATGTATGCTTACTTTCAAGGCATGACTGATACGTCTTAATGTGAGAAGTTTAACACAAACCCTGGAAATTTCAGAGAAAATGCAAGGCCGAAAGGACCTAAAGTAGAAGGAAGGTAACAATAGAGGGAAAAGTCAATAAAATATTTTTATACTTAAACAGGTTTTACTTATTTTCTTATTATATAAAAAATTAAATAATTTAAAATATATAACTTTCTAACTAATATTATTATATTTCACTGTTTTTCATAATTTTACTCAGTTATTCTTTGTTCCAAGCAAATTCATTTTACTTATAAAGTGTTCATACAAAATGTGTTAAAAAAAATTGGCCGTGTCGAGACCAGATATGATACCATTGAGTGAATTAGTAAAAAATCGGTAAAATTGGGACGACTCGGCCAAGTTACCGAGATAACTCGATCAACTTAGTAAAAAAATTGGTGAGAATGAGAGAACCTCAGTACAGGATTTCAAAGCACAATCAAAAAATAAAAAATAAAATGACTGAGAATGAGAGAACCTTAGTACGGGATTTCAAAGAACAACCAATTCCATTGTGCTTGTGTCGTGCCAATCAAATTCAAAATTGAGAACAGTGATTCATTGAATGGAAGTTGATCTTCTCAAAGTGGAGATTTGACTTTGGAGAAGCCGAGAATACGATCTTCTCGATTGAGTCTCCACTAACTGACACATCAGGTAAGTCTCAAGGAATTCATATTTTATTTAGATTTTTTTGATTACCTAAATATTTTAATATGGTAGAATAATTCTTTTCTAATAAACGATAGTTATTAATGGTAAGCCCATTTAGATATTATTATTTTTATTCATATATTTTACTTAAATATTTTCATATTTGTAATCGTACATATTTGTAATATTTGTAATCATATTTGTTAACAAATGATAATTCAACATACATATTGGCATATTTGTAATAATATTTGTTTTCATATTTTATTTAGATTTTTTTGATTACCTATTTAGATATTTTAAGAGCATATAATGGTTCTTTAAAAAAAAGGCAACTAAGCATAATGCTATTTAGATATTAATAACTAAGCATAATGGTAAATAACACTGGATAAAAAATTTTAAATTTGAATGTTTTTAAATGTGGATGTTGATATGACCATAGACTATTTTTAGAGCTGAATCTTTAAAAAAGAATAGATAAAATAATTAAAAAATATTCTACACAGCCTTTTGCATTTATCTTAACACAATTTGTTTAAGATAATATATATATATATATATATATATATATATATATATAACTTTTAAATATGTAGATATTAATATCTTAGTAAAACATTATCTAAATATTATATAGATATTTTAATTTCTAGATATGATCAAGATATTAATATACATTATCTTTGTAAAATATTATATAGATATTTTAATTTGTAGATATAATCAAGATATTAATATTAATATCTAAGTAAAATATTATCTAGATATTATTTAGATATTTTTATATATTCAAAATCTGTATGTGCAAATTCATTAATATTATAATATTAACATGATAACATATATTATTATTGATTGATTAATTTATCCATTGTATTAATATTAAAATGAATATTGTAATATATATTATAAATGATTGATAAATAATATAATTATTGATCTTTTTTCTATATTTCAATCATTCTTATTGAACAAGTAAAATAATGTCTATCTTATTAAAAAATAATATAGATACTTATTAAAATTCATCCTAAATTAACTAAAATAACAATTTTAATTCACTTAGTTGAAAATTAATAATTATGTAAATTTATTTAAAGTAAATTAGTATAAATTTAATCTTTTTGAAGAATAGTTGTATTAGAAAAATAATTCAATTGTTTGATCTTTTTAGTTTTACTTTTATACATGGTTAGCGAACATTTTGAAACTACTCAAAACACGACATGGTCGTGGGTACGTAGAATCATTTTCATGGGAATAAGAACCCTAAATGTAAATATTGTGGAAAATTTATACATTGAGGTATAGCAAGATTAAAACAACACATTGCACATATCTCTGGACAAGTGGAAGGATTTCCTAGTGTACCTGTGAAAGTGGCACAAAGCATTAAATTGTTTATATTTAATGCTACGAATGAAAAAAGAATCCATCAGTAATTTCCCTTTAAATGAAGACATTTTTTATGAAATTGATGAGACTGGTTTTGATGAAATTGAAGAAGTTAGGGTGATTGATTTCGAAAGAAGGCAAATGAAACATGCAATGAGAGAAAATCGTCGATTTTTTGAAGAAGGTAGACAAGAGCATGGGAGGGGTGATACTTCCTCACAACCTTGTAGTGTTGGGATCAAGCATGCCCTGATACATAGCTTCAGCATAAGAGAAAGAGCTAACATACCCCAAAGGGAATTGATTCCTACATGTTTCCTTCAAAACATCAATCGATAAAAAAATTGTTTTTCGTTGAAGGTGCCAAGAAAGTGGGTAAAGTCATCTCTAAATTTTTTCTCTTTAATGGAATACCTTTCAACATAACCGGAGCAGTGGGCCTTACTATCAATCTATGATTGATACCATAGTAAAATGTGTTTAGGTATCATAATCCTAATGGCATACCAAATTGGCAATGCATATTTGGAGGAAGAGGTGCAAGAAATTGAGACATATATAAACTCATTGAAGGCTAAATGACTTATATATGGATCCACAATCATGTGTGATGGTTGGAATTTTGGAACTATAAAGCCTATCATAAATTTCATGGTTTATTGTGATAGAAGCATGATATAACTTTCTTCAGTTAACATAACCAACATACCAAAGACGGTAGATTATATATTTTCTCTTATGGATATGATTGTGGAGGAGGTTAGGGAGGACAACGTTGTACAAGTAGTCACTAATAATGAGGCAAGTTTTAAAGCACCTGTATGTTGTCAATGGTATGAAAGCATTTTGTTTTGTGTCCTCAGAGTCCCATTGTATTGATTTAATGCTTAAAGATATTGGAAACATGAAGTAGATTAAGGAGACTTTAGATCAAGCAAAGATGATCACAAGCTTTATTTATAATAGCCTGAAAGTAGTTAATTTGATGAAAATGTTCACTAAGGAAAAAGATCTCTTGCACCCCAGGATAACCCGATTTTCCACTGACTCCATTTCACTTGAGTGTCTTATATGTTGTAAGGGTGATTTGAAAATGATGTGCACAACAAATGAGTGGCATGAATTCAACAAAGATCAAAGCAGAAGGAATTTAAGAGATAAGGTATCCAACCTTATCTTAATTGATCGATTTTGGAATAGGGCAAAGGAAGTCTAAACCATCATGGAACCTTTGGTGAAAGTTTTGAAATTGGTTGATCAAGATAAGAAGACCACATTATCAATCATTTATGAAGCAATGGATAGAGCCAAACTAGTCATAAAGGTTACTCCAGAAAATTCCGGGAAAAGTATTGGGAAGTCATGGATTAAAGGTGGTCAAATCAATTGCATAGACATTTGCATGTTGCAGGTAATAAAAAGATTCCTTATAGAGTTATTATTATTTATTCAAATGCAAAGTATTATAAATTAATAATATTTTTACTTATGACAACATATTTTTTAAATCCAATGTTTCATTATTCAAATAAATTCTCCCACCATCCGAAAATTAAAATCGGATCAAGGAGGTTATCAAGTGATTGGAGCCAATTTCTGATTAAAGTAAGCAAATTTATTTGAATGGGGGTATGTCACTTATGATATATTTATATAATATATTCTATATTTTTAATGCATTAATAGCAATAACATTACAATGCATGTGAAATTATTTATCAAGGTCAAGGAGAATTTGAAGTGCCTCTAACCGTAAAAGCAATAAATCAATATCTTCCCGTGATACTCATTATATTTATTTTGTTATAAAATAAGGATCATTATCATTTTCTATTAAATATATATTATGCCTAATATGTTTTTTACATCAATAAATGGGCGGTACAATTATGGTGATGAAGGTCCATGCATCTTCAAAAATCTGTTGTTAAAGTTTTAAGCTAAAACATGTTCTTCATCAAGCTGCAAATAAATTAGAGCACACGATCACTGATTCACACAAAGTTGCGCAATCGTTTGACAATGAAAAAGTTGCATAAGTTAGTCTAAGTCCACTACAATATGCTAATTCAAGTTAAAAGTTTGATGCAATAATGAACCGATGAAGATTTGTACAATCCAATTGACTTGAATCATATTTTTAATGATGATGATATATTAGATGAGTCGATGTGAGAAGAAGAATAACCTACTTTATCATCTGATAATTTGGACGTGTTAGATCAAGATCTTCCCTCTAAAGAAGGTAGAAAAGCTTCTGAAGATGATGGTGGCACAAGTTATATGGTTAGTAGGCGTGTAAGCAGTATTGCAAGGAAGAGACATTGGTTCTTCGTAAGGCTCTCAACAATTCTTCAAGTTCCACAGCGATGATGGTGATGATAGAGTCAATAGAGAGGGGTAACAACATTGCTGGCAATGAAGATAGTGAAGACACTAATGGGAACAATGAGCAAGTAGTGACATCGAGCAAGTGGTGTCGTTGATGGTGGTTATGTTAATAAAGGATCACATACGTCGTGGGCACAAGGAGATGAAAATTATTATGCCACACAATGGAGTAGGAGATGGATCCTATCATAACTATAACGCCCCGTCCCAAGAAGGTGTACGATACGTGTAACCGTAGGGTCACATATGTGCACCAAGGGCTTCCTTAATTAGTTCAATGTCATAGTAGTATTTTTGGAAGTTGTTTTTATGGATGAAATTGTAGTGTTTTCAAATAATGGTGCCACTTTTGCAATTAAGGAAAGTAGAGGGGTGAAAGTACAAATCATGGAAACTTTGATTAGTTAAAGGATAATAATAATAATAAATTGTCATAATGGTTCAGGGAAGCCTAGAAAATTCTCTAGATCTCGGATGACGAAATGGATTGTAAAGAGCAATCCCTAAATCTAGGACCTATGTTGCTTATCAAATTATGAGATAATCGGAATATTTTACGATTTTCTGGGTGATAAGTTGTCAGTGACTTCAAGGATGAGATTTTTACGAAAATCTCAGGAGTCAGGAAATAACTGGAGTTAAGTTCATTTAAAATAAATTCAACTAAAAAAAAAAAATTCGGGGAAAAAACGGACCTGAATGATGCAATATGAGCCATATATCCAAATAATAATAATAATAATAATTAAAAAAAGGATAAAATAAAAAAGAGACCGATAGAAGGGAGAGAGTGAGAAAGGAGGAGAGAGAGAATTTTTTATTTTTTTCTTCACTTCGCTTCTCTCTAAAATCTAAGAAAATCGGACCTTAGGTTTTTGTCGGAGTAGAAGGCAAAGTTGATCTATGCATCGCAAGCTACACGTGGGTACCAAAAGCTTAGCATTTTGTCAAATTTCAAGAAGTAGAGAATTTTCCTACTTGTGTTATTTCTATCCTAAAAGTCATTTAATAGCTTAGGATTTTCTTAGAGGCCGTGAGAAGCCGTAAATTTTAGTCCCAAAATTTTTTAACTAAGTTTAGGAATTTTTGGAACTATTTTCGAACAGTTCGGGCTGAATTTCGAGACTGTTTTCGGACAATTCGAGTTGAAATTTTGGGATTGTTTTCGACGCCCGACAGGATTTTCGTAATCTGTTGTAAGTGTTCTGGACACTACTAAAGGCCCTTTGAGTTTAGAATCGCCATATGCCCGTGGAATGACATTTAGTGTCTACATTTTCCTCGAAAATTTAATTGTATCACCAAGTGTGCAAATTGTTTGCTGTGATGACGCGGTGGCCTAATGCTATCGAATGTAGGGTGTGTTTTAGGCGGAGAAATTTGTAGTCATGCTCAGACATGTAAACGGAAAATGTGAGTGTTCTAAACTTTATTTTTCAATACTTGTGTATTGTTTATAAATCATTTTACGATTGTATATTATGGATTTAATTGTTAAACCATATTTTAAAGCTTAGGGTTTTGATTTGTTAAACCATATTTTATAAAGTAAGCAAGCAAGCAATATGTTATATTAAGCAATAAAGCTTATATTGTTATGATTTTAATTGTTAAACCATATTTTAAAGCTTATGGTTTTGATTTGTTAAACCATATTTTATAAAGCAAGCAAGCAAGAAAAATTATACTTTTTAAGTCAGGCCTTCAGAAATCCCTTAAGCCAAGCAGCAAAGATTATCTACGAGGCATTGTAGATGTGCACTAAGTGAAGTTAGGACATGATTGTATCAGATTGAGATTTTCCTGGTCGGAAAACTTAGCTCATGCATTATGGCATATTAGAGGAGGATAGTAGCACGTACTGGAGTATATAGGGTTAGCGCGCTAGCTATTTATGTGATGATGAAGTATTCCATCATATTTACCCAAATAGGTGATGTGGACATGAGGTCTTTCCACTGACACAATAGAGACACAAGTTTCCCGTGTTTACTAGGGTACAACAAGCAAGAAAGGCCTCCAGTGGTTAATCTTTATTTTTATAAGCGTTTTACATACAACTTTAAATCGACCATTGATAAGCAAGCAAGTAACTTATAAAAAGTTTTATAAACTTTTATAGAAAAGCAAGCAAGCAGTTTATGAAAAGTTTAGAAACATTTATAGGCAAAGCAAGTAAGGTTTATGGAAAATGTTTTGTAAAAGATAATTTTGTCAGCTTTGAGACATTTTCAGAAAAAGTAGCATACACTCACCCGAGCTCTTTAGCTCATTATTTTCCCGGTTTTCAATGGCTTTCCAAGTATTGTGCACGAACACTAAAAGACATATCAGGTCCTCCCACTACTAGTTAAATGTGTTGTATTTACCCACCATTGTATATATTTGTAAGAAAGTACTTTGAACTTGTATAGTTGTGCATATGTATGTACATAGTTTGTTTTATGAAAATGTGATGAGCCTGAGGCTCTTTTGATGAAGTGTTGTTGGTTGCCATATTTTGGAAGTGTAAATTGTATTTACAAGTTTTGGGACATGTCCTATATGCAGCTGTTATGCTGTCAAAATTTTATAAAATAACAAGTTTAGAAAAGAAAAATTTTTATACCTGGTTTTCGCTAGTTGAACACAAATCTTAACTTCACAGGATTCTAGTCATTGGAAGTATCGGGCTGAGTTCTCAGGTTGCCGACATCACCAAGAAGTGGTGAGGGGTGTGTCAATAACTTTTGAGATAGTGAGAAGCCTTCAAATGCTTTTAGCGGGAATGATTTTGATTGATATTCAACTATTGGAACACGAGAGTGATTCCTATGGATATTATCAATCTTCTAATAGCAGAAGCATTGCATATCAAGGTTTTGGATACTATCAACATGAAGTTGAGGCCTGAATGTACTCCAAAGGACATATTTTCCTAATTATGGATCATCAAGCCAATCATGTTAGCCAACACATTCAAGTAATGAACAATTCTTTCAACCACATTCTCATTATGCAAATTATCATCCCGATTTGTATGCTCATCGTAGGACTAATGATGATGATGATTTTGAGCCACCTCATCATTCCACATGGTATTGATTAGTGTATTGGATGACATTTTGTTAAAAAGTTGTTATGTTTGATATAAAATAATTTCTTTTGTTAGCATTATCATAAAGAACTTTTATTGAATGCATCAATAACTATTTGAATGATAATAAATATAAGAAAACATTGTTTTATTAATTGTTTAACTCACTTAATTATATCTATTTTTCTAATAATTTAAATAATTTTATAATATTTTTTTAACTTTTTAATTATCTTATTTTGTGCATCGGTCGATACTTGACCGATACACCGCGACCGATACATCTTGAGATTGTTCGAGCAGGTGACAGATACTCCGATTTTGAACCATGATACAAAACATTAAATAATTTAAAGATATAAAAAGTTCTCAATATTTCTAATAAAATTTTATTTCTTTACTACATTTCATAATAAAACCAAATATAAGAAAATCAATTTCCTTACAATTTTTTTCTTCTTTTTAAATCATGTTTGATTCTTAAAAAATATTAGAATAAACAACTCAAGAAAATGGTTTTTCATGTTTGGTTAAATTGTATAAAGTATGAGAGAAAAAAAATATAATTGAAATCAAGAAGAAAATTTTATGAATATAAGGAATAATATAATGACAAATATAAGTGTGTGTGATCCATATCGTAGCCCCTGATGTTCGTACTCATTCGCTCTCTGACGCAGCACATGGTCCGAACTCCCTCAGAGGTGTTAGTGTGTGTAGAGTCTGTGTAATACAATTACAATAAAGTAAAGCCAAAAACAATTTTTTACATGGTTCGGCAACCTGCCTATGTCCACGGGGTTATTCCTAGATGCAAGGATCTTTACTGATCTAATTCAAGGTTTATAATTAGTCTTATGTGGTACGAGACTCCCTCTCTACTCATGGCCCTTCTTAAAACCTAATCACTCCTTGTGGAATTCCATATGAACTCCCTCAATTCCACTCTCTACAACATTGCACACCCATACCCACATTACATCAATATAAGATGAAGAAATTAAAGAACATCATCTTTCACAAAATTTGAAAGGATTTTAACATACAATACCTCAACTGAGTATCTGCACTCCGCACTCTCTCAGCACATCTGGACTTTGCTTGTTCTTATTCAAGCTCTACTCCTAAAATCTGTGTTGAGAAATTCCGAAGCCTTAAATTTATAGCCTTGCTAATCAATCTTTGAAGTCTTGATATGGTTGGATCATTATCCTAATATGAATCCAATCCTACATTCTATATTATGTTATTTCATTTAAGTTATCACATGGGAATTATGAAACTTGTTGCTTAAGTATCCTCTTAAGAATAGAATCCTAAATGGTTTCTAATTCAGGTTTGATAGCTTAGACTTCTGAATCTTTTGAGATTTGATCACTATCCTCTTGCCAAATAGATCTTAATCCCATCGGTTGCTTGCTCCCCAAGTTCCTTGGCCTCCAAACTAGAAGACTGCCTTACGTTCCATGTTAGCTCTGCTTCTAGTCTAGACTGTCCAAGTCTCTCACGTCCTTACATTGTGAGACAACCTTAGTCCGAACTACTTCTTAATCCTACCAGGGACTTCACATCTAATTAATTAAATCTTCATCAACTTCAATCCCTAAAGTACCTATCTTCTTGTAAAACCCTTGAGACAAAGATATGGACAATCTCAAACCCAACATTCTCCCTTTTTGTCTATGTCTTTGACAAAAACATCCCTTAAAGAATGAGACAAGAAGAGGCATTGAAGAGGGGAGACAAGTGGCACTTAACACTTTTGAGATGAAGATTTTCATTCCATTGATTGTTTGCCCTTTCTCATGTCCGGCCATTACAATTTTGAAGGGATAAAAAATTCCAAAAAAAAAATCCCTTTTAACTGCCATGAATTCTGTCTACTCATTTTTTTTTTTTTTTAAGACTTAGAATGTAGGGGACCAAGGAGATGGCAAGTTTAGAGGCACTGTGTCTCCACTTTTCTTTCCGTTATTTCAAACATTGGTTGGTCATTGGTGGTAGCCACTTCTAGCAGAGAAGGCTTAAACACTAGCTAACCAATATTGGTCCTGAATGTAGAAGCTTTAGTCTGCGACAGATTGCTTAGTCAGAGCGTGTCTCATTCCCGAGTCCTGGACTTGTAGTGAGGTTCGGTGACAAGATATATTTGTACTCCTCAATATCTTCCTTATGACGTGGAGAAAATGGAAGCTTTAGCCCTTATTTTCTTCATCTCTTCTACCAACACTATGATTCTTTCTTACTCTTTCTAAATGCCTTGGAGTTGTAACTCCAACAACTATTGTTATTCATAGAGATGGTTTAATATCTCATGAGTCTTGATGGTCCTTTCTAGAAGACCAGTCTTCCTCTACACAACAGAGAGATTGTCCTATGGGTGCATCTGCTAGTTCGGACTCAGGGATTATCTCTAGGACCTTCTCCTTCATCTTCCCTATCTTTTTCCTAAAAGGGACATCTCAAAGATGATGTCCTTAATACAACTTATAGGTTATTCTCATCTCAAGGGTTGGAGGCACTAGAATGTTAGTGGGAACCATAATATATGGTTAATGGGTTGTAAGTATAACATATATTAGCAAAGGATATCCATATGCTTTTCGGTGTGATGTGTTCTTAGCATGTCCTAGGATGTGTTTGAACATAAGCCTACCTAGGTTGAATTTTTTCTTCATGCCAATTTGAAAGAGCAAGGTGGAAAAACTTTTTGTGACAACTATGCGATGGGTGGTTGGCAGCCAATTACTCATATTAATCTTATGGAAGCTGGAGTATCTGGAGGTGAGATGAGAAGAAAGGAGCTTGTACTTATATGGCCATGATCATATTTTCCCTCCAGTGATGACCGAAACCATTGGGTCTATATTAGGAACTTCTAGGATGTCATCCCATTCCCAATACTGATTGAGGTCATGGAAGATAAGCCGCTGACCGCCCGCACTACGCCTCTAAAAGCTCGACTTGTAGAGTTTCTCATGTCCTTGGAGAGATTTACATAGAACTCCAAGATATTCTGCGACAGGAAGGGAGGCAGCTTCAATACAGTTCCTAGAAGATTTGTCTCCTTCAAAAGTTCTAATATCTCAGATTTGGAAAAGTCCTTGCTATGCAAGATACGTTCACTGACAAGGGTCCTCTTTGATATCAAGGCCTAGAACTTCGCATAGGAGGCGGATTTGAAAAATATGGATGGAGAAGCACTTACTTTTGGAGACGTTCGAACTTTCTACTTCTCGTTTGTGCTTTAGATCTCTACTTTCTTAGCTTAGGCTAACAAGCAAGAAAATTTTCTCTACGGGAGGGCAATGTTTCGAAGGATCCAAAAAATGATAGATCCTTTATTTTTCGGCCTATTCCACCGTGTTCAAAATTTCATCGAGATTAGTTATCTAAGAATGCTTTGCTTCGAGATTTTGAATCTCATTGTAAAGTCTGCCTTACCCATCCGAATCTAATGTGCGTAGCATAGGTTAGTCTTCTCGTGATCGTGTGTCATTCTTATTAATGCTCAATATTCAAATAATGTGTTTTGGTCCTTGGCTATCATATTTCAAAGGAGAATTTTTTCGACCAAATACTGGACTAGATTATCTTTAAGGTTTGAACCTCTGTATTTTACTTCCTCCAAATGTATTTTCCTTCCTCGCTCAGATCTTTCTACCATGGGAATTTCAACTCAAAGGTGCCATAGATACAGGCGGGCCGCAATGCCGAACTCAATGGTTCCAACATCAATGGGGTCTATTGCCAACCCTTCTTAATCAAAGGTCTTACCTTTTGAATTAGAACTTCCTTTCACTAGTCTTTTGCTATTGGACCCACCAAATCTTGTTATCATCATCTTCGATATAAAAAAAAATGGAATAAGAGAGAAAGTTCAGACCTTTGGTGGTTTCTTGAGAGAATATGCAGGAAAGGCATTGGGCTTTTGTCTTCTACTATCTCTCATATAGAGGTACTAATTACTCTTGAGAAACTCTAAGGTTTTTGTCTATAATGGTTCCCTATTTAATAGGAGGGTTAGCACTCTCCTAGAAAGCGTCGTTTCACAACCATCTTTTCGACTGCTATAACGCTCCTAGTCATTAAGATGTTTTATTGCTGTGGGACACCACGTGACCATTTTCTTTCCTCGCTTTTTTTTTTCCCCATTTTTTAGAAAATTAAAAATATGTCATGTTCAATCCCATATGATTTGAGATCTCATACTGTAAAATCCCCTCCATAGGTGAAGATTTCGATTCTCCTAGGACTATCACAGTTGGAATTGGTACTCCCCTTGGGACATCACTACCTTTTAATGAGTCTAAAACTCATATATTTTTAAGCTCATTTTTCAAGTATATTTCAAGCTTAAAAATTCAATTTATTGTAAAATCATGGAGCTTTCACCCAGATTTATGTTTTGAAGGAAATTAAGGAAAATAAGGTAAATCGTATTTGTGCATAAAAGTGGCCAATGTTGCATGATCAAATTCCCTCTAGTGTCACGACATTATGTGGAGAAGGTCTTGACACTATTGCAATGTTGAGACATATTAACAACATCGGCTGAAGAGGGAAAGGCAGAGATATGCTAATGTCGCGACATCATAACGACATTTTCACGACATCAAGTCAATATCGTGACAGCACAACTCAATGTCGCAACATCAAAAGTAGCCTTAGCATTCAAACTACATCAGACATCCAATGTTGCAACATTGACACGGCATTGGCTATTGTAAGAAGAACTAAAATGCTTAATGTCGCGACATCACAACTTAATTGATTAGTACTCAAATAGTGCTATTTTGAGCCCTGTATAATGCAGGTTTTAAACACTTTTTGTGTACTAATCGACTTTAATAACTTAATTGATACATCAGTCCCGGCTTTATACCATCACATTTTGTAGCTATTTTTAGTAGTTTTGCGTGTCAATGCCCTATTATTCTAACTGGATTCAAACATGGTGAACCCGAGCCTAATTCAAGATGCATGATTGAACTGTGAGGAAATTTGGAGCAAAATGCTGAAGAGAAGGAGAGCTCACGAGTTTCTATGTGGTTGCGAATTGCAAATTTCGTGTGCTGCAATGCGCAAACTCGCGAACTCACTAAATTTCTCACATCTACTCCCCGTTGACTGCTTTTGACCCATTTTTTTTGTGATTTTATACAAGTTTTCCCTTGATGTAATTTTAGTTCATTTGCACATTTTTTTAATTTCCTTATACTGAGCACCTACATACATACCTACCAAGTGCGTAGTGCACCCTCATGCAAAATAATTCCATGTCGAGGATGTGGTAGTGAGGCCTTATCTGGTTCCCCTTCTCCTGACTTTTCATGGTATGGAAAATGAAAATACATATATACAAATACGGGATTTTGAGGAAGTTTGCACGACTTTCAAGGAGGGAGAGCTTGATACGACTTGCCTGCCGAAGCCTTCCATCGACCAAAGACAAAGCCAAAATTTGGCTTAATTCACTAGGGCCAAGAACCATCAGGTACTGGGTAGAGCTGCAGGCGAAATTTTTGAAGAAGTTCTTCAGTGCCCACAAGACTAACAATTTGAAGAGGCAAATCTACACCTTGCACCATGACAAAGGAGAGATTTTATCAATGCCGAAAGGTATATGGAGACCATCAAGGCATGCCACTGGTGGCTTTTGACACATGGATGCCAGTAAAACCACTTCATGATGGAATGTCCCATGCCATGAACAACTTTTGAGACCATGTGGAGGGACTTCCTCAAAGAAAAATTCAGATGAAGCCGCTGGACTTCAATTATGTTGTTTAAACCTCCACGGGATGGGACGAAATAACCTAAGGCGTAACAGAATGAAACCATCAGTAAACCAAAGGGAGGCATGTATTCACTGGGAGGAAGTGTAACTAAAGGCTAAGCTGCTCACTCCCGGCTAGAGGATGGAAGAACTTGAATGAGAAATCAGCATGAGGTCGTGGCGTTGATCCAGGTATCTATGTTTGACCAACCGTGTTCCAATTTTCAATCTTCCAGTCATCAAGAAGAACATTGTCCAATTTCTCCCTTAATGCGGATTCGATGGTTGAAAATGCAAATCATGCAATAAATAGCCACCAATCGATGCCCAAGATGGCAACACTTATCCCAATTGGAAGAACCACCCCAACCTTGCCTGGTAGCCTAAACCCTCCAAAAAGATATGTTCCCCTTGGGGGCACATCGCAGAACAACAATACGGGTCCACCCTCAACAGCTAAAGAGCCACCAACCTCATCACCTGTTGAGCAAGCTATCATGAATTTGGGCAAGGTGGTGGGGAATTTTGTAGAGGAGCAGAAAACTATTTGAATCAAAGAATAGAAAATGTAGAAAGCTCCATGGACAAAAGAATTGATGGGCTCTACAAAAGCCTAAATCAAAAAATTGATACCCTAAGGCTCATCCATCAAAGATTCCAACCAATCAACAACAGTGTTGTAGAAAGTGAGATTCCTCTCGCATTAATCGCCCAATCCAAGGGGAGTGCATGAACTAAGCTATGCTAGTGAGCCCGCACCAAAGATGGATGAAGTTAAGGCCATTATTACTTTAAGGAGTGGTAAGGAAATTGAGCAGCCAGTGCCCAAACCGGCTGTAGAAACCAGAGAAGAAGAGGAAGTGGAGCCATAACACATATTCATTAAAGAGGATTCGATGAAGAAAAGCATGCCTCCTCCATTTCCCCAAGCACTAAGAGGCAAAAAGAAGGCTTCTAAGCAAGAAGGCATCCTGGAAGTGTTGAGGCAGGTAAAGGTGAACATCCCACTACTTGACATGATCAAGCAAGTCCCTACCTATGCAAAATTTCTAAAGGATTTTTGCACAGTCAAAAAGGGGTTGGGCATTAACAAGAAGGCCTTCTTGGCTGAACAAGTTAGCTCTATCATCCAGCCGAAAACCCACAAATACAAAGATCTGTGGATTCCCACCATCTCAGTCAACATTGAGGGACCTTTCAGATAGATAAGGCATTGCCGATCTCGGGTTTCGTGTCAACCTACCGCCATACTCAACGCATAAGTAGTTAGGTTCGGGGTGAGCCAAGTTTACCCATACACCACCTTATCCTTAGCTGGACGATCTATGAAAATACCACAAAGGATAGTTGAGGATGTCTTGGTGTAAAGATAGATAAATTCTAATTATATGGTGGATTTTGTGGTTCTTGATACGTAGCCACGGCGTAGAGCACTAACCAAGTGCCCATCATACTCGAGGCCATTTTCGCCACATCTAATGCTTATAACTAATCGTCGGAATGTCATGCAACTTCACCTTAAGTAACATGACATCGAGCTCAACATTTTTCACTGAGCAACAAGGATAAGCCGCAGGAGGATGAGGAGCAGAAATCGGCTAGTTCGTCTGTGGCAATGTGTAGGAAAGCATAGTGCTCAAAACTACAGTGCAGCAATTAACAAAGAACCAAGGCGAGCGGCTGATCAACTGCGACGGGCCACCCTTCATGCGCATCCGTCATCTCACCAAAGACCAATGTAGAACAGGATGCTTAACATAAAGGAGCAGAAACTGAACTCAACTGCAACAAACCACACTGGAACCAAGGAGGAGATTCTCCTCCTGGACCCTCCATGAGACCCCTCTCAGCCAATATTAGGAGCCGGCTTCATAAGATCTCGTAAGCCACTAATTTAATTGCTTAGTCTTGCTTAAGTTTCAGTTTTGTTAATAATCTTATTGTGATCAGTTGGGTGACTTATTTTTCTTCTGTTAAGTCAAAGAGTACCAAAGATCGTAACCACTTCTCTATCACGCCTCACTGGCCCAGGCCGAGGATGATTCTTCATCGCCTACCCACTCGAGGAGGTACCTTCACTCTCCCCTCCCGCTAATCCTCTCGACTCCACACCCTCGTTGCAGATGATGGCATACTTGGTCAGGGGAGAGCAGTGTTGGAAGTGAAGTTCATACTGGTGATTACGCTTGTACCACATGTCCAAGAAAGCCCATTTTATATTTAGAGGCTTGTTATTTACTTTTTGCAAAAGCTGAAAATTTTGTAACTACACCTTTATATATATAATCACAACTCCTACTTTTTCTACACTTTTGCATCTCAATTTTTCCCTATATTTTAATGGTTTCGCTTCCTATAAATTGAAAAGTTGAAGCACCTGTATGCTTCCATCAATGCTAGACTAGTTCAATGCTCGATTGAGTCACTGGGTCGCCTGAAGACCCCGGTAATCAACCCTCGTCTTCCACCACATTCAGCCACACACACAAGGCACACGCTTCGCCCCATGGGCCGAGAAGTGCTACATACACCCCTTTTACTTTGCAAAACCGACCTTAGCTTCGTTGACGACCTATAATAGGTTAGAGTTCCCCAAGAAAGAAGACCAATGTGTCTTCCAAAAGAAAAAGAAAAGGCCAAAGAAAAAGAAAAAGAAAAGAGAATAGAACTTAAAAAAAAAAAAAAAAAAAAAAAAATGCTTTGCCTGAAACCCAGCACAAACAAGGGGTATGGGCGAAGCCTTAAAGCCTGTGCCTTAAGCAAATCGGGTCGAGAGTCACCGACTTAGTGCTCGCTACGGGTGGATGGGTGGAGTTTGTGTGAGTCAGGAGCCGGATCTCTAAATCATTCAAAGTCCGTGGTGAAACCTATAGAGCAATGGTCAAAGATCCTCGACTTCGATGCCCTAAACCTTAGTCAAGTTGGGAGTCTCTGCGGATCCCCCTGCTATAATTTTAACTCGTGAAGTCGAAGCCGCACCCTACAATACAATAACAGTGTGAAATAAGAGTGGAACTGAATCTATTTAGGTTGGTCAAAAGTCTAAGGCATTCGGGCAAGGAAATTGCCTGTGGGGGAGAGCTAGTTACCTTATCGGGTACAAACCGATCACCTAAAAACACTTAGATTTCGTGGAAGTTCAAAGGATTTCCTTTTGAATGAACACGCTCGAAACTTGCCCAAGCACTCATTTTCCAAGTTGGTTTTTATGCAGTGTCCCAATTTTTCATACTGAAGGTAAGGCCTCCCTTATACACACACCTTTTGACAAGACAATCCCGTGATATATATACCGATGATCTTCCTTCTTTGTCATCATAAGGACTCAGCAACGTCGGTTTGGAGTGATTAGTACCCAAATAGTGCTATTTTGAGCCCTGTATAATGCAGGTTTTAAACACTTTTTGTGTACTAATCAACTTTAATAACTCAATTGATACATTGGGGTCCCGGCTTTGCTACTGATCACATTTTGTAGCTATTTTTAGTAGTTTTGCAGGTCAAATGCCTCATTATCTTCAATCTGATTCAAACACGATGAACCCGAGCCGAATTCGAAGATGCATGATCGAATCAGAGGAAATTTGGAGCAAAAATGTTGAAGAGAAGAGAGCTATGTGAGGGGTTTGCAGCTGCGAAATTAACCCGCAAATTCCCGTCGTTAACCTACGAAATTTCGCAACACTGCTCCCCTATTGACTGCTTTTTGACCCCGCCTTTTTTTGTGGTTTTATACAAGTTTGGCATTGATGTAATTTTTGTTCAATTGCACATTTTTGTAATTTCCTTATACTGAGCACCTATATAAGCTCAGTCTTGCTTGTAAATCAATCAACTTTTGACTCCATCAATCAATCAGGAAAATTTGGCACGAAGCTTCCTCTCCCTCTACTGGTTGGTGATTTTCTCTCCCTTTCCTTCACTTTCTTGCATTTTCTCTCTAGCTAAACACCCCTTGATGATGACAAATCAAGGGATGCTCGGCTAAAACCCCTCATCCTTGAAGAAGAAGGCCACTGGTGTTGGTTTTGAGGCAGGCTACATGTTCTCATGCTTTTCATGTCTGCATTGAAGGGTATATGTGTTCCTGCTTCTCACCTTAGGGTAAATCTCTTAGGCATGCTCTCCTTAACGTGTATTTGGTAAGCTTTTTGGGTTCAATGGATACTTATCACTAGATCCACTGATGCCCAATTAGTTGTCTCCTATTAGTTACTGAAGGGTAGGTTTAGGAGGTGTGTTCTCACCGTTTGGGAGCATTTGTGCTCATTAAATGCCATATTTCAAGAGGAAAACTTTTAGGGTTTAGGTTTTAAAGCTAAATGAAGATCCGATTCGGGAAATGACTATATGTCATGCTCCCCAACACGAGGAAAAAGATCCGAGGACATGCCTGCTAACTTAAACCCTAAGCCTGGGGCTGGCTTCGAGACTTCAAGGAATTCTCTTAACTTTTACTCTGCTATTTCCGCCAACCATTCACCCACACCGCTTTCTTCACAAACCCCAAAATCCAACGAGAAAACACCATTTTCAATACACTGCAACTCTTCTCTCACAAAGAAAACCCATCCCCGTGTTCGAATTCTAGCGCCACTATACCGCAACAGCTTGCTACGCGTTAGTGAGGGAA
Source organism: Tetrastigma voinierianum (assembly GCA_016808115.1). Taxonomy (NCBI): domain Eukaryota; kingdom Viridiplantae; phylum Streptophyta; class Magnoliopsida; order Vitales; family Vitaceae; genus Tetrastigma; species Tetrastigma voinierianum. The sequence goes on from JAEQBH010003994.1 coordinate 18,229, forward strand.
TCCTAGGATGGTAAATTTTGGTTGATTCCTAACACCTACTTGGCCTAAACGACCTCAAGAACTCCGCAAATTCTCGCAACCCGCAAAATTTCCACTCCAGCCTTCCTTCTCTCCAGCATTTTCGCTTCCAAAACTCCTCTTCTATCTGATAATGCATCTTCGACCTCGTGCTGATCAGGTTTGAATCGAATTGAAGATAAAAGAGGGGATTATCACAAAACTCGCAATAATGGTAGCTACAAAATGTGATCAATAGCCAAGCCAAAACCTCAATGCATCAATTAGGTTATTTAAGTTGATTAGTACACAAAAAATGCATAAAACCTTCTATAAAATAAGGCTCAAAATAACACTATTTGGGTACTAATCACTCTCTTCCACAAAGTCACCCACTAGCTTGGTGAGGTTCAGGATGGCTTGTTCCATTGGAGAGGTTGACTGTGGTGGTTGAGACTAAGGAGTTGAAGCATAAGATGGAGAAGCAGAGGTGCATATCAAGGGAGGTTCGGTTCCTATGAGAGGCTTAGGTAGTTCCTCCAACTAGGTTTTGTAAGAGCCTGACATGGTACGCTTTATTAGAGGCACCATGCATGAGGGGCACACCATCCATGGAGAGTTTCTATAGTCCTGCTTGACCTATGGGCCTCAAGGTTTCCTCGTATCGACTATGTTGTTCCTCTAGGTATTCCATTTGGTCTATGTCAGGTCACCGCAAATTAATACCCACTGAACATGCACTCGCTAAAAAAAAAAAATTATTATTGTTTGCATTTTTATTTTTTATTAAAAATTTTTTTGCAACCTCATTCTAATTTCGTGTTCCCCAATTTTGTTTCGCCATTACTTTTTCATCCGAACTCCGTTTCTGTGCTCTGGTATCGCTGGAATACAGAGAGTGCAGACTTAAATATAGGCAGAAATAACACTTTTGAAATTAATATAAAGGTTTAATTTTAAAAATGCTCCAATTGGTCACTTTTTTTCCTCTCTTTTCTTCTCCTAACTTGTTTATTTGAATCCCAAACGGAGTGAATAAGGTGTCGATGGAAAGCTTGCGAAGTCTCCTATCCAACAAAGAGTACATTTCATCAAGGAGGTAGCACTTCCTTTTCTAACTTTCCAATCCGAGCCCCATTACGGACAATGTGACATTTGGTTGGGGGGAGAGTTAGCGAAGGAAATGGCATTTATTTATGATTGTGTTACTATTTTGAGCAAGCCCATTTTGTGATGTCTGGTCACTGGGTTTTCCTTTTGTGAAGTCATATACTATACAACTCACTTTTTCAAAAATTGCACCCATTTTTTTTTTTTTTTTTTTGTTTTGCCTAGCTCCTGTAGCTTCAAAATTCAAACACTGGCCCAATTCTATTGATGTTAGATTGGTTCCATGCCCGGTCGAGCGGATGATAAGTTGAATTGCTGAGCTTCGACCTTTTCTTCCACCTTATCTAATCACACACATGCTGCACATCAGGTTTCTTCAATAACCTGAAAAACTGCCCAGCCTCCTAAGCCTTGTGCAACAACCACCCTTACTTTCAAGTGACTAATTTATTGTGTTAAGGACCCCCATGAATAGAAGGCCAATGTGTCTTCCAAAATAAAAGAAGAGAAAAAGAAAAAGCAAAAAGAAAAAGAAAAGAAAAAGAAGAAAAATTGCAACGCTTTACCTTGAAACCCGAGCACGGTCCGAGGGGTATATGGCGAAAGCCTTTAAAGCCCGGTGCCCTAAGCCAACTGGTTGGGAGCCACTGACTTAGTGCTCGCTACACCCGGTGGATGGGGTGGAGCTTTAGCAAGCAGGTGCTGAGTCTCGAAATCATTCGAGCTCGTGAAACCTCAAGAGTTAATTTATCGAAAGATCCTTATGACTTAAAGTCCTAAGCCCAATTGGTTAGGAGTCACTGTAGATCCCCGTTACATGGACTTTGGTGAGGTCGATTCCTCAAGATTGCACCCTACAAATAAAAAAAGAAATATGGAATAAGAGGTCCCGACTATTTAGTTGGTTAAAGATGCTAGGTCAGGCAAAGAGGCTAGGTTGGGGAAGAGTGCGCTGGGCGCTTATTGTTGAGAACTCCATCAAACAAACACTCAGATGGAAGTGGGTTTCAAGATTCACCGAGATGGAGGCCTTTGATACTCAATTCTCAGATGGCATTCATTCTCAAGATAGTTATCAGGGCAAGGCTTTGATGATTCTACTTAGGTCTGCATTACTTATTCACAACCTTTTTGAAATATATTTTTTGTGAACATAATTTTTATTTTGTTTAGTATGCTCTTTCTTTCTTTCTTTCTTTCATTGCTAAGGGACTAGCAATGTGTAGGTTGGGAGGTGTGATTAGTGCCCAAAAGTGCTTATTTTTGAACCCTATATTTATTACGCGTTTAATTGATCTGTGCCAAAGTGTGTGTACTAGAGTCAACAAAATTTATATCCTAAAGTCCTGACTCCGCCAGAGCAAAGCCACTACAAAGATAGTGACTCTAGGTCAAACATTGGATGAGTTTTCTTGCACAAATTGATTTAATTAAGCTCTCAAAAATGGTGAATTTCACCTGAATTATGATTTGTAAAACAAAGGTTTCCAATGATTGGCAAACTGAAAATAGATAAAGTAAAAAAAAAAGATTGTAAAATAGAACTCCTTGAATCACAAAGTTACCGGGATAGTTCTACAAAGTCACCGAGAGGTCCTCGGGTTATTTCTCGCCGGGAGGATGACCTATAGTCATCTCCCGAACCGATATTCATTTAGCTATAAACCTAACCTAAAATAATTATCCTTTTGAAAAATGGTATCTACTAGCCATTTATACTCCGCCGCTTCAAACGAGTCTCCTTAACTCACGCTACAAAGGTAATAAATGATAACTAATGAACATCACGTAGATCTAGTATTAAGTATCATATGAGCACTAAAAGATTACCAAGTAATGACCATTCAACATGAATCGAAGGGATCTACACCTATAAAAAGGAGAACACAGACGGCAAAGTGGATTCAATTCGTGGAAAATAGTGGGACCTCCAAAGAGTCTCCATATCCTCGCACCCAAAGAATCTCTTTGCTTCCAAGGAGGGACGAAGCTTAGTCGCTTCATCCTCTCGAGTTGTCATCCTTGGAGGGTGCTCATGCCCAAAAGTGGAAAGAAATGAGAGAAAAGAAGCAGAAAAGAGCATAAGCTGAGAGTCGAAGCTTCCTGTACTACTTTTTATTGATTTACAGTGTGTACGTGACCGAGGCTTATATGTGCCTCAAACAAGGGGAAATTACATAAACAACCAAGATCTAAGGTATTAGAAGTGATAAAATGGGAAGAAACAAAACTTGTAACAAAATCTGAGGTGTCAAAAAGCAGAATAAAGTATTTGATGAATATGGTCGTATGAATAGTAGATTTGATGAACACTCTTCAACGTGCAAAATTTCTTAAAATTCCACTTCTTGCATTTTCCGCTCTTCTTCTTCCGGTCTCCGATTTGTAATGTCGAAGCCTAATCAATTCTTCGTGCTTGGATCGACTTTAATATTTTGGCAACTGATCACTTAAAACTCAAAGTACCACTACAAAATGCGATCGTAGAATACAGGGACCTTAATGTGCAATCAGTTAATTATGCCGAGGTACAAAAAGCAACAAAACCTCGTAACAAATAGGTTCAAATAGCACTTTTGGGCACTAATCATCAATCTAATGACATCAAGAAGGGATTGGCCGCGGTGCCACGCTGACTAATGTTAATAAATTACCACAACATCGCGGGCTTACATCGTAACAAGCCTCAACTGTTGAAGATATCACTGAACACGTGATATCAAAGGAATGTTGTGACATCATATCAAAGCATCCCGATGAGAATCGGAATGACCAATGTTGATAGTTAGCAGTGACAGAGGCGTGGTGAGCAATGTCAACACCATCATCATGAGGCACGCTTACATGACACCTTTAAGACATCAATGTGATGTCGTAACACGCCTGGCGGTATTCAAGGTAAAGCACTCACCAATGTCACGACATCAGCTAAAAAGATCAGAACTGTAGAGGCAATGTCGCGACATCAACAAGAGAACTACAAGCAATGTCGTGACATCAAAGGTAAGAATGCAATAGCAAAGACATTAGTTATCAATGTCATACATCAATCGTCACTACATTAACTAAATGTCGGAAGATCAATGCAGAACTAATGCACGTCATAGCATCAACCCAAGATTCCAAGTTGAAATACCTGAAAGAGCCATTGTCGCAAATATTGGCTTAATGTTTACACATCGTTCGGAGTAGAAAAGCTATCTAAATAGTTAAGAAAAAGTAACCTCATTGATTTATCATCACGATGTAGTCACATCATCACGACATTGATTTATCACTGGAAATTGAGAATTGCCTAGCAAACTTTGAATGTCACAACATCAGATGCGATCCACGACATTGACAACTCTGATGTTGCAACATTACTACAACATCAACAGCTAGGGCAAAATTTCTGAGTTGTTCGAAGTACGTGATTCTCGCCTCGATTTTAGGGCCCAAGACCAGAGCCTATAAATAGAAACTCCTAAGGAATAAGGTATAGCTTATAGCAAATTTTCTTTCATCAAGCCTGTGTGCTTGTAAGAGAGTTGGAAGTCTCATTGTGATATATTTTTTCTTTTTTATTTTCTTATCTTTTTCTTTTCTATTTTTAGTTTGTTTCCATTTAGTTTTCTTTCTCGAGATTAGAGTAGTGATCCGAATCGATTCTGTGAAATGATGAATGTAAATCAAAGCTTAAACTTCTGTCTAAATTTAAATGGAATCTGGGAATTTTTCTGGAATTCATTTTTCTTCAACTTTGATTACAATTTCAATGAATTTGTTTGATCAACTAGTCATTGTCATTTGTGATCCATATTTTAGAGGCTCATTTCTGTGAAGAATTTTTAGTTAGGATTATTGTTTGTAGTCTTATAATGTTGTTTAAGAATGAAAGTTAGAGGATTTAATTAATATTACCCTCATTGATTTGTTTTAGCTGATTTAGTACAGGTACCCAGAAAAGAGTTATATCATTGCTCGATCCAGAACTCTCCGAGTGACACATAGATGGATCACTCGAGAGCAGCAGCGCTTACTAGGTGAATTACATCGGGAGCATGGTTTGAACTTCTGAACTCTTTGGATCACTATGGTATATCACTGGTGAAGATCTAACATCTAACTTCAAGGTTCCCTCTTGGGTGACAGTAGGAGTGTGTTCCCGAGGCATAAGATCCACTTACTGATCTAACTGTTTAATTTTGAGAGGTTTCACCTCAATTGAGAAGAATAAACTCAATCCTCTATTAGTTGAGATTCTAATCAAGGAAAGTATGTGGATTCTTGTCATCTATTTGATTTGCACCAATTATATTGAGAAGGCTTGTATAATCCTAGCCCATAGCAAGCAAATTTCTAGTCCTAAGAGATGGTTATGAAGTACTGAGGAGGAGAAAAGTCAGATCTTAAAGAGGATCAGGTCCTACAAGTAGTTTTTCAAATCCGTTGTCTAGAGATAGAAATGCAGCAAGCTGGAGAGTGAAATGTGTGGTGTGAGAACGGTTTGCTGGCACTATCTTATTCTCGGACAACTCAAAGTTCTTGTCCTATACTCTATAATTTCTATTTGGAATTGCAAATTGATGGTCATAACACTAATTCATTCCCAATGTCATTTCACTTCATTACATCTATCTAATTATGTATTATTACAATCTCTTTATCTTTTATTAAATTTATTTTAGACAAATAATTTTTAAGGAAATTAGAGGTTCAAATAGTGATTATCTTGAGTAGTGAGGGTAGTTGATCTTTAGATTTTCAAAAATCAATCCTCATGGGAATGATATCCGAAATTATTTTGTCCACTTTATTACTTGAATGACCAAGTGGTGCACTTGTGTGATTTAGACCAAACCAAATATTAATTGCAAATCAATACTTATAAAAGCAAAATAGGATTTATAAATTCGGCCAATAAACAACTCTTTGGGCATAACTATCGGGGATTAACTGACCGTGGTGTTATTAAGTATCATTATGTTTTTGGTCTATGTTATAAATCAATTCAACCAAGTTTGGCACCGTGTCAGGATTAAAATTGAAAGCAAACAAAAACTAATATTCTACCAAGGAGAAAATTGCTATTTGGACATTTTTCTTTAACTCTCATTAACATTTTCAAAATAGTTTTACTGTAAATAAGAGTCGACTTAGCTATTGATCTTTTAAGTAGAAAGAATATCATAACTTATTTATGTTATTTATTGATCTCACTTGATCTCAATGTATTTCCATTTTAGAATTTATCACATGCACAAAAATCCAAAAGCAAAACTACTGCCACTGGACACTGAATTGGAGAGGACACTGAGAAATATGAAGAAAGTAAGATTTGCTAAATCAACAATCATGGCAGAGCAACAAGAAATACACTAGAAATGATCTGAAGATTTGGCAATCTGATAGATCTCAGAGTAAAGAATCACAAAGATTTCTGGAGACCAGCCATCGTAGATAATATTATGTCGTGAGGGCAACATGCCATGGAGCTAACAACTTTGAGTTGCTTAGCTCTTATCACAATGGTGTATCAAACTTAGTATACCTGTCATCCCAGAAGACCTAATGAGTACATGGGTAGATTTATGAGAATATCCAGATAGTGAAACTTAACCAGTGAGACCTGAAGTGATGAAAAGTTGCAACTCTTTCCCTTTTCACTGAAAGATGTAGCAACAACTTGGTTTGAGTCACTACCTATTGACCAATGAACAACTAGAGGAGCCGGTAGAGGTATTATGATAGATTTTTCCCTCCTACTCTCACTTTAGAGAGGATATGAGAGATTATTGTGTTCAAGCAAGGAGAAGATGAAAGCCTTTACAATGTCTAGGAAAGATACAAGAGGTTGCTGAAAAGATGCCCAATGCATGAGTTACACCTCCAAGGAGATAATAGATGCAGCTTGTTGTGGAGCATTCAAGAGAAAGAGTGCTGAAGAGGCCAACCATCTTATAGAGGACCTGGCTAAATGCAACTATGAGTTTATCCAGGTTTCATGTGGAGAGCAGCAATAGATCGAGGAGAATAGAGAGTTGAATAGGATGACTGCTATAGAGGCAAAGCTTGATGCATTGATGAACAAGTTGGGAAACCAGGGTAGAGAATGCATTCAGCGCATGAAGTGGGAACAGTGGAAGGAGTGAACATAAGAGTATCACTGATGAGAGACTTGCTCATAAGGGTCCCTATCAGGTAGAGAAGGCTCAGTTTATAGGTGGAAATAGAAGTTACAATTTTAGGCCCAACACCAACCTTCTAACCCACTACACACTAGCATTGAGGAACCATGAGAATTTCTCATATGGAGGTGGAGCACAGCAAGGCCAAATACCTGTGCATAACTATCAACAACAAAGATGCTCCACAGGTCTCTAGGGACAAATCAAAGAGAGCAATTTGTAGAGCTGAGAATCCCTGTATTAAAAGGAGGTCCTAGTCTTTTGAGGAGCATATGCTGAGCTTCATGGGAGAGAACAAAAGACTACTGAACATTCTTGAACAAAATTTTGTTGAGCTAGCAACATTCTAGGAAAACACAACTATGTTTCAGGCCAATACAAATGCATCTCTAAAAAATTTGGAGACACGGCTGGCAAATGAACTCTCGAAATGCAGAACTAGTCAAAGGATTCCTTCCCAAGTGATACCAAGAAGAATCCTAAGGATTGTATGGCAGTAACTCTAAGGAGTGATAGAGAGTTTGAAAATAGAAAACAGATGAGAAGAGGAAGACCGAGAAAGAAAAGCAAGTATTATAAGAAGAAGAAATTAAGCTGGGCAATTCATAAAAAATTGAAAAGAGAAGAAAGAAAAAGGTGCGAAGAAGAACAACTAGTGTGAGGAAAGAAACCTGAAGAAAAAAGAAGAGGTGCAAGCATATATGCCTTATGTTCCATTTTTTCAAAGGCAACAAAGAGCAAAGATGGAAGAAGAGTTTTCTAAATTCTTGGACATGTTCAAGAAGATAGAGATAAACATACCTTTTGCTGAGGCATTAGCTCCGATGCCTAATTGTGCAAAGTTTCTAAAGGATATTCTAAGTAAGAAAATGAGATTTGATGAAGAAGGAGTGGTGAGCTTGACAGCTACCTACAGTGTAGTAATTCATAAGAGTTTACCTTTGAAGATGTAAGATCCTGGAAACTTCACCATCCCCGACACCATAGGGAATTTTGAATTTAGGAAGGATTTATGTGATTCAAGGGAAAGCATCAACTTGATGACGCTATCTGTAGTAAAGAGACTGAATTGGGAGCTACTCCTAATAACTGCGACCTGCAAATCGCGATATACTATGGCTCAATCCAGAGCAGTCCTTGAAGATGTACTGGCCAAGGTGGGAAATCATTTTCCTTGTGGACTTTGGTAGTAATGGACATGAAGAAGTTGCACACACAAGTCCCACCGCTACTGGGAGGCCTTTCCTAGCCACAAAGAGTCACTTGATAGATGTTAAGAAGTGAGAAGTCACTTGATAAAGGGGAGATGAAGTAATTGATTAGTAACCAAATAATGCTATTTTGAGCTCCCGTATAATGCGTATTTAAACACTTTTTGTGTACTAATCGACTTTAATAACTCAATTGATACATTGGGTCCCGGCTTTGGTACTGATCATATTTTGTAGATATTTTTAGTAGTTTTGCAGGTCAAATGCCGCATTATCTTCTGGGCTTGATCTAAACACATGAACTCCGAGCCGACCAAGATGTGGCTGCTCGAATCTCAGAGGAAATTTGGAGCAAAATATCAAGAAGGAACCTGGAAATTTTGAATCAGCTTGCAAAATTCCGCAACTCCATACCCTCGCAGTGTCAGAAATTTGCAACACCAAGCCACCGTGTGCCTACTGTTGACTACTTTTTGACCTGCCTTTTTGTGGTTTTATACAAGTTTGCCCTTCATGTAATTTTGGTTCATTAGCACACTTTTGTAATTTCCTTATACTGAGCACCTATATAAGCTCAGTCTTGCTTGTAAATCAATCAACTTTCAATCTATCAATCAATCAATAAAGTTGTGCATGAAGCTTTCTCTCCCTGGGCTGCTGGTGATTTTCTCTTCTTCTCTCCTTCATTTTCTTGCATTTTCTCACTATCCAAACACCCCTTGATGATGACAAATCAAGGGATGCTCGGCTAAAACCCCTCATCCTTGAAGGGGAAGGCCACTGGGTGTTGGTTTTTGAGGCAAACTGCATGTTCTCATGCTTTTCATGTTTGCATTTAAGGGTATTTGTGTCTTGCTTCTTACCTTAGGTTAAATCTCTTAGGCATGCTCTCCCTAACGTGTATTTCATGCTTTCAGCCTAGTGGATGCTTATCACTAGATCCACTGATGCCTAGTTAGTTGTCTCCTATTAGTTACTGTGGGGTAGGTTTAGGAGGTATGTTCTCATTGCCTGGAGCACTGATGCTCATAAAATGCTATGGTTCAAGAGGAAAACTTTTAGGGTTTAGGTTTTAAAGTTAAATGAAGATCCGGTTCGGGAAATGACTATATATCATGGTCCCCAACGCGAGGAAAAACACCCGAGGACATGTCGATTAACTTAGAACCTCAAGCCTTGACCGACTTCAAGAAATTCTCTAACTTTTTTACTTCAAGTTATTTCCGCTTCCAACCATTCACCTCACTGCTTTCTTCCATAAACCCTAAAAGACTCCAAATCTAGAACACCATTTTAAATACACCGCAACTCTTCTCTCACGGCGAAACTCATCCCAAAGTTCACCTAGAGCCACTATACTGTAGTAGCTTTGCTATGTCAGTAGTAAGAATCCTAGAATACAAATTTTGTTGATTCTGAACACCTACTTGGCCTAAACGAATCAAATGGCGCCATTGCCGGGGATGGTGCCCTAGTGAGAAAGGAAAGTTGTGAACTTGTGATCCACATCATGCTAGTGAAGTCTACTCTTTTATTTTACCATTTTTCTCCACTTGTACTTCAATTGTAAGGGAGTTTGGAAAACTTTATCAAGTGACTATTTTCCTCGTTTTTGATTTTACTAACATCAACCCTTCGGTAGCCTTGTTTTTGTTGGTTTTGCCACAGTGTCTATGTAGCTGCAAAGGATAGAAAGATTGCAGTGCATTGGAAAGGCTAAGTGTCTACTGAACAAGGGTGTGAAATCGGGCCAATAATTAACTCGACGGATAATCCCACCTCAAGAGCAGTAGAGCCAACAGGGGGTTCAAAGGGAGCCCAATGCCTACAGGTCAATGAGGGATCACATACACCCACAAAGGGTGAGTGCACCACTGAGGATGTGGCAGTGAGGCCTTATTTGGTGCCCCTACTCCCAAATTTTCATGGTATGGAAAATGAAAATCCATACACACACATCCGGGATTTTGAGGAAGTTTGTACAACTTTAAAGGAGGGTGCATTTGATATGGACTTGCTCAAGCTGAAAGCCTTCCCTTTGACCCTCAAAGACAAAGCCAAAATTTGTCTTAATTCACTAAGGCCAAGAACCATCAGGAACTGGGCAGAGCTACAGGCAGAATTTTTAAAGAAGTTCTTCAGTGCACACAAGACCAACAATTTGAAGAGGCAAATCTATACCTTTGCAACTCATGACAATGAGATATTTTATCAGTGCTGGGAAAGGTATCTTGAAACTATTAGTGCATGCCCTCACCATGGCTTTGACACGTGGATGCTAGTAAACCACTTCTATGATGGAATGTCCCCTACCATGAAACAACTCTTGGAGACCATGTGTGGAGGGGACTTCCTGAACAAGAATTCTGATGAAGCTATGGGACTTCCTCAACTATGAGGCTGAAACCTCCAAGGATGGATAAGCCGAACTCAAGGGAGTGCGTAGAGAGAATGAAGCACACACAAACCCGAGGGGAGGTGCATGACCACCGATGGAGGATGGGAACTAAAGGCTAAGTTATCCACCTTGGAATGTATGATGGAAGAAATTGGAACAGAGAATCCAAAGCAGAGGTACGTAGACTGAGACATCTATGCCCGGCCAAACAGTGTTTCAATCTGTCAATCTAACTATCATCAAGGAGAACATTTGTCCAATTTCTCCCCGCAAGGGATTGATGGTTGAATGAAATGTTGTTGGCCAAAATAGGCTACCAACCGATGCCTAAGATGGCAACACCATAATCCTGAATCGGGAAGAACCACTCCAACTCTCCTGGAAGCCTAAACCTCTAGTATATGTTCCACTGTAAGTAATATCAAGAAATCTGATTAGTGCCCAAAAAGTGCTATTTTGAGCCCTATTTTTCGTAGGTTTTGAGCGCTTTTTGTGTACTAATTGTTATAATTAACCCAATTGACATGCTCGGGTCCCTATTGTACTTCTGATCGCATTCCGGGGTTGTTTTTGTAGTTTTTGTAGGAATTGGAAGCCAAATCACCGTGTCAATCTAATCATAACAAAGTCGGGTTGATTTCCATCAATTTCGTATGGTTTTCTATCAATTTCAGCAAGTCGGGAATGAAGAATATCAAAGCAAGAAGAAATGGAATAGTGTGTAGGGAATAAGAGCGCAGGGAGCAATGGAACACATGAATAAAATTTTCGCATGCTTAGAATTCGCTTATCATAGCAAAATTACCGTGCATAGCGAATTCAATTTTCGCTATAACTCGAAATTTCATGCATTTATAGAGAATTTTTCGCTATGATAGCCAAAATTACCGTGCATAGCTTAAAATTTTGTTTTCAGGTTTTTGTGGATCCAAACGACTTCGCTTTGATTAATTCCTTCGCTGCACGTAATTCATATTATTTAGGTTAGTTTGGTATTTTCGCATGTTTGGAAGGCTATATAAGCCATTGTAATACATTGTTGACCTAAGTTTTAGTTTTTGGAAGGAAATATACGGGCCCTGTTTTGGCCGTCATTTTTCTCTGTTCTCTCTCCTCTTTCTCTCCCTTTCTCGGCTACCAAACACTCCTCTGAGGATGACAACTCAGAGGATGTTTGGCTAGACCTCTTCCTCCTTGAAGAGGAGGGCTACTGGGCAACGGTTTTAAGGTTTGCATTTTGTTCCCCTGTTTTTCACGCAGCAGGTTTTGTCATTTTGGTTCCCAAATTTTCAACTCTAGGTTTAAAGCTTTTTAATATACTTTCTTTGGCCAATACTTGATGCTTTAGGGTCTAAAGGGACTTTAGCTTGCATACAATCGATATCCATTAGTTTCCATTTACGAGCCACTGAGGTAGGTTAAGGGGTTATATTTTCACCGTGTATGCATCTCTTGATAAATACCGGGTAATCTTTTAGGCTAGTGGATGCTTATTATTAGATCCATTAAGATCTATTAGTTGCCCTTACGAATCATCAGAGGATGAGTCAAGGTGATAGATTTTCACGAAGGAACCATAAATAAGTAAATAAATGCTTTTTATCAAAAAAGGAAAATTATTAGGGTTTAGTTTCTAAAGTTAAATGACGATCCGGTTCGGGAGATGACTATATGTCATCCCATTCCCCAACGCGAGGAAATGAACCCGGGACCCTCTGTTACTTCAGACCTTAAACCCAAAGTGGCCCAATGCTTCAAGTGAGCCTCTTATATTTTATTTCGCTTTATTTTCGCCTTGTAAACCACCAACCCCCTCGTTTTTATCACTCAATCTTAAAATCCAAACAAAATTCCCACCATTTTGACTTCACTTAAATCATTAAATAGAAGAAACTCCATCCCCCGTGTCTCGATGAACACTAGACCTGGCTATTCCGAGAGTAGCTTTGCTACTACAAAGAGGGAGGAATTTAGGATACAAATATTGTTGTTACTTCATCATCTTTACTCGTAGTACCTAATCAAATGGTGTCATTGCCGGGGATGGTGCCTAAGTGCGAATAGATGACTGCTGAACACTGTGATCCTCACCATAAGTTCGGGAGAATTTTCAGATATATATTTCCTTTTATGTTTTCATGTGTTTAATTTTGTTTCATTTCTATTTTGTTTTTAGCCAACTTACCCCTTTTGGTAGAGAGTTGTTTTTTTTTTTTTTTTGTCCTACTTATTTACATGTGAGAAAACATCGCTTTCAAAGGTAAGGATTTTGAAGGAAGGTTGCTGAAAAATCGACCGTGGATCAAATGTGGAAGTGAGAACAACATAGTGAATATTTAGTGGAAAGAAACCCTAGAGCATACATGTCAATGAGTGGGATTACAGGAACCTTCCATGTATAAGAACTCCGTGAGAGAAATCCAAACCCATGTAGGTCTATGAGGGAACAGGAGACCAATGGCGAGAAGTACACCTCTGCCAAGAGCTACCCCAACTTATGCACCTCCTCCATCCACAAGATGCTTCTTCGTCTTCAAGCCAACCACCACAGCCCCAATCTCCTAGCTTGAGCAAGCAATTCTGTACCTTTACCAACCGGTGGGTGATGCCGTGGAAGAACAAAAGAAATTCACGCCCAATTCTGAGCCAAAATCCATAATTGTGAGTCCCCCATCAAAATTCGATGGCTTCAAAGTGAAATGGATAAGAAATTGACAACTTGCAAAGTGTTCAATTTCAAAGCTTGCCCAAAGAACTTGATCATCAAGAGGAAGAGAGCCGGGTATGTAAGAGTGCCTAAGTGACACCATGGTGGAGGGGAGCCAGTTTCACAAAGAAAGCCACAAGAAGGCTTGGTAGAAAATTTTGAATCCTCAAACATTGGTGCCGGTTCATTCATGGAGAAGATAGAAGAAACCTCCTAATGTCAGATCGAGGAGGGTAGTGGAAAGGAAGAAATAGAAAAGCCCTAAAAGTCCACTGCCCAAGCCATGAACAACCCACCGCCGGGTGGCGACCTCCCGACCTAGTATATACCCCGCTTGCAGCCCATCCCAACTCCAAACCCCTTGAAGCACCCACTACAAAGGCCACCATCACCGCTTGTGCCGCCGTAAAACATTAGTAATGAAGGTGGCTTACTATTCGAGCCTTTGCCACTACATCAAAGACATTAAGTAGCTTGCCCACATTGTACGGCACAAGATATTCAAAAGGTCTGGATTTGAGCACCCGAACTCGGCATTCCCGCAAGCTCCGCCTGGCCTGCAAAGGAACTACCAAAGGCTTAAAGAATTATTCTTGTGGGGAGCAAAAGCCCCACTTGTTATTTTAATTTTTCTTGTTTTATTTCATTTTATCGTATTTTATTTTGAGTTCTTTAATTTTTCTTCTTAGATTTGTCTAATTTTTAAGTTAATCTTTGTTCTAGCTTGTTTTCCACTTTTCTGCAATTTTTCTTAATTTTTCTTGAATCAATTTTTGCAGTTTGTGTGGAAATTTTGAAGCCTGGATTGAAGAAATTGCCAAGCAGAAGGAAGCAGAATGAAGATCAGCAAAAACAGGGAAGATTTTCGCAACTATAGCGAAAATTTCGCAATTCTAGCGAAATGAAGCAGTGGAATTTTCGCTATCATAGCGAAATTCTATGTAGCTTAAAATCGTACTCATTTATCCCCAGCCTACAAAACAAAAAATGAAAGAAGTTCATTTAAAAAAAAAAATTGTCTCTAATATATATATATATATATATATATATATATATATATATATATATATATATATATATATATTTTTAAAAAATATTATTATTATTATTATTTTAGTTTATAAAAATTAAATAGGTGTTTATTAGTGCATTGAAAAGAAAAGAAAAATGTGCAATTTGTCTCTCAAAATAAAATAAAATAAATGCTTTTATTTTTATTTTTGTACATTATTAAGTTTATTATTATTACACTATTTATTTCCATTTGTAATCACATTTCACATAGCTTAAAATTTCACACACAATCTAAAAGTTCACATGTGGAAATTTTCGGCTATGGCAATGAAATTTCGCTGGCCTCCTGCTGCCTCCCGATTTTATTTCGCTCATAACTTTTCATCCGAACTCCGTTTTAGGCATTTTGGTACCAAGCAGTTTTTCTAGAGAGTGTAGAATCTAAATTTAGCCAGAAAGAACACTTTTGAAATTTTACATAGTGAAATTTTCAAAAATGCTCCAACTTGTCACTTTTTCTCTCTTTTCTTCTTCTAACTTGTTCATTTGAAGTCCAACTGGAGTGAATAAGGTGTCGATGGAAAGATTTAAGGAAGGTCCATCCAAAACAATCACATCTCTACTATGAGGTATACTTCCTTCCTAACTTTCCAATCCGAGCCCCACGCGACAATGAGATATTCAGTCGAGGGAGAGTTAGTGAAGGTTGGCTTTGCACTTATATTTTTGTTATTACTTTGAGCAAGCTCCATTTTGTGATTTTCTAGTGGCTTGCTGATTTTTTTTTGTGAAGTCATATATCATATGCCTATTTTATTCAAAACTCAGACCTATTTTTATTTCAGGTTTCATCTAACCCGTGCTTTAAAAATTGAAACTTTGTCCAATCTCTATTGATGTTAGATTGTCTCCATGCCTTAGTTGAGTGGATGATCGCTGAACTCTTGTTGCTTTCGACCCTTTTCTTCCACCACAGCTAAATCCACATACCCAGAGAGCACATTAGGGTTTCAATGATAAATAAAACTGTGCAACCCTCCTTTACTTACACCCACCCTAGTTTCACACTCACCTTTAATAGTTAAGACCCCTGGAACTGGCGCCAATGCGTCTTCCAAAAAAGGAAAATAAAAAGAAATGAAAAAGAAAAAGAAAAGAAAAGAAAAAGAAAAGAAAAAGAATAAAAATTGCAACGCTTGCTCAAACCCGAGCACGATCCGAGGGGTATACGGTTAAAGCCTTTAAAGTCTGTCAAACCTTCACCTGTTTGAGTCGACTTAGTGTTCATCACGGGTGGAGGGGTGGAGTTTATCGCTTGTAGTGCTGGAGTTTCGAAATCATTCTAGTCCCGGTGAAACCCGAAGAGTTTGTGGTTGAAAGATCCTTATGACTCGTGCCCTAAACCTTAATCAAGTTGGGAGTCATCGCAGATCCCTTGCTATATGGACTTTGGTGTCGATTCCCAAAGATTGCACCCCCTACAAAGCAAAAAAAGTTGTGAATAAGAGTGGGTCCTGATCTCTTTAGGTTGGTTAGCATGCTAGGTCGGGTAGTAGCTAGTTTGGGAGAGGCTTTGCGCGCATCACGAGGGTCAGGGACAAACAAAACACTTAGGATTTTGGTGGAAGTTCCTGGCTGATCTACCAAGATGGAGGCTCTTTTGATACCACTTTGTATGGTATCTTATTCTCTCAAGATAGTTATTGGACAAGGCTTTGATGATTCTTACTTGTGTTAGCATTACTTTTACAACCTTTTTGAACTGCAACCTTGTAATATAATTTTGTTATAGTTTTATATATATATTTTTTATATATTTTCTTTCTTCTTGCATTGCTAAGGGACTAGTAATGTGTAGGTTGGGGGTGTGATTAGTGCCCAAAAAGTGCTATTTTGAGCCCTATTTTTGGCTAGGTTTTGAGCGCAAAACAATTGTTATAATTAACCCAATTGACATGTTCGTCCTTATTGTACTTGATCGTATTCCGAGGTCGTTTTGTAGTTTTTGGTGTGAATTGAAGCCAAACTGCCAAAGTGTCAATCCAATCATAACAAAGTCGGGTTGATTTCATCAATTTCATATGGTTTTCTATCACTAGCAGAAGTTGGGAATGGAAGAATATCAAAGCAAGAAGAAATGGAATAGTGTAGGGAATAAGAGGCAAAGAGGAGCAATGGAATAGTGTTTGGTTTATGTTGTACTTCATGATACTGAATTTTTTCATGATGATAGTTAAAATTACTGTGCATCGCGAAATCGCTTGTGTTTTTTGTGATCCAAACGACCGCTTTGATTAATTCCTCTTTCGCCTCTTAATGTAATCATATTATTTAGGTTAGTTTGGTATTTTCAAGATGTTTGGAAGGCTATATAAGCCACTAATACACTCAAGACCTAAGTTTTAGTTTCTTGGAAGGAAATATACGGCTGCTCTTGGCTCGCTATTTTCTCTCTCTGTTTCTCCTCTTTCTCTCCCTTTCTAGCCATTCTCAAACACCTCCGAGGATGACAACCTGCAGGATGCTTGGCTGGGACTCCTCTTCCCTCCTTTAGCAGGGGAGGGCCATCAAGCAACCCGCTTTAAGGTTTGCATTTTGTTCCCCTGTTTTTCACGCAGCAGATTTTGTCATTTTGGTTCCCAAATTTTCAACTCTAGGTTTAAAGCTTTTTTATGTACTTTCTTTGTCCAATACTGGACAAGCTTTTAGGGTTCAGTGGATTCTTAGCTTTAGATACACTGATATCCATTAGTTTCCATTTACTTGCGCCACTGGAGGTGGGTGTTAAGGGGCAGATTTTCACTCAGAGATGCATCCTCTTTGATCAATACTTGCAATCTTTAGGTTTGATAGTGGATGCTTATTATTAGATCCATTAAGAATCATTAGTTACCCTTTACGAATCATTGTAGGATGAGTCAAGGTGATAGATTTTCCCTGAAGGAACCATAAATGCTAAATAAATGTTTTCTATCAAAAGGAAAATTATTAGGGTTTAGTTTCTAAAGTTAAATGAAGATCCGGTTTGGGAGATGACTATATGTCATCCTCCCCAACACGAGGAAATGAACCCTAGATGCCCCTACTAGCTTCAGACCTTAAGCCCAAAAGGGCTCTAATGCTTCAAGGAATTCTTTTTATATTTTATTTCTCCTTATTTTCAGTTTGCAAACCATCAACCCCCCTGTTTTTATCACCACCTTAAAATCTAAACAAAATTCACCATTTTTTACTTCACTTAAATCATTTGTACGAAGAAAACTCATCCTTGTGTTCGACCCTAGACCGCTATACTACAAGAGTTTCACACTGCAAGAGAGGGGAATTTAGGGATACAATTTTGTTGATTTCGGTCACCTTACTCGGCACCTAATCACAGCTTAATGCATGGGCCCACCTCTCAACAAGAAGCAGCCTACCAACCTCACTTCTCACCAACAGCAAGCTACATGAACTTTCAGCAAGGTGGTGGGGAATTTTGTAGAGGAGCAAGAAAAACTATCAATGCTCGATAAACCAAACAATAGAAAATGTAGAAAAGCTCCATGGACAAAGAACTTGACAATGGGTTCCACAAAAGCCTAAATTAAAAATTGATACCCCGTAGTCATTCCATCGATAGCCCCGAAACAACGCCACTTCGTGCAGGAGAAGGATTCCCTCCCAGCACCCCTAATCCTAGTGGAGTGCATGAACCAAGCTTCAAAGGAGCCCATTAAAAATGGATGTAAGTCTAGGCCATTATCACCTTCGAGGAGGGTGGTAAACTTGAGCGGCCAAGGCCTAAACCTCGCTGGAAAACCAGAACAAGAGGAAGTGAGTTTAACATTATATCATTAGAAGAGGATTCAAGTGAAGGAAACATGCCTCCTCCATTTCCCAATCACCGAGAGGCAAAAAGCAGGGCCTCTAATCAAGAAGACATTCCAAGTGCAGAGGTGCTGGTGAATATCCCATCGCTGACTTGACCAAACAGTTCCAACCTATAATTTCTAAAAGGACTCAGTATGCTGGAAAGGGTCAGCATTAAACAATATACTTTCCCACATCAACAAGTCACTTCTATTATTCCAATGCAAACCTTTAAAGTAAATACAAAGGATCTGCATCTTTACCATCTCATCCAATATTTCAGGACCTGATAGACAAGGCAACCGATTTGTAGCTGAAGGTCAACCCACCGCCATACTCAATGCGCTTAGGGTTTGGGAGTCAAGCCTACCAACATCACCTATCCTTAAGATCAATGTGAAAATAACAAGGGATAGTCAAGTGATGTTCTGCTATAGACAAATTCTATTATCCCGTGGATTGCCTGACATTTAAGCTTATTGCGTGAACCAAGTGCCCGATGACCTCGACCAAAACATATACACAAAATTTATAACATCGTCACCAAAGACTATTGTTTATCCGCTCATGAACTGCCATAAAACTTGATGACCGAACCAAAACACATAATAATAAAATTTTAGCATTCTCACTAAAAGGACTATTATCTAATCCCCCAAAGAAAATAACCATAAAAATTTGATGTGACCAAAAATTACATATACAAATTTATGACACTATTTTAAAGGACTATTAACTTAATTCTGTGCAAATGCCATCAACTTGGCTGAAGACTACACATCATAACCAAAATCTCTGTAGTATAACAATTTAATTTATGGGTTTTGGCCTAAGTAAATCTTAAGTGCAATGTGCTCTATTAAGTAATAAAATGAATTTGTCCGTATATCGATCCCACGTAGATCTCAAGAATTTTTCATCAACTACCCTAATTACTCGAAAATTAATACTATTCGACCATAAATGGATATCGCTTCAAACATGAAGTCGAAATCAACTAATTCAAAAGGAATGAACATTCAAATAGACTAAATAAAGTCAAATGAAGGAAAATAAACTTACAAAAAAATGGAATACTCTAATAAATATTTAGAAGACACATTAAGAGAAAAGTCAGTAATCATCAATTCCCGTAGTTCATACTCGAATTAATTTCTTGATTATCTCAAGTTTCAAAATCCATTCAGTAAGATTGTAAAGGCAAATGGATCTCTCCATCGCTCCATTACTCCTCACATTCTTCTCCTTGATTCTCGAATTGGCCAAAGAATCCAGGATAATCTACTGTAACAAGAACCTCCTTAAGCCGGGTATTTTTCAATACTTCATACCCATTTTACTGACCGTATTAATCTTAGCTCCCAAGTTATCAGTCAAGCAAGGATATACAACTTCCAAATTACTCTTCCGAAAATTGCACAGATCAACCTTTCCCTTGATTAGATCTCAAATAACACGGATTGGCCTCACTATCCCGAATTGAGGTGAAATCTCGCTTTGTTTAAATAGATAAGTCGCTCAACTCGCTCTTGATTTCAAGTGAGAAGAGGATTTATCTAAGTGAACTCACAAAGCTCAAAGATCCCTAATAAAGGTGTTAAGATAAGTACCTTCAAAGAAATGTACATTACTCCTGTGATTGTCTTCCCCGGTGGCCACCTCGTAGGACCCTCCTTGAAATCGTGAGTAACGACGCAATTCTTAACTATGGTATAGTAAACTCCGATATTCGTATCCAAAATCAATAAACTCATAATTCAGCACCAGAACCGAAATGAACAAGATGTCGGCAAATTACTACAGAAAATCAATTTCGATTTCCATGAACTGCTCACTAAATGGAAGTCGGGTTCCTCACCATCGACCTCACACGAGGCAAAGATCCTTCCGATCAAAAGAATAACCGGCACCGAACCTAAATAATCGGTCCTGCAAATTTGTCCAACTTCGATGCATTCCGGTGTAGTAATTTTGAAAAGAAATTTAATTATGTATTCAGCCTTCAAGAAAAACGATAACATTTAGATCCAAAAT
The DNA here is from genome assembly GCA_016808115.1 of Tetrastigma voinierianum. Classification (NCBI taxonomy): domain Eukaryota; kingdom Viridiplantae; phylum Streptophyta; class Magnoliopsida; order Vitales; family Vitaceae; genus Tetrastigma; species Tetrastigma voinierianum. The sequence continues at coordinate 38,722 of JAEQBH010003994.1, forward strand.
AATAATAAAACAAAAAACTTATAAACATCCGTCGAAATAAAGAAAAGAAAAGAAAAGAAAAGAAAAGAAAAGAAATAAAAGTGAAGCCTAGGCTACCTGTGATCTCTCTTTTGATGCAAGCCTCCGACTGCTTTTTGCTACTCCGGTAGTCACAGATTTATAAGGCTTTTCCAACTTAATTCTAATCCCAATATAACATGTCAGGGATTTCTGAGTAGACAGCCCAAGTTATCACCCAAAGCCAGGACTCGCTTTTCTTGTCGCTGACACTAACTCATGTCGCGACATCGACTTTAAAAGTTCGCTTCCTATGAACTCGGTCAAGCCAATGGTCATGACACCGATCTTATGCCTTTTGCAGTGTTTCGGGGCTTGATCGCTTGTGATGTCGCGACATCATGGCCTCAGGTCGCGACATCCATTCTAGTCCTTCAGTACCTTCAATGGTCGTTCTCGGCGTCGCGACATCGATGTTGTCGTGACATGGGCCCAAGCCCCCGCACTTTCCCATCGTTCGTCATGATGTCGCAACCTCGCTTTTCTTATCGCTGATGATCAGCCACGGTACCGCTTCGAATCGTGTCCCCCGACGTCGGACATCAACCTCATAGTTTCGCTTCGGGCTTGACTTCCTGATGTCACGACTTCAAAGATTAATTCTCCCCGCCTCGTAACAACTAGCTGCCTTGCGTCGCGACATCGCCTTCTTGTCGCGACATCACTTAATGTCAGCCAGACTGCACCGGGTGTTGCTTTTGATGTCATCTAATAGCTCGTCACGATATCACTCTTTAATTTCTCGTCCTTCTTCAAATTTCGCCTAGAATGTGTTCCCCGTCACGACTCCGTACCGTGCCTCTCTTCAATCTTCCTAATGTCGACTTTAGAACTCGGATCAGGCAGATTCCACAATCGCATCAATGACTCACCATTGCTTTCATTTCGCTTCCGCCATTCGACCGCATTTTTATCCACTTATTTCTCGCTTTTCTGTCGCTTTTTTTCTTCTTTCTTGCTTCCTTCCCGCTAATGACAAATTGGTGAGTTTCTTCATAATTCAGATGCTAATTATTCAATTTAACTCGAAAATCAAACAGAAAATTAATAAAAAGCAGATGACTTTGCCATCAAACTCCCCTTAAACTTAAAGTTTTGCTTGTCCTCACAAAGAAAAAGAAAGATTTGTTTGTCCTCAAACAAAAGGACATTTTTCTCTGCTTTATTTACACCCTTTATCCGTCTATCTTTCTAATCTAGAACTAATGATAACAATGTTAATTCAAGTTTCGCCAGATGAAAGAATAAAGCATGGTATAACTTATCATAAAAATTTCTTTGATAAACTAATGTATTTAAACAGCTTTATTTACCAAGTCTTAACTGCGGTGTGTGCAAAGTCAACAATCCTTTCAATTTCTCGCTTCTTAGTTTCTAGTACATCTTCCGGGAGCTTTCTTAAACTCCGTTTATTCAAGTTCCATTGTTTTTCATATATATTGATCTCCACTAATGTAGGTGGATTCCAACCTTCAAAATCAGGTCGCTTGTAATGTTAAAGGTTTGGGTAAAAAGGGTAGGATGAATGAAATTTTTAGGTTGAGATTGAACAAACTCTTTTTTTTTTTTTTTTTTTAACCGCTATTTCCTCCCCTAAAAAAACTCCCAAACTTTATGTTCGGGATTCTACCTTTGAATTTCTTCTTTCAAAGTCGATATGCTCCCAATTCTCTCTCAGAATTCAATTCGGGGGAATTTTTCCTCTCCGAATCGCCCTTGTGAATTATATTGTTCCTCCATCTCTTTAGGCTTCAACACTCATGAGCTAACTTTCTGCAAGCTAGTAGCCCCATACCGTATGGTATTAGGGTACTAGGTGTCGAGACACCCCTAAGAACTTAATTGCTCAAGAGAAGTTAGGCCACAAGACAAAACTATTCTTTTAGCTTTCTTCCTTTGTATTTTCCTGTTTCGATCTCTCTTCCTTCACCTTCTCTCGTAGACATCTCTTTGCCTTTCCCTAATCAAACTCCCCCAAACTTCATCTCTTTCCTCTCCTTTTTGAGTTCTTGGGTCATCATAGGTTCTTTACTGGAAGTTTAGTGATAAAGGATGGCTTGGGCTTTTCATTGGCTTATTTTGAAGACATGGAATATCTTGGCTCAAATTCAGGGACTAAGGTGTATGCAAAAGCATATACATAAAGGGTGGCTGAAAAGCTCAAACTATTCACAATATTCAGATTATTTTGTCTGGGTTGTTTTCAACTAGGATTTCTACTAATCAATATTCAAACAAGTTCTGTGGATCTCAGGATGAGTACTCTCACTAGGTACTTTTTCCCACTCTTACCAAAGTTTCAAAGGTAGCCGTTGACCTAGTGTATTATTTCCTTCAAGACTTGTGTTTATTCACCGTCTAATTACATTAGTTTACCCAAGTACTTTGTTATATCGTAATTAACCAATATCTCGATTTTCAACCTATATAACAACTTGGAACAAAACAAAGACATACTCTTAGTTCCAGCTTCAAGTATTCATGCCTCTCCATTCTTTCAGATAAATTGAATGTAATGTGCACAATGTTATTTTGATTATACGTAAAATAAACTAGTACTTAAAACACAATCTACACATCATGATCAACCAATTTGTAAATCAACATAATTTTATTCAAAATATCAAAAAAGATTTCGATATTACACCAACTGCTCATTTACAAACATTTTACTAAATTCAAGAAAACTCTATTTCCCCGCTCTGTAATCCTATCTCTTCTCCGTATCGTCAGATCCCCTCGCTTTCAAAATTTGCCCACCGCATCTTTGAGCTCTTTGATGAGTGATTCGACCAAGCAAGGTCGTTTCAACAAATCTTTGGGGCTGCTTCCACCCTTCTTTGGAGTTTGGTTGATGGATCTGACCTAACCATATTCCCTTCCATCAACCGCTCTCTCTACGAAACCACGTTTTATGGAACAAACAGCTGAAATGGTTTGTTTCACCCACTCATTCCATAAAAACAGATATTGAAATCTCGGACTCTTCCTTCACTCTCATTCTCCCTTTCCTTCATTCTTTCTCGCTTGTTTCTAATTCCTTGTTCTCCCTAATCCTTTTATAGTGAGTTTGTATTGGGAAGCTAGAACAAACTAATTATGATTTCCTTCAATTTTCTAGGGGTATATAAATGAGATTCATCGATTTATGTCCTTTGTTTTCAGCAACTGTGTTTCGCTTTTCCTTCGAGAATTTGGAACGTTTTTCTTGAATGCCTTAATTTTCCTCCTGATTATGCCCCTTTCAAACCGATAATATTCCATGATTGATTAGATCAAAGATGGATTGCTTCTCAGATGACACATTATTTATTTTCGATAAATCGAATGAAATCAGATTACCGGGTTTACCGTTTTGACATCGCCTTCGGTTAATACATTAATCAATGGGCAATAAATCAAAACATTATTTGTCGATGTCACGATCGCCTTTTATGTTTTGGACTGAAATTCTAAGTCACGACAGGAATGTTCTTCTATTCTTAAATTTCGTGATTTACTAAATTTTGTCTTTTCACTTCCTTTCCACTTATTACTTTGCCGAATTCTATCTCAAGTCATCTCGCAGTTTCAACTGATAGCCTTCTGATGTCGCGACATCAATCTCTTTATCGCGATATCATCTTAAAGAACCGTGGTCAATCGAATGTTCAAGTGTTGTCGCGACATCAATATCTCATCGCAACACTTCTTTATGGCTCGCATCATTGATCCGTCGCTCCTCGATGTCATCACATCATTCGTCGCGACTCACCCCAAGGGAGTCAAACTTCAACTCCGAAGGTGTCTTGTGTCGCGACTTCGATCTCACGCTTCGCGACATCGCCTTGAGTCTCTGTGAGCTTCACTACCCAAACCTCTCATAGCTTAAAGGTAGCCATTGTCGCGCACCTTTATCCTGGGCCAATGACATCAACTCTTGTCGCGACTCACGCCGTCGCGACGCCGCTCTCTTAGCTCCCGGGTTACCCTTCACCGCTTATCTCGGTACTCTCATCACGCGACTGCATCAAATTCCTTCAATTCTCTTAGTGTTGCGACCTCAGAATCTGACTGTGCAAACCCCAAAACCGTGATCAATGAATCAGCCAATTGTTTTCAAGCCGCTCTCGCCATTCGACTGACTTTTCCTCCACTTATTAATTGGGGATTTTTCTACCGCATTTTCTTCTTTCTTCCATTTTACTCACAATGACAGAGAGTTTTTCCATATTTCATGTAAAGTGGCCTGTCTCTTTTGATATGAAAATTGCGTAAAAATGAGACAAAAAGATTATATCTTTAATCTCATCAAAATGACTATATGTCATCCTCCCCAACGCGAGGAAAAAGACCCGAGGACATGTCTACAGTTACCTTAGAACCCTAACCCAGTGGCCCGAGACTTTAAGGAGTTCTCTTTTAACTTTTATTTCAATTTATTTTCAGTTTGCCAACCATTCACCCACAATCGTTTCTTTACAAACAAATTCTAAATCCAGATAGAGGAACACCATCTTCAATCCACCGCAACTCTTTCTTCTCTACGGGCAAAACCCATCCCCGTGTTCGACCTGTGAGCCACTATACTGCAGAGCTTTACTACGGCAATAGATTTAGGATATAAATTTTTGTTGATTCCGATACACACGTGGGAAGGCATGCCAAGGCATAAGGCGGTGGCAAAGGGCATGGCAGGTGGCGGCAGGCGGTGGTATGGTATGGCAGGGCATATGGCATGGCAGTACGGCGGCGGAAGGCAAGGGCGTGGTGGGCGAAAGGCAAAGAATCAACTATGGGATTCAAATGGGTAGCTTATAGCTTGTCTGGCGAATGATGCCAACATCAGGCGGGGTTTATGCAAAGAAATATCTCTGAAAGTAGATTTAGAGCCCTAAGGACAATCACTGTTGAGTGAGGGAAGCCATTTGTAAACAAGTTGTTTGCAAACTCATGAGTAAGATATTGAATCAAGCTGCAGCTATGGACTCCACTATTACCCTTAATCAAATGGACAAGCCGGCGATATCCAACAAGGAGATAAAGAACATATTGGAAATATAGTAAAAAAACATCGTGAAAAAGATTCATTATTAAGCTTAGACGATGTACTATGGACTTATAGGACAGCTTATAAATATCCTATTGGAATGAACCCATACAAGAGGCATTTTAGAAAGCCTCGCCATCTCCCAGCCCGGGCCATAAAGCCATGTGGGTCATAAAGAAATTGAACTTATTTCAAAGCTGCTAAAGAGAAGAGACTACTCCAAATGAATAAATTGGAAGAGCTGAGAAATGAAGCCTATGATAATGTCAGAATCTACAAAGATAAGACTAAAAAGTGACATGATAAAAAAATGATGAGGAAAGAGTTCAAATCCATGCACAGTAGTTGTAGTAACCCCTTTTAGAGCAGTAACACTAAAAACCAATTATGGAGAAGAATTAAAAGTAAATGGTCAGAGGCTTAAATATTACCTGGGAGGAAGACAAAATGAAGAACATTCCTAGATTTGAAGAGATCAATAGAATTGTTGAAGTGAGAACACACTGTAGCAATGTCTAGTTAAAGACATAAAAAATAAGTAGTTACTTAGGAGGCAACCCAAGCCATTTCCATTTTCTTTTAGTGTGATTTTGTTCCATTCAGTGTGTTTTTAATAGTTCAGAAGTAGAGTAGTGTTGCTAGAATTTTTGAATAGTTCAATGTGTTTTGGAAATTTATTTAATTACAATATGCTAAATGTCAGGATAATGAAGCTACAAGGATATATGAAGGTTATTTTTCAAGCATCTCCAACCAAATTGAGTTATGCAGAATTGAGTCTACTTCCATTTCTTATTCTTTTGAAATGATGCATGACTAAGTTTGGGGAGAGCACTATCTTAGTTAGAAATGGCATAGTAGCTTCATTGTACCTTTTTTGAATAGCTGTGTAAAAATTTATGCAATACAATGATTGTATGCTGAATTGATTGAATTGAAAATTTGAGTGTTACTGTTCATGCTTGGATTGAGAATTTTTTTTAATAGAGATAGACTTATATTCATGAGCTTGAACTAAAATTGCAAAAATAAGTAAAAAAAATTTCTACTTGAAAGAAGAAAACTCCTTCTCAATGTCACGACATCAACAACAATGTCGTGACACCGGTTCCAACAATGTCCCCAATGTCGTGACATTGTCCCTATGTCGCGACATCAACATGCCAATGTTGCGACATCGCATTCTAATGTTGCGACATCTAGAAAATCCAATTTGAAAACTTAAGCAATGTTGTGACATAAAAATCTCAATGTCGCGACACCAAGAGAAGCCAAGTAGAAGATCTGAGCGATGTCACAACATTACTACGACATCGTCGCGACATCAAGTCAATGACGCGACATCAGAACTACAAATTTTGCGACATTGAACTGAGCTATTTAAACATTTTTTTTCCAATGTCGCGACATTATGGTTAGGGCAGCCCACCTATAAAAGGAACACTTCGAGAAATTTTCATTCTAAAACCTAATCTCTCAAACTTTCAAACCCTGACCTTCCCAAAATCTCAGAAAAATCCAAACCATGTCGAATACTAACTCTTCAATCCTACACAAGGTGATAGAGAATGTGGTGGATGAAGTATTGAGATAAAGGGCAGAAGAAGGGGGCCATGAAACTACAATAGAAGTGGTTCCTATGAGATAGAGGCGCGGTGGAAGAAAGGATAGTTACTACTCTACCTGTAACAAAGGAGCAAAGCGTCTAAGATGGCTAAGAAGGGATTTGTGGAGGAAAGAGGCTTCAAGCAGTTGGTGTCACCATTTAAGGAGGAAATCGAGCGATGGGGCTAGGAGAAGTTGAGCCAAGAGTAAGGGCTCTTATCAAAGAATTCTATGCCAATTTGGGCGAGTAGAAGAACCTGACGTATATGTCAAGCTGGTGGATCCTTCAGGAGCGCCATCTTCAACTCTCGAGCTAAGACTAGTGAATGAATGTGTAGAGTATGACCATCTCCAGGAGAGCCAGAAGTTTGAGGAAATCGCCAGGGAGCTGACAAATGGTCTGGGACAATGAAAGAGGATAAAAACCATCCGCAACACCTACATCAACATAGGGAAAGATCCCCGACAGAGGCGACAAGCAGTATGGTTCTACTTTGTCAGTAACTCTGCTCTCACTTCAAAGTATGTCTCAACTGAGGAGATAAGACCGTGCCATACTTCACTGGGAGGCACCGTTAAGGTGCAGTCTTTAATGTGGGGAAGTAGTGGAACAAATTCAATATGGACTACGCCGAGAACAACTTCCTAGGGAACATGCCCCATCCTGCCTTGATCACTCTCCTATGCATTAAGGGGGGTGTAATATTCAGCGAGACAGAGGAAAAGTGCCCAAGATCCTCTTCTCTCACTCTCACTGGGGTCCTCAAAACTCTGGCAAAGGGTGGAGAGGTAGAGAGAGAAAAAACAAAGAAGCAGCCACAGAACTTCCATGAGGCAAACCCCTAGCTGATAAGAACTAGAAACCAAAGAGTGGGGTTTGAAGACTATACAGAAAACTAGCTCTCCTCGTAGCCAAAGAAACAAAGCATGAGCAGTAAGAGCAAGAGAGCAACACCGAGCCATCTCCTTTACTTCAGCGCAGATGAGAGAAGACAAAAGGAGATATGGGATCGGGCCTAAGGAAGAGCCAAGAGGAGAGATGAAATTATGTCTCCCAGAGAAAACAAGACAAGAGAAGAGAATCTAGCAAGACTCATCAAATGTGGACGAGGAGCTGAGAGAAAGAGCTAGCAAAGAGAGATAAAACCCCAACCTTCCACCCTGAAACCACGCACTTCTCAGAACATTTCTCGTGGCTTCCATTCGACAACCACTTCTATTTTCTTTGGATCCACTCAGATTCCTTCTTCGATACAATGTGCCTAAGAAAGGACACTTCATTCAACCAAAACTCACACTTGCTCGCCAGATATTAACCCGGCTTCTTTCTCAAAGTCTCTAATGTCACCCGGTTGGGTGTGCGCTTGGCGATTTTCTCGGAATACACAAGAATGTCGTTTGGTGAACACTACAACAAATGATCCACATACGGCCTGAACACAATTCATTAGGTCCATGAAAGCTTCATGAGAGCATTTTGGTTAAACCAAACGCATTACAAGGAACTCATAATGTTCGTATCAGTTTCTAAACTGCCTTTATGCATTAATTACATCTTTAATTTTTAGAAACGATGATACCCAGATAGCAAGTCAATCTTCGAAAAGATACTCAGACCTTCACTGGTCGAATAAATCATCAATTCTAGGTAACTGGGTAATTATTTTAGCTACAACTGTTCGCCGTTCATAATCAATACATACAAGTGTACCATTTTCTTCGACAAAGCACTGAGCTCCTGCCATGTAGATGACACTGGCTGATAGAACCCTTTTTCAGTAGTTTTAACCAATAAATTCCTTTAGCCTCTAGTGATGTTCATAGTAATGATCTCGCCACCCGCACAACGCCGATAGCAACTCCACCTCCCTCCGTGTGATAATCCAACCTTCCAAACACGTCCTAAAAAGTCATCACTGAACTGTGAGGGATATTTGATATAGGTGAATTAGGCCTGTTTTTATCAATAATCACATAAGCCAAGTAGGTTTGCCATCCTGAAACGATTTTTCTCGCAATCATGATATCAAGACAGAGAGATTTCATCACTTCTCGCCGATGAAAATAACCTCCTTTCATTCGTCCTTAAGGCTCAGCTCTTTTCATTCTACAATCGATCATCGCTTCGCTTCGGATAACCAACACATCCCTAATATCACATCAAACCCTCTAAAAGATAACTCTATCAAATCTCCTAAAAATTCATACTCAGATTTTCACGACAATCTCTATACACTTTGTTCACAAATAACACTACGCCTCAGCAAATTACAACAAGATGTCATACTCCTGCTTTCACTTCTGCAAATTCACCCAAGTTGGGTATAAGCCCAGGCACACATGCTAAGGGAATGGCTGGACTCGGTCTATCAACATGGTCAATAGTATCAAAGATAGCAAAATTACCAATGATCACATCTGGGCATCTATGTCTTCCATCGTTTCATCGCATACGCTCCAGCTCGAGCACCAGCATCCCGCCTTCCCGCACCAAGGCCTTCCGTCTTTAACACTCGCTGATGCAACACTCTGCTCCTTTCTAGATCGAGGAAACACTACCCCCCCAGATAAGCTTCTGAAGAACGCGCTCGCATAAATCTTTCACCTCATACTATTGATCCACAAAGCAAACAAGCACCAAATAATTTCCAATACCTCCTAGGTTTTTTCCAGCAATGAGGACAATAGCTGATAACTTTTCCTTTAGAAGCCTCCTTGCACCCTGCAACCACTTGCCTGCATAACACTCTTGCTACTCCGCAGCTCGACTGTAAGTCGATTAGAACCCCGTGGTCCTTTTGAATCTCTTTACCACATGATAGCACTTAACCGACCGCTTTTTCTTACCCTACTTCTATTATTCTCCTTCTTTTTTACTCTTTCTACATTTAGAGCACATGTCACTATTTTTGAGAAATCCTCATGGTGAATCTCAGACATGGGCCCTGACATGGTCATTGATATCATCTTTCAAACTTACTTAAGATCTTTCCTCTTCGTATATTAGTATCTCTGGGCTGATAATGCTCAACCGAAAGTGAATTCTCTTGATATTCTGGCCACACCTATCTGGTTTTGCTTCTCGGGATTATGAAACTCTAGTTCAGTTGTTCAAGTAGATGCGACCTACATATTGCTTCTTGAACTCATCCAAGAAGAACTTCCATGTCACACCTTCTGGCGGTGCGGTCCTTATCACTGAAACCCACAAATGATAAGCTTCATCTTGAAGAAGTGAGATCACACACTCCAATTTCTCTTATGATGTGCAATGCATTTGCACAGCATCAGCCCTTCGAGCCAATTCTTCGCCATAAAGAAACAACAGCCCGCTTCATAAAACCCATCGGCCGCACTCGACATTCGCTTCAATAGCGCATCAGTTAGGGAGTAACCGCGAAATGGGTTATGCTGCCTTTAAAAGGCTCATATCCGCCTGTGGGATATCCTAGTTCCTCCCATTGTTGGTTCCCCGTTGGTATTTGCGGGGCATGCGATGTTTCGCTTCACCCTTCACACTGGGCCAGGATTATCCGGACGATCCTCTGTCACCGCACCGGGGAACTTGAACCATCCATGCTATCCTATTAAGACCCACAAGATCGGCATCGTGAGTCATATCATCCTTTAGCCCAAATGCAATGTATGTTTATAAAACAATTTCAAATCATTATAAACAATTTCAAAATCATTTCAGAGGAACTCGTTTTTACACCTAGCTCTAATACTAATTAGAACAGCTACCCCTAAGCCTTAATTCTGCACCGCTAAGTATCCAACTAAAGTCCCAAGGAAGCCTGGGGCTTGAAGCCATTAATCAAATCCTTTTAGCAATTACATTCCATGATCCTGAGACGCTTCGCATACTTGGTTATCGTTACTAAATTCGGTTAAAGTGTCAAGAATCTAATCCCGACTCAACTAAGTACGGATCCAACCCGAGTCTGCTTATCTGATATTTTCAATTTATTCAATTAAAACATTTAGTTTGTGTATTCCATTTTGCTCTTTTATCACTGGTACTTCATTTCGGGCAAGCCCATAAACATTTACAAATTCAAAAGATCATAACATTTACATTTAATAAAAATGCATTTATGTAAAATAGAAGTTCGTAGTTCAAATTGTTTTTACAAATATCAATGTTCGAAAGAAATGGAGTGAATGCATATGACGGCGCGAACGAATTCTTTCTATGACCAGCCCTCGTATCGGTCTTCTATTTCGCCGCCTATCACTTCTGCCTCGCGCATTGATAAATAATACGCAAGCATTTTCTGCTTAGTGGTTCTATACAGTCTTCTATTCCATTTTAGTTCAATATAGTAATCATGATTTATTTAAAATAATGCCTTTATACAATGTTTGTGTAATGTAAAAGATACTTACAAATACACTTTTTATCACCATTTTTCGCTTTCTGGCCAGGATTTCATTATATAGCCATAGAGTTAATATCACTGTATAGATTCACAGAATCATTCTGTTTTGTCATTCAAGAGCAATGGCTTCACATTCATTATTACCATTTCAATATATGGCAGGAACTATTCAATGATAAATTCAATGGGGTGAATCATGTCCGTTTGTCATTCAAGAGCAATGTGGTTTCACATTCACAATATTGCATCTCACATATGGCTATAGAAGTCGATACATTCATGGTACTGGGGCCAGAACTTGGCCCCATTTGTTTGTCTGCCAGTATGCGGTCGATTCAATATTACCATCTCACATATGGCTATAGAAGTTCGAGATTCACGACTGATTCACTTCAGAATCCTGGCCTGTTTGTCATTCAAAGAGTACTGTGGATTTCTGCATCTAACAATTACTTACATCTTCATGACTTAATTCAGGTGGTGAATCCTGATTTTATGTTGGTCATTCAACACATATTTCTAAATCAATTTAATTTATGCATGAATCACTATAGTTCAATATACGTGATACATGTGTGATATTTGACAAACATTTCAAATACTAATAATTCAAATCGATATTATATGTATATTTCACAAATAGAGAACAAAGAACAAACAAAGATTAAAGAACGAATAGCGAACAAACCAAATAATAAAGAACAATTAGAGAACAAACCAATTATCGATCCCTTTTCTCTTTCGATACCAGTCCTAGGTCAGGTTATCGTATTCACCCGCACCTAGTCAAATACAAATTTTCACCTTAAGTATAAAATAATCATACTATCTACTACCGGGCGCAGGCACGTACTCTTTTTACTTAGCCCGTTTTGTCTGAACCCCCATTCATCGCGTTTTGTAGTCCCGGTACAATCAAGATATGAAATACAAAGCTTAATGGTGCAAAAATATGTAAAACAGGGTTGCCGGAAGCGAAGTGGTACCTCCGGTACCACATCGCACGCAGATCACCTCTTCCGCTATTATATCGCATACCGGCGATGTAATCGCAGATTGACTCGTACCGGACGCATCTGCCCATTGCATATCTGGGCAATTGCAATGCCACTTTAAAATCGATAACACTGCTCTGCTTTTGCCTGAAATGCGGATTTTGGCATTTACACATTTTTTTTTCTTCTACAAACCTTCTCCAATTCATCCCAGCTGCAACCACCATGGAATCCACCTAAAACAACTCTGTGGTTTAGAAACAATGAAAACCCTTTTCTCCTGTTAGCTTTTCAAAATCCAAATCAAATAGGATGAAGTTAGGGTTTTGATTTATTACCTTAACCTTCAAATCTGATATTCTTGTATGTCGTTGTCTCTTAGAGCAAGAAATGAGAAAGCAAAGCAAACCAAAACTTCTGATCTCAGTTAAACCTCAGTTTTTTCCCTTTTCCTTCCTCCCTTTAAAACTTATGCCTGAGCAATGAGCCTTCAAAGAATTCTACATTTTCTTGGTCTTATTCTTAAACTATAAGGCCTTGTCGAAGCCTTTAATCCATTTATGTAAGGCCACAAGTCTAGCTCACACACTCATTCTCTATTCCTCATTTGCTCCTTTTTTTTTTTCGTCTTTAATTTTTTTATTTCCATAAGGCCTTGCTCGCTTTTAACCCATTTTTTCATTTAAGTCCCTTTATTATTCATTTTGGCCATTCTATGTATTATACCTCACTGTACATTTATTCTTATGTCAATTGACCCTTAGGTCTTTTATTTTAACACTTCACATTTACCACTGTTGCTTCTGGTTCACTACTTTTCAATTTAGCAGCAATATAGTTCATCATATGCTCACACTTTAAATTATTTTCAATTTATCACTATCAATTTTTCCAAAAGTATCAAGTTTGACTCAATCAGACACCGAATATATAATAAATTATTATAAAATTCCTTAGGATATTTTTGGGCACATAATTTCAAATATTAACAAACATGAAATGTTAATTTATCAATATATTATTACTAAATTAACTAATTTAAATAATGAAAGTATCATATAAACTTTCACAAGGAAAAAAAATTGGATTGAAATGAAGACTTGATGTTGGTAGTAGAGAGAATTTGTGAGTATAAATGGAATTGATTATAGAGGGCTTATAGATTTTTTTTTTAATAAATAGTCGTTGGATGGTAAAAAAACCTTTGTAATTTAATTATAGCCGCTGATCGTAATTTCGTGCATATCTGATTGTTAGATCTTCTTTAAAACTATCAAGCTTCAACTACAACTCCGCTTCATCAAGCCTGCATTTCAAATCACCAGTTGATGTATTCCGATATCCCCGATATATCCTTGATTTAACCCATATATCCTCATATCCTGGAAGTGGTTTTAATGTAATTTGAATTAACGCAGGCGTGGTGTCACAAACCTAGTATTTTCCACGATATATCGGTTCGATACTAATATATCTGTGATATATCGCTGATATTATCGATTTTTTCTTGATTTTTCACGCAACCAATTATCGATAATATATCGTTTTGACTTCTACCAGACCTAGTGAGAGAGGGTATTTTAAACCTTTTGACTGGAATTACTTGAAGCCTTAATAGCTTTTGATTTCAATCCTATTTTATGAATTCAAAATCTTCATTATTTATCCTTCACATCATAATCAAACCAGCCTCAATTTTTCACATCACATTTGCATTTCGTAATTTTTAAAATATTGTCGAAAATAGATTATGGTTGTTCAACTTTATAGTTCATTATGATTGGCAATCACTAATTGGTCACAACACAATAATTAGAACATCTCAACAAATTTTTCACAAGCCTCAAAACAAAGCAAATCACAAATATCCATTAAGAAATTATGCAAAGAACATCCAGTAAATTTAATTATGCGAACATTTTTACATTTGAAACACTAAATTCTCATTTATTCAAAAAACAATTAAGCATCAACTTTATTTTAATTCCTCATATTGTAAATGAAAAGGAAAAGAAAAATAAGAAAATTATGTACAACAAATTCCTTTAAATTGCCTTATTTATAGGGAGGAAGAATTATAATATTGCATAGGATTACAAAGGAAGAGAGCAACAGCAGAGAAGATAGAGATGGAGAGATAGGAGAGAATAGAGCCTAGCTTTTTCTTCTTGGTATTTTGAGGTCCTGAAGTTGATGTGTGTTTGAACTTATAGCCATTCAGTACTGAGGTGGAATTCCTGTGTAGATAGAGGTTCCGGTTTTCCAATCAGCTACCATCACCCTTGTCAAAGATAAAATTAATTTCAGAACAATTGTGTCGCTTGATGAATCTATTTTGCCTTTTGTTAATTGAATTTGTGTGGACTCGCTTCAAACTCACCCTGGGCTTGATACATTTTTACCATGTTCTAGTTCACTAGATCGATGCTCTCTGTCCATAGTTTCTCCCCAGTCAAGGTGACTCTAAATTTTTCATCCTCTTGGGATGGTACTTTGATTTCTCTTCCGTGTTCCTTTTTGTAGAGGTATTCAAATGCTTATGCTTTCTGAGCTTTCCTCCATTTCTTCCTGACTTCATGATCTTGATTTATCTCCATCTGTTGGCTTTAATTATATAGACTGAAAACCCACCCAACATCATACAAGAGCCTTTGTCTCTCAGAATATGCCAATCGGGACAATTGTCAAAACGGAGTAAAACCTCACTTTATGCCAGGGGCCAGAATTAGTCTAGCCCCGCAGACACCTCAAGTAACAGGTCATACAAGTAGTAAAAGTTTGATGTAAGTCCGCATATCATTCCTACGTAGATCGACAAGAATCTTTCCTAAATCAACTACCCTAACTACTTAAGGTCCACATCTTCATTGAAAGTCCGGGGCGGAAGTGATGGCTTAAACTGCAAAGATAGTAGTCCTAGAAGACATAGGAATGTGCTGGAAAATTAGATGTTACCAACCAAAACAAAGATCAAATATCGATCAATCATTTTCATGAAGTAGAAATGAATACCATCAAGGAGTAAAAATGCGAAAGTCAGCTCAATTCCTCGCATTAATAGTATTTACTTATTCTGTTGTTGGATGTGGATTTGTCCAAGATGCCTGCCAATGTACCTGGATTTCCATATTCATCGGGCAGAGGTCCCCGCTTTCAAAGATATGATCAAAACCAACCACTGTGATACCTTTCAAAGATCCAAGTATTTTTCTTTCTCAATACTTACACCCATTTCGAGACCATGATCTCGGCTTCCTCTCGCAGGGTACCGCAAAACTCCCCACAACCAACATGGCTCATCCTTTAAATCAAATGGTTCTTCCTTCCCTTGATTAGATTTTATGCACACTGCTGTAGAACCTCCCCCAGTTATTAAGGTGAACTTCAATTATTTACATTGATAAATATTCTCCATCATCACTCAAGAGCAAAAAGCATAATCTGGCTCTGAGGTGAACTTTCGTGAGCTTAGGGTTCATCAATGATAGTCTATCATACCCACAAGTGGGAATGTTCAAGCCTCGTGAATTTCATCTCTGTCAGTCGCAGAGAGCCTCTGAAATCTAAAGTAAGAAATAAACTTTGAAATGGTATTACGACTATCATTGAGAACTGATCGATTCAAGAACAACATCAATCAAATAAATTCAAATCAAAAATATGTTTCTAAATTATATGCGACTCAACAATCCAGAATCCAATCTAGTGAAGCGTAAGGCTTAATGATGAGATTTACTGAACTGAACATTGACTAGCTGATCAAGTACATCTCAACTGTAATTGAAATAAACTGAAAGAACTAATTCCAATTTGTCACACTTCATTAATTTCCTCAAAGTACATCAGAAGAGAAAATCATAAATTAAATCCAACTTCAACGCTTTCACACAGTCACTAGTTCATCCTAAAAAGAAAATAAAAAGAAAGAAAAAATATTCTAAAACACAAAGGAGTCCTTCGTTGTTCTGGCTTCAGGTATCAAGAAGACGGGAGATGCTTATCAAACTAAAGTTACATGATAATCCGTCCAAAATTGGGCATGATTCTAGTCTGTGTGGATTTCTAAGAGAAAGGGTCTTGGGGCTTTGTCGCTTTTCTGGTCATGACCTCAGATGGAGTCGCAACTAATTTCTCTATCACTTGTTCGGGCCATGACCCCATATCTCATTGATCAGATCTCGTGAACATTGACAAGGGTCCTGACTCAAATGGAGTCAACAACTCATGAACTAATTGTTTTCGTGAGTTGACATCGCGCTATAGTTCCACGTCACATCTGGGCACTTTTGCCGTCACGATTCTCATAATACAATCCTCACTGTGTTCACGACCTATTCTATTTAAAACTTTCCTGTAATTTAGTTAAGACTTCTTTTCTAGCTACTTAATTTCTTTTACTTGATCTTATGTCCTCATTAGTACCGAATTTTTAGTCACGACCGAAAAACTAGGTCGCGACCGGCTTGTCTTCCTTCTGGTCGCAATCCCACATTTTTTTCGTTGTAACCATTTTCCTTTCTCTAGCCTTTCTATTTCCTGGCCATGCATCTTAAAGTCTACGCGCTGACTCATAGGCTTTTCGTAGGTTTTTGTCCCAGCTTGGAAATGTAGTCGCTGACCACGATTGATCGCGACTCGAAGAGTTTTCATTAAGAACTATCGAATCGGCTGTGAATTTTTCGTAGAGACTTTACTCCATGGCTTCATCAATAAATCAACGCCGCGACCAGTTGTAGTGTTATACCTACACTGCTTTCATTTGGAAGGTCATGACCGCATTCTCTTGAATGTTCCTTCGTCTCAAAGAATCCTTTCCTTGGGTGGCCAAAAAGAACATCTGTTGCTAGGGTGTTTTGAAGCTCCGGTCGAACCTCACTTTCCGTCGATCTGGTTATGTAATCTTCCTATATTTTCTCCCTAATTTTATATATCACGCTTTAGGAGGAATCTAAGGAGAAAAGGGGAAGCTAGGGTTTTGCAAGATATTTGGGTTAAGTTTATTTTGAGTCCATTTTTGCTTCTTCAAGAGACTCAAAATAAATATGTAAGAATATTGTGAAGATATGTTATAATAAATCAAAACCCTAACTTATATCCTATTTGATTTGATTAGAAAAGCCCTAACTTTAAAGTTGGTTTCATTGTTTCAAACCACCTTTGAGTTTTGGGTGGATCATGGCATTTTTTGGATAAGGGACGACTGAGAAGGTTCAGAAGAAAAAATGTGTAAAAATGTCAAAATCCAAACATCAAGAAACCCAGTAGTGGGAAACCAAGATCATGACGAGCGGCAAGTGGCACCTCAGATCACTCAACCAAATTTTAATTAACTGGCGAGAGAGGGACTGGTATCGGCATCACAAAGTGTGGAACGGCATTCACTACTTCCAAGAACCCTGTTTTTTAAATATTTTGCACCTGTTGAGCCATTTGTATACCATTGTCTAGTGGACCCTAAGAAACGATTAATGGGGGTCACAAGAAATATACTAAAATGAAAACATATCGACTGCACACGAGTTAGTTTAATTATATGATTTATTTGGCTAAATCCACTAAGAGTAAAGAATTTGTATTTGACTAGGTGCTGAAGACGATAACCCACCCTAAGACCTAAGATTGATTCTTGTGCCAAGTAGTGTTCAATCAACAAAATTTATAACCTAGATTTCACAACACTTAGCAAAGCTATCGCAGATAGTTGGCTCAGTAATGTGTCACACTTATGGGTTTTCTTCTTCTCAGAGAGGAGAGTTACAAGGCATTGAAAATGGTGCCTTCTATCGACTTATGGTTTGTGGAAAAAGCGGTAGTGAATGGTTGAAACTAAAGTCAACTGAAGTAAAGAGTTAAGAGAAATCTCAAAGTCCCACCACTCGGGGCTTAGGCTGAGTTAACCGACATGTTCTCAGGTCTTTTTCTCGTGGTTTGGGAGCACACATATAGTCATTTCCCGAATCCCATTCTTCATGAGTTTAGAACTCAAACCCCAAGAGTTTTCCTCACGATGGCACTGGACAGTAATAAACGTCCCGACAGGAAAACACATCTCAAACCTACCCCACAACTTAATGAGAGAACGAACCTGGCACGTAGATTCAGTGAAGTATCCAACTAACCCAAAAGTTTAGCCAACACACAATAGGGAGATAAGGTCAGATTTAACATGGGTGAGAAGGCGGCACAAATAATTTTTAAATTTATATGAAGAGTATGAGAACAGTGCCCTGCTTCAAAATCAAACATCTAATGGCCTTCCCTTCAAGGATCAGGGTTAATACAGCATCCTTGATTTAGTCACAACAAAGTCATACCAAGAAAGTGAAAGCAATATGGAGAAGAAGAGAAAACACCAACACAGAGGGAGAGGAAGCTTTCATGGGCCCATCTCTCATGATCGATCATGGAGGACAAAAAGCTGATTTGACATAAGCATGCTGTTTAGCCGTAATAGAAGAAATTATAAAATTGTGTTTAAATAAAATCAAAATTATATGAGGGCAAATCCTGTATAAACCACCAAAAAGTGGGTCGTGCGCCAGTCACACAGGGGAAGAACGTAAAGGTGGGGTGTAAAATCGTAACCTCACCCAGCAGAACTTAACCCAAAATTTCTACTGTCTTTCCTCAAAGTGTTGTTCAGGCTCTCTCATCTGATCTTGCACCGACCATTTTACTCACTGCTTTTGAACCTAATGAATAATAAGAGGAGTCAGACTACAAAACTACTTTAAAAATAGCTACAAAATGTGATCTGTGACAAAGCTAGGAACTGTTGTATCAATGAGTATTATCATAGTACACAAAAGATAAAACTCATTATAAACAAGGTCTAAAATTTCACGAAAATTTAAACTACCTTCCAACTGAGAATATGCAATTCTTAGTTAAACGATAAAAAAATAAGAAGACGTTTAGGATATGTTTTTTCAAATGGACTGGTCGTTCAAAGTACAGCAATAATGCTCAACCCTGTGATGATAATAGGACTCGTATAAAATCATCTTGGGAGAACAAATGTGCCATAGCAGAGGGAAAGTCAGTATAATTATTACAAGAAATCAAATTTACTTCACTAAATCTGGGCATAAGACAGCTAGACTAAGAGTTACAGCTTCCCTTCCCAATCAACCAAATCATCGCTGAATGTTTGATCATGATCAACCTGAAGTAGATTCAGTTCCATTTATTTCATGGGGTTTTCATTGTATTAGGTGCAACGTCGAAACGGATTTCACTAAAGTCCGCGGTAATCTAAATCACCAGCGACTCAACCAACTAAGGCGTTTAGGTGACGTTTCAAAAGGATCTTCAACCACAAATCCCACAGGCACTCACTTCAAACAGATTTTGTGAATCCAGCACTATGCCAAACTCGTAAAGCAACTCCAACGATCCACCCATGTAGCGAGCACAAAGTCATCTCAACACGCTTAGTAAATTGCGTTTCAAGGTTCAGACCTCTTGACCGCGTCGCGTTTGGGCGCAAGCGCCGCTACTTTTACTTATTCTTTCTTTTCTTTATCTTTTCTTTTCTTGCACATCGCCTTCTTTCGGGAATAACCATACAGGTCATCAACGGTTAGCTGGTTGAGCAAAGTAAGAGAATATAGCCTCAGCCTAATATTTAAACTACACGTGCAACGGTGAAGTTAGAGAATGGTGGGAAGACAGGTTAATTAATTGTATTTCTAATCGACCAACAACCAATCAACATGTTGAACCATTCTAGCATCATTGCAGGCAAAGTACCAACCTTTCAACTTACAAGAAAGGCAAACCACAAACATCATTGTGTAAAGAGAAAGTAAAATGATTCAGATAATATATATCGATGTGAATTTACAAAATTTCACCTTGCAACATAAACAATGTTTCAACATACAAAAACGGGCTTATTGGGAAGTGCAAGTAAACTAAAATCATGAGAATGATCACCAACACCAATCGTCTGGAAGAACTGAACAGTTAGTGATAGTGGCACCACCAAAGGGTGGTCGAGAGGAGATCATCCTCACCGCAAATAGTCACGTATACTACGTCATGCAGTTGCTAACAACCACAGTTGGGAGGAATAATTAAAAGAGGTGTTGATCCTGCCAGGGGAGGAAACGGCTGAGGCTCACAGGCCTGCGGAGACAGCAGGAAACATGGCTCAGAAGGCTGGGCCAGAGGCTGTCTGGACCCAGCAAGACAGCCTCAAAGAACAGTCCTCTCATAAGGTGCTGTATGGCAAATTAGTTGTACGAGAAGAATGACTGCCCACAGAGCCAGTAAGTCACAAGAAGAAATGCACGGCATGAGGAGGTCAGCCAACGGAGACCAACAAAGCAGTGTGTAGCTCAAGGTCAGAGGCGAGGGGATTTGAGCCCGAGGTACTGATGTCGGGAGCGAACAATTGTACGTAAAGCCTGGGGTGAAGAGAGACCAGGGCCGCGGTTGGGCTGAGGCTCGCAGTTTGAACTACAGGGACAGTCCGAATGGATCTATCATCACTTGTCATCTTGTCGATCCAGAGGGGAAGACGCGAAAGGCATCAGCTATCCCGCTACTCCATTTGACACGATGGTGGCCTCATGCTCGTAATAAACGCCCGTAAGAGGCTCTACGGAAACTGATGTGTCAGCACCCGAGCAGAATAGTCGAGGAAATAAAAGAGGCAAGGACTCGACATGGCAAAACGCAGACCCGGCCGAACAGCAGAGCCAGCAATAACTCAGCTTCACGGCCGAATCGTCAGATCCTCTCAAAATGCGAGAGAGGGCTTGAAGATCCAAGATATCTCCTCTCCCCCGGAACAAATATGCTGAAGTGGAAACATATCCACCAAAAGTGTGGTCTATCGGGCACAGATATCACACAGAGGTGTCACCGACAGATTAATCTGGCCCGTGAAGGCCCCATGTGAGAGGAAGCGTAATTTGGCCCCCGTCGAGGATGGGCCACCATCTATAATCAGCAGCCGCTGAAGTGCAGTAATTCACTTGTGCGGGATGGAGCCGCTTACAGATATCTGCGGCTCTGGCATCCCCGCCAACCGCCGATAGAAAAACGGTTATAGCCGGTCGCCTTCACTTAGGATGCGCCACGAACGATAAGAAGGGAACCTATAAATTACCCCAAGATAAAGAACCGCACGCCGCACCATGAATGGCTCTGATAATATCGCTGGGCAGAGGAGTATGAGGTCCTGGGAGCTCTGTGGCCCATGTAGAAATGTTGGGAGATCGAGGGAGATCTCCCAAAGTGAAATCCTCCTCAGAGCAACATTCCCTTAGACTGGTCATGGGGGAAGTGTGTCACTGATGATGACGGCCTGAGATAAGTCTGGGCCCTAACACCCTTATAAGGGTGGACAGAGGGTGGTTCTGATCTCTGGGGGGTGATGACTTAGTTCTAAGTCCGGCCCTCAAGATGGGGCCCTCCAGCTCGGCCCTGATGCAAAGAAGATGTAGGAGCGACCAACTCAGTGGTATGATATCTCTCAGGGCAGCCAAGATAGGAGGAACCTCTGGATTAACTAGGCAGAGCAGGCTCTGGCAGATTAAAGAATCGGCAGGTGGGAAATGGGAAGAAGAACAGAGGGTCACAAAACACAGGTGACCATGTGGCCAGCACTGGCTGGCTTCAAATAGAGGGGCGGCTGATATAAGAGAGAGGGAGGAAGGCTGCAGAGGGCAGCAAGTGGTAAAGTCGAGGCTTGAGGAGTGTCCCTAAGGGATAGTCCCCATGACCCAGGTTGAAAGAATTGAGCTCCTCTTGTTCTTCACAGAATATTGGGGTTCGAGAGGTATAAACCTCAGAGGAGGAAGGGCTTCTTCGGGAACCCAGAAAGGATTGAAGTGGAATCAGAAACATGAGTTGTAAAGGTATTAGTAAAGTGGGAGGAGGGGTAGGTGGGGGTATGTCAGAATAAATTAATGGCTTGTGATGACCATTGAAATTGGCCTGCAAGATTATAAAATCACCATATAAACCAGAGGGTCAGTGGAAAACCAAGAGTCGAGAGTAGAGGAGGTATGAACAGAGTTCCATGAGTTACACTTTCTATGAATCAAGATTCGAGGTTTCGCAAAGCCTGTGTCATGAAAGCCCACAACCCAAATTCTCAGAAAATATCTCACCTCCCTCTCTTATTGAGCAACAATTAACAATACATATAAAAATTATACAGTTGTTTATAAAGAAGAAAATCTACAATTTTTGAAATTAGTAGGTTGAACAGAAATCCTTAATTGGCAACGAAACAAACAAAACAAAAGTTCATTTAAAATTTGAGGCTCAAAGTTCCGCAGAACCACCGCAGGCCGCAGCAAGAGGTTTCCGCGGCCGGGAGGAGAAGCCTGAGGCCAGAAGAGGCCATTTGTTCAACCCGCCTCGTATGCGACATCTCGGGTAAAGTCAGAAGATATGCGTAGCTGGTGATCGATGCAAAGATCCTGCATCACCTTTCTGGTTCTCACAATTTTCTCGCAATAGGCTAAACATTTGTTTTCTTCACCGCGCACTGCCAGTGCACTTTTCGACTTTCTCCCATTCAATCGCTTATCTCAGTATCAAATGGAAAAATGTCAGCCTCCAAAGTTTACATATTTCAAGGTGATAACCGTATAACCCTATTCGGGCTAGATGGTAGTACAATGGGCAAAATGGCCTCCAAGTATGTGAGACAGCACTGAGTTTCGCCGTCGATCGTCTCCATATCACAATCCAGCAACTACCGATAAGCAGGAAACTATCTACCTTTTTACCAAGAGATCCTCAACGATCCTTCGTATTTTCACACCGATCGACCTGTAAGGATGAGGATGTTGGTAGACTTTAGCCCCCAAACCGTTAACTCGCTGTATCGAGATATAAGAGGTTATATCGGGTTCATCCAAAGGAAGGTTTCGTCAGAATGTGAGTCCTCCATGTCGACTCAGACGGGGATCCGGTCTTTGGTATTTGCGTGTTTTACTCGGATATAGGGATTAATTTGTTCAAGAGGAAGCCTTCTTATTAATGCCCAACTCCCTTTTTGATTCACAAGTCCTTTAGAAATTGCATAAGTTTGAACCGATTGAACACATCAAGAAGTGGATGTCATCTTCAGACGCCAAGATCCAGATTTCTTCCCATAGAAGCCTCTTTTGCCTCTCATTTGCTTGGGGAAATTGGGGCAGGCCATCGAATCCTTTGCGAAAGATGTGTCTGCATCTCTTCCTTATGGTTCTGTGTGGTTCAGATTGGGCATCAGTCAGCTTGCACCCTCTCTCCTCTCCCCCCCTCCTCTACCACTCGGGGTGATAATGGCCTGACTTAACCAGATTCTTTCATCGGGTCGGGAGTTGGGGTTCATGACCCCTAAGATTTGGGCAAGGTCCGGGAGGGAAGCTCCTTTCCGCAGACTGTGGCTGATTGTTCAGCACGATGGATGACTCAGTAGGTATCGACATTTTCAGCTAAAGCCCATCAATTCTTTGTCCATGGAGCTTTCTACCTTTTCTATTCTTTGTTAATCCGCATTGAGGCCGTCTCATTAAAACACCCCCACCACCTTGCTCAATTCAAGATAGCTCGTCTACTGTGATTTAGGTCGCGCGGCCACACAGAGGCGCCCACATCGTTGCTGCGCATGCGCCCCTGGGGACATAACACAGGAGGTTTAGGCTTCCTGTGCCACAGGTTGGGGTGGTTCTTCCAAATAGATTATAAGTGTTGCCACTGGCATCACTAGCCTATTTCGGGCCCACAACATTTGCATTTTCAACCATCAAATCTCCTTACCGAGGGGAAATCGACAATGCCTCTCGATGACCGGTAGACGACACCTAAACACGGCCGGGCCAGCATAGATGCCTTAGTCACTACCCGTACCTCTTGGTGATTTCTCTGCTCAAGTTCTTCCATCCTTCTATTTAGGGTGGACAGCTTAGCCTTTAATTCCACATCATCCTGGTCAAGAATAAATGCTCCTCTGGTTTGCATCAAGTTGGTTTCATTCTCTCTACCTCCCTTGGGTTCGTCTCATCCCATCCCTTAGAGGTTTCAACCACGTAGTTAAAAAAGTCCATGGCTTCATCAGGATTTTTGCTAAGGAAGTCCCCTCCACACATGGTCTCCAGGAGTTGTTTCATGGAAGGGGACATTCCATCGTAGAAATGGTTCACTAGCATCCATGTATCGTGCCATGGCGAGGGCATGCACCGATGGTCCCGTGATACCTTCCCAAGATTGGATAAAATTTCACCGGCCATGAAATGGCAAAGGTGTAGATTTTCCTCTTCTCGTGCTGTCGGTCTAAGGCACCAAGAACTTCTTCAAAATTCGGTCATACTTCTCAAATTTCGCCCCGATGGTCCTCGGGCTCTTAGCGTGAATTAAGCCAAATTTCGCTTTATCTTTGAGGGCCAAAGGGAAGGCTTTCTATCTTGAGCAAGTCCATATCAAATGCACCTCCTGTACAGTGCAAAGCTCCCTCAACCCCGAATATGTGTATGGATTTTCATCGGCTACCATGAAAAGCCCGGAGCAGGCACCAACAGGTCTCACCGCCACATCCTTCCCAGGGCAGATGCATGAGGGTGCACTCACCCGTGGGTGTATGTGATCCTTATCGATCTTAGGCATCGTCTCCGATGAACCCCCTGGCTCGCTGCTTCGTGGGGTCTCCATCTGATTGGTGTGCAAGCTAACTTCATAGCCTTGTTCAATTGGAGCACCTAGCCTTTCCAATCTTTCGAGAATAAGTTTCGCCCTGCACGCATAAGCTGCTATTAACACACCACAAGCAAGAAACCAACAAAAACAAGACTAACAAAAATGTTATGGTTAGATAAAATCAAAACAGGGAGTAACAGTCTACACAGTGAAGTTTTCAAACTCCCTGTAGTGAAATTTTCAAATTCCCCTGCAGTGAATTGCAAGTAGGGAAAAATGGTAAAATAAAAAAGAAATGAGATTGCACCAAAACTTGTGACGGGACCACAAGTTCATCATTTTTCTTTCTCACTGGGGCACCATCCCTAATAACCGACGCCCATTCGATTAGTTTAGGCCAAGTAGGTGTTCTGAATCAACAAAATTTATAACCTAGATTTTACTAATGACGCAGCAAAGCCACTCATTATATGGACTCAGTGTTCAAACAACACACTTATGGCTTTCTTCCATATAGAGTTTTCATGTTCACACAAATATGGCCTTCTGACTGTATATTTGTGGAAAAGCATGTGTGAATATTGAACTAAATAACCAAGGAAGAGCAGAGAGTCTCAAACTCACCACTGGTTTAGGTTTTCAGTAATCCATGTCTTTGTATTTTTCTTCTGAATGGGAGTAATATATGTAGTTTATTTCAAACTAATTTCTATTGAGCTAGAACCAAACTCCAAGTAGTTTTCATGATGTATCGATTAGCATTTAAATGTCCTAAGAGGAAAACTACATCTCAGAAAACTCACCTGATCGTGCCAATGTGAGTGGCATCCAATCTAACATACCAGATCCTGAGTTCTCCACCATCGTAGTCGTTGATCACAGATATTAATCTGGTTTCAACATTTAGATGGTTTTTCATCTACAAATGATTGTATCACGATTCAAAACTTATAGGTTTCACTGATTTTGGACTGCAAAAATTATGAGACGGTTGACATCAGTAACTACAGCTGAATTAAAGGTGAATGGTAACCTGAAGGTCTGGTCACGTAGTTTGGTAAATGGGGTTATTATATGTCCCGTTATTTGATTAGCAGCACAGATAGTCGGCTATCAAATCCAATCTTTGCTTTACCTATAAACCTGAACCCCTAAAAATTCTATTCGAAGTCCAAACATATAATCGAAAGCATTCAATGTTCCACTCCGTGATGAAAACCTAGCATTTAACCTCATTTCATCGGCTCGTAAATGACATCTAAAGAATGTCGCTGCATCTACCATTAAGAATATAATGAATCCCAAAGCATGACAAGTATCGAACAAAGGAAAGACATTAAATAACATTAAACCCTAGTTTGGAAAGTTTGGAACCATAAAATGCAGCATCTGTTTACGAAAGTACGAGGGACACTTCCAAACCACCAATAACTAAGCTTAGTAACCCCCTCAAGGCTTGTTTAGCTAAGCATCCCTTGAGTTGTCATCATCAAGGGGTGTGTTTGGCAGCCAAGAAAATGAGAGAAAGAAGAGAGAGAAGATAGAAAACTGTGACCTAAAAAACAGAAGCTGTGGGAAAGCTTGGATAAAAGTAAAGTTAAGTTAAGTTAGGGTTACAAAAGCTATAAGGTGGCTTATATAGCCAACCAAAATGTGTGAAATACCAAAAATGCCCAAAATACATGATTACAATAGTGGATAAATGGGAATTAAACAAAACGAGGTCGCTTGGAACCAAAACATAGAATGATTTTCGCTATGCAAAGGAATCTCGCTATCATACCGAAAAATTTATCTATGATAGCTAAATTTCGCCATCATAGCGAAAATAGCAAGGCATAGCTTAAAATTCAAATTCTATGTACAAGAACTTTCTCGCCATGATAGCCAGCCCTTGCTAGCTTAGTTTAAAATAGCATAGCTAAAATTTCAAGTAGGATTGCGTAAATTTTCATTGGTTAACTTTCAATCCTTGCGTAAATTTTCGCAATGCATAGCTTAAAATCCTCCTTGCCTCTCGCTTGCCTCCGCATCCGCTCAAATTTTCTAATTCATCATTTCCACTCTCGACATTTCTTCATTTCGGGGTGATGAAATCCACCGAGAATTCTCACATTCCAAGACTACTAAGCCAAGCTTGTTGACTAAGCTCCCAAACCCGCAAACTACTCAAAACAACTCGAAACCAAATCGCAGCACTAAATAGACCCGCACATGCCAATTGGCTTAATTTACATGATTAGTACACAAAAAGCACTCAAAACCTATCTTGAATAGGACTCAAAATAGCACTTTTTGGGTACTAATCACTACCCTACAATAACTAATAGGAGACAACTAACTGGGCATGAGTATATCTAGTGAAAGTATCCACTGAACCCAAAAAGCTTGCGAAATTCACATTAGGGAGAGCATGCCTAAGAGATTTTTAATATAAGGGTGAGAAGTAGAGCACAAATACCCTAAACGCCTATAAGGAAGAAAGCATGAGAACATGTAGCTAAGCCCAAATCAAGACTCAGCTGGTCTTCACCTTCATGATTTCAGGGTTTAACAAGCATCCCTGATTTATCATCATCAAGGGGTGCCGCTACCAAGAAAAGTGCAAGAAAGTGAAGGGAGAAGAAGAGAAAATCACCAACAGAAGAGGGAGAGGAAGCTACATGCCCAATTTCCTTAATTAATTGATGGAGTGACAAAAAGTTGATTTGATTACAAGCATGGTTGAACTTATATAGGCTCAGAATAAGGAAATTACAAAATTGTGTTTAAATAACCAAAATTACATGAGGGCAAACTTTGTGGCAAAACCACCAAAAGTGGGTCAAAAGCAATAACAAAGCACTGTGTGAGCAAGGTTCAAGCAGTGTTAAGTAAAATTGGCAACCCGCGAAATTTGTAAAGTTGCAAACTTTTTGCAACCCTGTGTACTTTACGTGCTCCTTCTCTCTTCAATGTTTTTACTCCAAAATTCCTCTTTATTCAACCTCGTGATTCGAATTCTGGCCGTTCATCGCTTTTGAATCGAATTGAAGAATTATGAGGTATTCGGACGGCATAAAACTACTAAAATAGCTACAAAATGTGATCGTGACAAGTCGGACCCAATGTATCAATTCGAGTTATCGGGGTTGAATTAGCACGCAAAGCGCATAAACCTCGCTATAAACAAGGCTCAAAATTGCACCGCTTAGGTACTAATCGTGCATCGAAAGAGCAGTGGATCGATAATTGGTTTGTTCTCTAATCGTTTCTTATTCTTTGGTTTGTTCACATTCGTTTTAATCGCTTTGTTCTTTGTTCTCTATTTGTGAAATATACATATATATCGATTCAATTATTAGTATTTGAGTTGCTTCGTCAAATATCTCTGCATGTATGCGGTATTTGAACTATATGAATCTATTACATAAAAGTAAAATTGGATTGAAATGTATTGACGACCAATACGACTCGATTCACCAACCGACCACAAGAAGGTAACCGTAATTGTTGGGATGTGAAATCACATTGTTATCGATGACAAACATGACAAAAGATTCACTAACCGACCTGTCGAATGTCGACTTCTATAGCCATATGTGAGATGGTAATATTGGAATGTAAGCCACATTGCTACCAATGACAAATGTGACAGGATTCAATGAATCGAATATATCGCGGAATGCCGACTTATAGCCATATGTGAGATGTTAATATCACGTGAAACCACATTGCTACTCGAATGAAAATGTGGCCGTGATTCACCAACCGAATCTCGCCGTGAATGTCAACTTCTATACCATATGTGATGGTAATATCAATGTGAAACCACATTGTTACCACGACAAATATGATAGATTCACCAACCGACCGTCGTGGAATGTCGATTTATATAGCCCTATGTGAGATGGTAATATTTAATGTGAAGCCACATTGCTACTCAATGACAAACATGATAGGATTCAACAATCAATCTGGCTGTGAATGTTTGACTCTATAGCTATATGTGAAATCACAAACCTAAAAGTTTAAAATGATATTAAAAGTGTATTTGTATAAGTATCTTTTACATTATATTGTGACATTGTATAAAAGGCATTATTTTGATAAATGCATGATTTATATTGAACTAAAATGGAATAGAGAATCAGATAGTACCAATTAAGCATGAAAATGCTAATGTATTTGCTTTTATCAATGCGTTGTGTACCGAGCGATAGACAACGGCAAGACCTGTCGAGGACTCAGAGTCATAGAGAAAGAATTGGCGGAGTATGTCTCATTACATGCATTCACCTGCATTTCTTTCATTGATATTTGTAAAACAATTTGAACTTTGAACTTCTATTTTGTAAATGGTTAAATGAAAAATGTTATGGGCCTTTGAACTGAATACTACACGGGCTTGCCCAAAACAGAAGTGTTTCCGCTAATTGCAAGGGCTAAAATGGAATAACCACAAAAAAAAATGTTTTGAGAAGATAATTGAAATGCTTCGAGTAAACCAAAGCCCGCTTGAATCCACCAACCGCTGAGTCGGGATTTGGGTCGCAACACTTTTGAAAACGAAAATTTAATAAAATGATAAATAAAAGAATTAAACGGGTGTCCCCGGATCATGAAATGTAATTGCTAAAAGGATTTGATTAATGGCTTCGCCAGCGCCATCGTTTCGGCTCGATCCGCAACCGCCTGCCTGGGTTCTGGGGTCGCTACAGTAAAATCAAGTTATATAATAGTTA
The DNA here is from genome assembly GCA_016808115.1 of Tetrastigma voinierianum. Taxonomy (NCBI): domain Eukaryota; kingdom Viridiplantae; phylum Streptophyta; class Magnoliopsida; order Vitales; family Vitaceae; genus Tetrastigma; species Tetrastigma voinierianum. The sequence goes on from JAEQBH010003994.1 coordinate 68,156, forward strand.
ATACTGTATGCATATTATTATAAATATATAGTATTATATAAAGCTTATATTTTAAATTAGTTTAATTTAGTAATAATATATTAATAAATTAATTTTTCATGTTAGTTAATATTTGAAACTAGCATGTGGATGAACCCAAAATTTCCTATTCATGGAGAAGTTATGGATACAAGTCAAAACATTTATGCATGGCATGTCTCGAATCCTATAATCAATAAAGACGTAACACCATATCTTTTGTATGAGTATCATTTTACCAAGATGGGATCCTCTCCATCAAATGATGCAATAGAGTCACATCATCTTCATTTTGATTTTAAAAAAGCTCATCAAGAATGCAATTTCAATGTCTATATTTGATTATTAATGCTATCATGTAATACTTTAGAAAGAATTTCATGAATTTCAAAGTATTTTTTTTTAATTTCGATATATCGATATTCATGTAAAAAATATCCACTGATGTACCAAAATCCAAGTACCGATATATATCCGTCGAAATCCTAGATTTCCAACTCATTATAGTCAATTGAACAATACAATTAAAAATGACTAACCACAGATAATAAGTACCTTAAAACATCGTTAAATAGGAAAACTTTTAAGAGACTTATCATTAGAAATCTCTTTAAGAGTTCCTAGAACTTGATGCATTATTATTCAAGGTGAAATCATAAGCATCACAAATCCGTAGAAAATGATTTAAAGCATCCTCAATTATTCAGGGGACTTCAAAAGCTTCCACTTTGATATGCTATATGCATATACCTTAGTACCTATTTTGAGCCTAATGCTAGTTTCATCATCAAAACCACAAAGAATAGCCTTAAACCTTCCTTAAGTCTCACCTTATACTAAAGAACCCTTAATTTACCCAAAAACTACAGATCAGTGCAACAGAAATGATCAAGATGATAAGTTTGGGGGAGTACAAATTTGAATTGAAATAAAGGAGGAGAATTAAGGATCGATAAGGAAGATAATTAAGAAAAAGTTGTACTAAAGGAGGTACAAAACAGAAAATTGAGAAACTAAAAAAGAATGACAGTTTTAAGGAGTGAGTTTTACCTTGTAGCCTACTGACATCGGGAGCAATTGTCAACTCTCGTGGGGTGTTCTACACCTTAGCACCCCAATGCCAACTGGTATGAGAGTTATTGACCCAAAGCTTGTTAAGAGGAAGTAGAAAGCTTAAAAGGGTAAGACATTGCTCTACTCCAAACCTGAAACAAAATGATAGAAATGAGCTTATGGAGCTGAATTGAAAATAGCAGATGAAAATAAAAAGCCATGGCAAGAGAAAATACAAAAAAATGTAATTAGAATAAGTTTAGTTGTGCTGAAAGGCCATTTTAAAGGGCAGGAAAGATGATGGTTAAATGAAGGCAAAATGTTAAGAAAATGTATGTTGTTTGGGTAAACTTGAGCCTAAATGTTCGCTATCTACTTAATTACCTTAGGCATACATTACAAGCTCAAAAGACCTATTTGATTATAACGGTTGTGTTATGCCTACATTAGTGGAGAATAATATGACCAACAAGCCTATGGGACCTAAATCACTATGATTTATCTCATTTTGTATAGTAACTCTCATAAAGCTAACTAATTTGCAAATTAGTCATAAAGGGAAGACCAACACACACTCACAGAGTCTAGAACTATATATGTTTATTAACTATGAATTACATGTTGTATTGAATGATTTAAATTGAAAAATTTTAGGATTCTAAAAATGAAGCTTAATTAGAATTGATTTCACAACTGAAATACTACTAAGGCCTAAATGCTAATATGATTGAAAAGATGATTTAATTGAAAAATGTCCTTAAAAATTGAATTTTATTGTTTGAGGACAAACAAATAGCTTTTTCTTTGCTTGAGGATAAGAAAAACTTTAAGTTTGGGGGAGTTTGATGAGTTTAAAACTCATCTAATTTTAAGCCCATTTTTCAAGTATATTTTAGGCTCAAAGGTTCGGGCCTGCTATAAAATAATGGGAGCTTTCACCCAGATTTGAGTTTCAGAGGAATTACGGCACAGTACTTAAGATAAAAATGAGCATAAATCAGCATTGTGCAGAAAATAGGCCAATGTTGTGACATTAGATTTCCAATGTCATGACATTATGTGGAGAAGGTCTTGACACTACTGCAATGTTGCATCATTAGTTGAAGAAGGAAAGGCAGTGATATGCTAATGTCATGACATCATAATGACATTATCACGACATCAAGTCAATATCGCGATATCACAACTCAATGTCGCGACATTAAAAGCAGCCTTAGCACTCAAGCTACATTAGACATCCAATGTCGTGACATCGACACGACATGGCTACGACATTGGCTGTAGTAAGAAGAACTGAAATGCTTAATGTTGCGACATCACAACTCAATCTCGCGACTTTAGTAAGGATTGTCAATGGTGTTATCAGTTGACTAATGTCACGACATTACCACGACATTGTGGCGACATCAAAACAAGCCTCAACCAGTGAAGGCATTAGTTGAACCCCGTAGTGACATCAATGCAATGTCGCGGACATCGCATCGTTATGTCCGAGGTGAAGTTTAACGCCTAATGTCGCGACATCGCCACTATTACTGTTGAGACATCGTTGCGTCACGACATCGACTTAAGGTAGTCAAGGTGGAAATTAACTCAACCAACGCGGCATCGTGTTAGTACGTCGCGGATATCACCGCGATTATAAGGCAGAGGCAATGTCGCAACATCAACAAGTGAAACTACAAGCAATATCACATCAGGTAAGAATGCGCAGCAAAGACACGCCAAATAACAATATCGCGGAAATCGGGCCTAGTGTCGCGACATTAACTAAATGTCGTAACATCATAACAGAGAACTAATGCAATGTTGCAACATCAAACCTGAGAATCCAAGTCAACAATCGAAGAGCCACGTCAAGGGCATCAACCGGGCAGAAGAGCCAAAATGCGAAGGTCATGGATAGTAGAAAGTAACCTCAACATGCAAAAGCAATGTTGCGACATCAGATTTTATCTACAATGCTACATTTCAATGTCGCGACATCATCACGACATCGGGATGAATACCGAAATCGAAAGAATTGCCCATTAGACTTTCAATGTCACGACATCAAATTCAATCCACGACATTGACAACTCTGATATCGCAACATTACGACGACATTAACATGACATAAGGAGCTAGGGTATAATTTATGGGTTTTTCAAAGTGCATGATTCTCGCCTCATTTTTAGAGCCCAATACCTGAGACTATAAATAGAAACTCCCAAGGAATACTGTGCAACTTCCAATGACTTTTCATCAAGTCTCGTGTTTTGTGAGAGTCAAGTCTCATCAGATATATTTTTCATTTTTCTTTTTTAGTTTGTTTCCTAGATTTAGTTTTCTTCTTTCAGATTATAGTAGTGATCTAAACTGGGATTTGAAGCTGGATGAATGTAAATCAAAGCTTAAATTTATGTCTGAATTTCAATGGAATCTGGGAATTTTTCTAGAATTCATTTTTCTTTAGTTTTGATTACAGTTTCAATGAATTTGTTTAATCAACTAGTCATTGTCATTTCAGATCCGTATTTTGAGAGGATCTACTTCCCTTTTTTAGAAGAATCTGACATTGGGATTATTGTTTGTAGATTTATAATGTTGTTTTGGGAATGAAATTTGGAGTGATTTAATTGATATTACTCCTACATTGAGTTGTTCTTAATATCAGTGTTTGGTACCCAAAAAAAGAGATGTATTGTTGCTGTGGTTTCCAGGAATACCTCTGAGTGACACAAAGATCGACTACTTAAGAGCAAAGAGCAGTCACTTAGGGGTAAATTACATTGATATGGTTTGAATAATTAACTATTTGGATCACACTAGTGAAGATCTAACCTCTGACTTCAAGGTTCCCTCTTGGGTGACAATATGAGTGTGTTCCCGAGACATAAGATCCACCTACTCATCTAACAGTTTAATTATGAGAGGTTTCACTTCAATTGATAAGAATAAACTCAATCCTGTGTTAGTTGAGATTATAATCAAGGAAAGAGGAGATTCTTGTTTATTTGATGGCTGAGGTACCAATTATATTGGAGAAGGCTTGTATAATCCTGTCTATGGGGGCAAGCAAATTTCCAGTCCTAAGAGATGGCTGTGAAGTACTGAGAAGGAAAATAATGATCTTAAGAGGATTAGTCCTTACAAGTAGCTTTTTCAAACCCATTGTCTGAGATAGAAATGTGGTGTTAGAGAGTGAAATGTGGCGGGAAGCGAGGAGAAATCATTACACACTACCTTGCTCTTAGCCAACGTCAAAGTTCACGTCCCATACTCTATATTTTATTTGGAAACTTGCAAATTGATGGTCAAAAGACTGATTTCATTCCCAATGTTATTTCAGTTGAGTACACTATCTTTCATGTATAATTAGAATTTCTTTATCTTTTTGTTAAATTTCTTTTAGACAGATAATTTTTAAGGAAATTAGAGGTTCAAATAGTGATTTATCTCAGTAAAGGATGGTAGTTGATCTTTAGATTTTCAAAAATCAATCCTTGTGGGAATGATATCCGAACTTATTTTGTCCACTTTATAACTTGAATGACCTAGGCACTTGCAGTGATTTATACCAAAACAAAATATTAATTTCAAATCAATACTTATAAAGCAAAAATCTGACTTTATACATCCAATCAAACAAAGTTTCAGATAACTTTCTGGGATTGACTAATCTCTGGTGGTTGTTCTAAGAATCATTGTGTTTTTAGTCTATGTTATAAATTAGTTCAAATCACCTTTAAATGTACTTTTCATCCATGCTAGACCTTCTTACTGTTGCTATCCCTTTTATCTCAGTTTCTATGGAATAACACCCCTGTGGCTAGCTTAGTGCCTCGCACATACTTCCCCATGTGCATTCGAACGACTGGTAACCATGTACAACTGATTTCTAATGAAGCTATCTTTGTGTTCATTTCTAGGTGTAGTCCAAAGTTCTTTAGGACTGGAGAGGCTTCTTTCCAATATTGAAGCATCTTGTGTGTTCTAAAGAGGCATTCTTTCTTCTCTTGACTCTTTTTTAGATGCCAAACTGATGAAAAAGGGCCTTAATCCTTTAAGGGAGAAGTAGGGTTTTCTCTCATAGGGTGATCCTCTCATAGGCATAGTCTTCTCTAGACATGTTCTCCTAGTGGGATGAATTCCTCTGTACCTTATTTGAACTATCATTCACATAAGGGTTTATGAATGTTCTAACTAGTAACCATTTAAGGAAGAGACAGTCCATGCATATAGCTTCTAGATAGATGAATCTTTTCTTCTCAATGCTTTCCCTTACCCAGGAGCCCATGAGGTCCATCTAGAGCAGCTCCAGTAGTCTAGTTGTTGTACTTAGGTGGGACTTAGTGCATGATAGTAGGGCATGCAGATACTTCTCATCTAACGAGGCCTAGGTTTCATGATTGAATGCCTTTGACTAGAAGGTCCAATGATGGTGGTGTCACTTCTCCTTGTGTGTTCGAACTGTTGAACCTACAACTCTTGTTCTAGTTGTATTTCATGCATGCAAGGATTGATGGTGGTTAGTAGACAACAATCGTCACGTCCTTTCCCCTTCCATGATGCGACAATGATTTCGATTATATACTATACACTTGTTTTTTATGAAAAATTATAGAAGTAGATCTTCATCACAAAGTTGACTCACACTGATCAGATTTACTATCGATCCTTCATCAGGCAGCACTTCGCCATTCGGGATGTGCGAGGCAAAATGCTAAGAAAATGCTAGCCAAATCGCGGCTTTTTGGCTTGCACGTCATGACGTTGCGTTGATAATGTTGGTCATGTCACTACGTTAAGGCTCATGTCGCGACGTTGGCTGCAGCTATAAAGAATGCTTCTCTATCATGTCGTGACATGAGTTCTCACGTCGCAACGTGAATTCTCACGTCACAATGTGAGATGTTGCTCATTGAATGTTAATTTTTCATTATTTTGCTCTGTTTTTGGTCTGATTCTTCCCCCTCTTTCTTCCCTTAGCTCCCAAGAGATGACCTACATAATAAGATGAGCATTTAGAACATTAGACCACTAATTTATATCTAAAAACTACAAAATAACACACAAAACATAGGGATATAATGAGTATGAAATATACTCATCAAACCACTCCCTAATACTCTTCCTTTTCCACCGTCTCCAAAGATTATCTAATCCTGACTGGATGGTTGAAGGTCATTTAGGAAACACTTGTTTCCTATCATGCGCCGTGGAGCACTCCATTGTCAAAATACCACTATTCTTTCCCTGTGCTACTAATTTGCAATACCGGATTATCATATGAGTTCGAACATCTTGTCGTCCATACTCTTTCGAATTACATGGAGAGCGGTGAAGTTTTCTGATGCTACTTTTCTTTCTTCATTATTCCAATCTAACATAGTTTTGATCATTGATTCCCTACTAACAAGTTTTGTTAGGATTGACCAACATGTTTCTACAGATTGCCATACTTCAACTTAATGAATACACTCATGTGTATTTTCCAGTAGCTATAGTATGTATCGTCTAGTCTACAAGAGCACCTTATGGACACTCCATTCTTCATTTGATCCATCTCGAATTTCACACAATAAGCGATTGAGCAACCAAGGATCTCACTCAAGAACTTGTAGTAACATGCTCTATCACCACCGACATATATAAGTGTGATCCGTGTCAGCCCTTAATGTTGGGACAGTGATTTTATTTAGACATTAGTGCAGTGCGTTCGAACTCCCTCTATAGGTTTTAGTGTGTGCAAAGTCAATGTGATACAATTGCAATAAAGTAAAGCAACACACAATCTTTTACGTGGTTCAACAACCTACCTACGCCCAAGGGGCTATGCCCAAATGCAAGGATTTCCAATTATCTAATTTAAGATTTACAATTAGTCTGATGTGGAACGAGACTCTCTCTCTACCCACAATTCATCTTGAAACCTAATCAATTCTAGTGGAATTTACAATGAACCACCTCCATTTCCATCTCTACAGCATTACACACCCTTACCCATATTACATTAATATAAGATGAAGAAATTAAAGAACATCATCTTTCACATAAGGTGAAAGGCTTTTAACTTGCAATATCTCAACCAAGTATATGCACTCCGCACGTCTGGACTTTGCTTGTTCTTCTTTAAGGTCTTCTCTTGAAATCCATGTTGAGAACTTCCAAAGCCCTGAGTTTATAGCTTTGCTAATTAGTCTTGGAAGTCTTGATATCGCTTGATCATTATCCTAATATGGACTCTAACCTTTATTTTCTATTTTTTGCTCTTTCATTTGCTTATTACAATGGAATTAAGAACATGCCGTCATATCATTTTCGTAAATAGAATCCTAAATTTTTCTAATTATGGTTTGACAACTTAGAAGTTAGAATCTTTGAGATTTGATCGTTATCTTCGCCAACAAGGTCCGGCTTCGAATCCATGCTGGAGAACTTCCAAAGCCCTAAATTTATAGTCTTGAAAAGTTTTGATACCTGGCTTGGACTGGCCATCGTAATATGACTCCAACCTTATCTTCTATTTTTGTTCTTTCCTCTTTACTATTACAACCTTAATTAAGAAACATGTCGCTTCAAGTATCATTTTCATGCATCGTAATCCTAAATCGTTTCTCTAATTCTAGCTTTGACAACTTAAACGCCGTAATCTTTTGAGATTTGATCAGTTATTCTCTTGCCAAATAGATCCTAGGCCTCACCCTACATTTGCCTCCAAGTTCATTAGCTCTCCAACATGAAGGTAAGACTTACTCCTAGGTCCCACGCGCCTCTCAAGCCATACCGACTCTCAGTCTTGCACGTCCCTCGTGACAGACTTTTCTACCTTAGTCTCGAAGAAGTTCCTATTCCTACCATAGACTTTACATCTATTTCATCAAATCTTCATCAACCTTAATCTTTGATGTAACTATTTTCTTATAGAATCTTGAAGACAAAGAGATATGGACAATCTCAAACCCAACATATAATTTTACGTAATTAAGTGATCATTTTTATTTGTACTTTTTTCTTAGGCGAAGGAAAGGGTAGTTAGTATCGGGATTGAGTCTAGCAGTGAGGTGGCTTTTGCCTTATATTTTCAGAATTATGATTTCTTTTGTTTTTCTGTGTTTTCTCATTGACTAAACGCGTGAAAGTCGTTTCTTTTTGTTATTGCGTTTGATCTATACTTTTTCTCCGTTTAGCTCTATTTACTTGCTTCTTCATTTTATCTTTTATCTTGACTTCTCAACACCCATAGAATCAGACTGGGCAGTAAGAAAAATAGTCATGAAAATTTATTTTATTACTTATTATTATTTTTGGGATATTATTTTAATTTTTTATTATGCCCAAATTATGCTTAAGGCATAAAAAAATGTTTTAGGTTTTATTTTTGGGGACTTCTATCAGTTTTATCAATTTATAAAAAAAATTCAAAGCTTTAGCTTTATTTATTATCTGGTCTGAGAATTAATCTTTGATTGACACGTGTATCTTCTCGTTGGTAATGGCAAGTTGATCAATTGCTACACGTTAATTCAATTACATACGGGATAATGCTGTTGCATGTTAAATTTTTCTTATTGAACAGAGGGCTTTCCGGTACGAAATAACAAGCCAACTCAGCAAAATTGGCATCGTTGTAACTTGTAAATATGGGCAAGATGTGCCAAAAAGATACAACAGAAACCACATAGTTTGGTGAAATAGACGCTGTTGTATCGCTAATCTTAACTCGTTAGAGCTGGGAGAAAGTTTAATAATGTTTGATTCCGGAAATTTTGAGGGAAATTGTAGGGAGTAAAGAAAAAAAAAGAAAAGAGACAAAACAATCTGCACATGGGCCGCCACGGTACCCACCCTGATGCCTCCCGATCCGGCGTTGCCATCCAGCCGGCGGCACTTTATTTTTCAAAGGTGATCACCAAACTTCGGGGCCCAGGGCCGAAGTCTCTGTCTCCGTCTTAGCCATTCCTTCCCATTTTGCTCATATGTATTAGGGGTCAAAGAACAACGAACAAGCTACATACCTTTCCACAAAGTAATCTGCGCCTGCGGTGTGCCCCTTTTCATTGCTTCTCGTTCAATGGAGAATTAATAAACGTCATCTGCAATACCAATCCAAACCCAATTGTCATTTCACCAAGGAAAAAATGGAGAGCAGCAACAGTGACAAAATTCCGGCTGGAAAGGTATCCGATTACGATCGGAAAACTGGAATCGAAATTTTGACGACTCAAAACTTGGTAAAAGGGATTATTAGATGTGCTGGCTCACTAAATCCCACGAATGTTCATCAAAGACCAACATGAGACTCACACAAGTCCGGTTTCCCCGGCGTCCCCCGAAGGCGTTCCAATCATAGACGTCAAAGGCATGGATAAAGATGCAGTTCTACGCAGTCAGATCATCAAGAAAGTGGGAGAAGCTTGCGAGAAGTGCTTCTTCCAGGTTGTCAACCATGGTACCTCAGAGAGTGTTTTGAATGCTATGATTGATGGAGTTCGGAGATTCCATGAGCAAGATGATGAGACCAAAGGCGTGGTACTCACGTGATTCCCAAAGAAAAGTTAGATTTAGTAGCAATTTTGACCTTACAAAGCATTTAAGGGCTAATTGAGGGACACTTGTCTTGTTTGATGGTTCCTAATCCTCCTCTCCCCGAGCAATTCGCTTCTGGGCAGTATGGTTTCAGAACACCTTCTTCAATGGATTCCAAACTTTTTCCTATGAAAAGACTATAAGGCTCAAAGAGCTACCAAGAAATCCTGCCAACAAAATTTGATCTTTGCTTCTTCTACGATGGTACGGCCTTACTGATGAGAAAAAAAAAAGGTTGTATGTTTGGTTCTAGAAGCATTGATTTTCTTATATTTGATTGTTCTACAAAAATTATTTGAAGGAAAATGAATATAAAATAAATTCACTAACTTTAATATTTTATTTATATTGATTTAGAAGTCAAAATAAACAAAATTATTTTGAATTAAAGTAAGAATTTAAAATAATGTGATCTGATCTCAAATTTATTTTCATCTCCAATTTTCTCATATTTTCTCCTGTATCACTGTATTTGATATCATTTTCAGAAAACCACATGTCTTTAGGTACTATGAAATGATAATATGGTAGATGCATATTAAATGTAAATCTTGATTTGTGCAAATGGTGATTTTTTTCCTCATTTCGTTCATTTCTATCTGCCTGTGTCAACAAACAATTGTCATGATTTATGAACATAGTTGAGGTCTTTTTCTTTATTTCTTCCTTATCGGTCGTTTCATGTATACCTGTTTCATCAGTTTCGTTCTATATGCATCGATTTAATAATGGTATATAAAAATTTCGAATATCAAACGCTAAGAAACGAGTCTACTTGTTTCGAACCATTGTTCGGCCTTTGATCTAACTGAATCATTTTAAGATGGATATGTTTGAGGTTGTTGTCCCATCAGCATTATTACCCATACTGTCCTGAACCACAACTCACCTTTGCTAAAGAAACACACTGGGATCCCTGATTCTTCACCTGCATCACATTAATCAAACAAGTCTCCCTGTCTTCATATGATCATTTGATACTCCCCTGTATTTATTCTATTATAAATGATTTGAGATCTTCTAACAAAAAGTCTTATCAAATTATGCAAAATTATATTTCTAAAGGGTTTTGTACTCACAAAGCATCTCACTCATCTAATAGATTGTTCATATTTTATAAACCTCATGATCCTTCCATTTTAATCTTTCATCAAAATTAATGATAAAGAGAATCTCAATTTTTTCTGTCTATGTCTTCTTTGTGGTATATCTCTAAAGACAAATTTAAAAGCTAGCCACAGAATTAAAAATATAGTTCCAAACAAGATTCGCGTTATTATGTAATCGGGCGGTTTGAGATATTCGGGGACAACTGGTTGTGTTAATGATTTTGCCTTTGTACGCAGCTATCTCTGAATATAAGCTGAAAAGCATCTTCCACAAAGTTCTTGCAAAAAACGTGGGCCCGAGAATTTCAGTAGCATGCTTTTTCAGAGCACCATATCAGCAAGACAACAACATAACACTCTACGGTCCCATAAAGGAGTTGCTTTCAGAAGAAAACCCACCCATCTACAGGGAAACAACCATTAATGAGTTTCTCACTTACTACAACTCAAAAGGACTGATGGGAAATCTCACTTCCATATTTTTAAGCCGTGAAGGCTGCCATGGAGACTATGCTAAATGGATAAGAGAAGATTATAGTGCCAGATCTGTCAACATTTTCTAGTATTTCTTGACTTGTGGATAGTCTGGAACTGAGTTTCTCTGTCTCAAATGTGTGCTTACTTTCAGAGCCAGGCAATTATGGACTCTGGTACTCCAATCTTTTTAAGGTTTTCTGGAGGAAATAAATAATAAGTCTCAGAATTCTGCTTTGCATTTTTATATATTTTCCTGTGTATCACTTGGATATTCCACAGATCATTAGAACTTCCCCTGCTACAGAGGAGACATGGATCATTAGTGCACATTGCCACATTCTAATTAAGTTCTATAATTGGTGGCAGAGATTTTTGTTCATCAGCTTTGGTTGCTTGACAATCATTTGTTTGTGTTACAGCCTAATTAAAATGAAAACCACAAATAATAATAATATTAATCTCATATTAACAATAATAATAATAATATGTAATAATAATGATAATAATAATAATAATAATAATAATAAAAATAATAGTATTTTTTCCCTAATACTTTCCCGGTTTCAAAAAGAGCCTTTTTAGTCTTTAAGGCTCCTTACACTCAGATTTCAAGGTTCAATTAGACCTTTACATACTTGAAGTCTTTTCTTTTGCAATGGATGAATAAAAAAGGTTCTAGTGCTTCCAACCTAAGAAAATCAATTATAGGTTGTGTTGGAGCCAACACAACTCAATGTTTTGCAGTAAGTCATTACAAGCCAACATGTTGGCTAACTCATGAGTGCTCAAATTACTTGTTTTACATATATTTTTGAGCCATTCTTGAGTCTTATCACTACAAAACCCCTAATTTAGCCAATTGTCGGCCTTAAGCAAGAAAACTAATGCTTATTTATTAATATGCTTGCACGTAATTATCGCTTATTATCAAGATATTTGGCACTTGAGGCAAGCCACGGTATTCCAGAGTCAATAGCATGCACGGGGACATGTCCAAAGATAAGCAACAAGAAAATTGGAAGATTGAGGAGAGTTTAAGAGAATTTTGCAACATCCTCGCAATCAATGAAATTTTTGCAATGCAAACAAATCCTTGTTGTTCAAGTTCGTAGTGACTCCATAGTCACTGTGAAAATTTCGCAATGCACATAGGCCATCTCTAGACAATTTGCAGTGAAAATTTGTATCGTAGTCTTCTACTCTGGGTATCGTGAAAATTTTGCATTATACTTACTCTCTTGTCATTTTTTCGTAGTCACTTAAGGCAATTGTAAAATTTCAGAATCACCCTTAGTGACTACGAAAATTGCAAGGAAAACCAAGAATGGAAAGAAAGCTCAGCAAATCAGTGAGAATATTCCTTGGAGGCTTAGGAATGGAAAGTTATGACACATGAGGAGTCTTGAGGGCCCTAGATGGGCCTATAAAAGGAGAGGATGGACTAGGAAAAAAAGAGTGGAGACGAAAAGGAGATAAAGGCAAGTCTTAGAGAAAGATCACAAAGGATATAGAGGAAACGATGGAGTTCATTAACCCAACTCTTCTCTTCCCTTCTATGTTTTCTTGGAGATTTTGTTCTTTGCATTTCTACTTTGAAGTTATGTTTAGTTTTAATTTGTCGTATGCCATGCATGTAGCTTCGAGTTTGGAAATAAATGATTTAGGGTTTTGAATTCTAATCTTTTTAGCACAGGTTTCCTTAATATGATGAGTATTTTATTATGTTCTTAATGCTTGCGGCGCACCGTACCTATATGAAAAGTTAATCAATGACAAGTTTAATGCATTGAGTTACAATTACACTTCCCCGAAGCGTCATGGTCTCGCCTGTCATTGTATAAGTTTACACATAATGACGCTTATTTTGAGCGTCATCTTTTTGAATCAGAACTATGACATTCATTTGAAGCGTCATTCTCTACTCGTAATGTTTCAATCTAATAACTTAACTATGACACTTATTTGAGTGCCATTGATTTTTATATGTTTTTGTTTTAGAATCATGACACTCATTACAAGTGTCATAATTTTTATCACATTAAAAATCCTATTTTCATTAATTTCATTAGCTATAAATCCTGATATAACAATATGATTATTGAAATGTACACATAATATGAAAGTAATATAGAGGAGAAAAAAACATATCAAAGTCATATGGATAAAGCTGCATTATCGACATATACATTGGATAAAAAAATTACAACAATATTCCCAACAATTTTAGCTATTAGATTATATGGGTAAAGTACAAAAATGTTCTTTAATTTGTTGGTAGTGAAGTATCTTTCTATGGAGAGTGCTAAGTCAATAAAATCAATTACATAAGTCCATCCGTCATTGCTCAAAATGTGGAAATTAAGTTTTAGATATAAAAACCAAGCAAAAAACTTTGTAGAGTACCAACTAGACTAAGACATCGATTTATTCTTTTGATGAGTGCTAGTGTGGTAATTTTCAAGGTATTAAATGAACATTTAACTCAAATTAGAATAATACCTTGCCGGAAAAGAACTCCACCAATGATAACTTGTAAGATGCAAACCGACCTAATGGAAACTGACCTGTAGAAAAAAGAGAATGACATAAAACAAAAAGGTTGACATAACATTATGTACATTCTTAATATCTAAAAAATAACAAAGTGTTTCATAATAACAAGAATCATAGAATATATAACCATATACTTGGGTATAACTTTCTAAACTAGAAATAAGTAAAGTCATAAAGCCTAAACAAAGTGGAATTCACTATTCTAGAAGGTTTCAATAGAATTGAAATTTCAAAATAAAAATATACAAAAATGGATTAATATTAGTAGCATAAAGGAAATCCTAAGCTATATACTTATAAAATAATCTAATAAAACACATAAATGTAAACAAAAAATCTTAAGAACCAACAGTCAATCGAAAGACATAAAGTTTCCAATGCTTAATGAAAAGGAGATATCTTGCATACACTTAGTACAATCCAAAAAACACCGATTACTGATTCTACCATTACGTGATTTTTCAGCTTCCCAAAATAACATTCCTGCATCTTGAAAGCAATTATAATAAGATAATAAACTCAAAAGAGGCAAGGATAGTACCATAAATAAGTCAACTCCATTCACTATTTTAATTTCTCTATTTTTGTCATGAGTGTTAAGATTCAAAAATCCGCATAAAAGGAGTAATAAAGCAATCAAACAATTGTTATGTCAAATTGATATATAAATCAAATTTACAAAATCTCCTAACCTCCGCAAATACAAAAAAAAAAATTTAACAATAAGTTATATTTTTTTATATTAAGTTAAACTCATCCACTACAAGTAAAATAATAAAAAGTTCATAACATGTATTTTTTTGTGAATGAAAATAAGAAACTCTCTTTCAAAATGTAATTAAAAATAGTTACGAGATAAAATGTTCATAAATTTATGGAAGTGACTACTTATTCTAGGTATAACTTACTAGGAAAATCATAGTAATGCATTATGCTTCAAAATAACTACATCACAAAAAATTTCATAGATTCAAATCATCAAAGTGAGTTGCATCAAAATATTCTTTGTCAACTTCACATTAACTTTGATGAGTTATTTACTAACAAAGCAAAAATTGATACAAATATAAGACAATTCATTACATTGTACTACAAAGTTATTATCAATTCTACCAAGAGGACTCCATTCCCGGCCGTACTTCATTTATCTCCATTTCTCTATAAGACTTTTTCCCATTAAACTAATAACGAGCAACATACACCATTGATTAGTTAAGTTGATATAGTAAACAATAAGAATATTCTGAAAATTTATTAATAAGTACAAATTAACATTTGTTGTGAGATGCCTTGAATAAATTAGAATGTCTTTCATGTATCTCATTATATAATATCCACATTCTACACTACCTGGTTGCCTGGGACACTATAAATGAAAATGTAACCCATTATATTATGATCCTTAAATTAAAGTGTATGATTTTTAGTACTTTAGTACTATGAACTGGAATTTATAAATCACAATCAAAGTGAAATAATTTATATTAACCATGACCTTTACCTACGTAGTTTCTGGGGATGTTTGCCATTGCATGGATTCTAATGACCTATAATGTAAGACAATTAATAATATAAAGTATATATCATCAATCATTCAAGTATTGCAATTTATAAACTTACATGTTAATATCCTTCAAGTCATCACATGGTTGATGTAACATCGGTTAAGGTAAGATGTTGTCATTTGGCTTTGGCCTCTAGTGCAACCAACACCCAATGAAAACTGAAATATTTTTTTATTAAAATGAGAATCTAGTAAAAAATATAGGGTAAACTTATAACTGTCATAAAACTTTCTCTGGGTTATATGGAATAAAAATATAGTCAGCACGACTTGTATTCATTAATCGTTTTGCAATAACCCTTGATCTATTTTCCTTCGTTGCTTCTCCCATCCCAACTTTAGAAATCAAACAGTAGGTGGTTAACAAAAGCAAATCGCCTTTCAGACCGCATCAATCATCTTCTTTCTACAAATGCCTAATTGAAATTCAACAATCATCCAAAAAGTTATAAATATTCGCATGCACTGTAAATATATTACTAAAATGGAAAACTATAATGTAAATTCAAGGTATAAAAATTAAAGTTCTTCTACCATATGTAGAATATGATACAATTGCATGACACTTCCTTTGATGAGATTTCTTGGTCACATCCATATCTTCTTCATGAGAAAGTTTCTAAAACCCTCTCCAAAACATTACTAGAATGTCTACCGGTTTTACTTTGATCACTGGAACATTAGACTAACCATGGTGTCAAAGTTCTTAATATCTTCGAGAGGATTTTCACATTTGCTTTTTAATTCTATTTTTATACTCCTTTATGTTTTCAATTTCTTGACTTCCTATAAAAAACATAAGGTTGAGTATCTCTTTTACGTGAGACTTGAAACACAAATTATGCCTACAATTATATGTAAATATATAAAAATGTCAAGACCTCGCTAGATGAGAACTAAGAATGATCAAATGATTGGGCCACAAAACTTCATACCCGATAGCTTCTCCAACAGTATAAATGTCATCAAGAATGGGAATTGGAAGTGATGTATTTGGTTCGTAAGAAGCATCCATCACTACAAGGTAGTTGGGACCACATTCACGAACAATTGTCCTGCCAACCACTATATCTTCCTTGATACAGCCAATTGACATTTTCTCACCTATAAAATTAAACAACCAAAATAAATTAGTAGTCATATTGATGAAAGTTTGCATGTGTAGTATAAAGAGATGCATTTTTCAAACTTTGATCACCTCTAAGAGTTTTAGGTTTACAAGCGCTTTTAATTAACTAATAAACTAGTTAATTAAAAATAAATACCTT
This sequence comes from Tetrastigma voinierianum, assembly GCA_016808115.1. Taxonomy (NCBI): domain Eukaryota; kingdom Viridiplantae; phylum Streptophyta; class Magnoliopsida; order Vitales; family Vitaceae; genus Tetrastigma; species Tetrastigma voinierianum. The sequence goes on from JAEQBH010003994.1 coordinate 84,769, forward strand.
TCTTCGTGTCTTTGAGTGTCACAGGTTGATTTTTGATTCTTGCCATAGTAGGTGTATCGGAATCAACAAAATTTATATCCTAAATCTTATTGTCAGAGCGTAGCTATCGGCAAGATGGGCTCTGTGGCCGAACATGGATGAGTTTTCTTCAGACAAATCGACGGTAAAGGATTCAAAATGGGGAATTTCAGTTTAGATTTTAAGGTTTGATGAAAACAATGTATTTTGGTAAAAAAAGTGGTGTATGGTGGTTTACAAGCTAAAAATAAAATGAAGAAAATAAGAGAAAGAACTCCTCAAGCATCATTACCGGGCTCGGGAGGTCCTATACAACCGAGAGGTCCTCTGTTCATTTCTCATTGGGAGGATGACCTATAGTCATTTCCCTAACCGGATCTTCATTTGGCTTTTAAAACTAAACCCTAAAATTATTATCCCTTTGAAAAGCAGCATTTACATAGCATAAATGTTCCCTTACAAAGGAATACTCCGTCCCCTAATCTACCCTACAGTGACTCATAGAAGACAACTAATCGAATCTCAATGGATCTAGCAATAAGCATCCACTGAACCCAAAAAGATTGCCAAATACTGGTCAATCAAGGCATCTCAACATGATTTAAACCTAGATTGAAGAATTAAAACCTAAATGCTCAAAATTGCTTGCGTTAAAAAACAGGGGAACCAAAAGTTTACCTTAAAACCGTTGCCCAGTAGCCCTCCTCTTCAAGGAGAAAAGCGGTCTAGCCAACCATCCTCCGGAAGCCGTCATCCTCGTGGTGGTGTTTCCAGAGTCAGAAAGGGAGAGAAAATGAGAGAAAGGAGAGAAACGCAAAAGCCAGAGAGCCAAAGCCCCACAAATTTTTTGATTTATTGAAAAGTTTGTACATACTTCAGGCTTATATGCTCGTATCAAGGGAAAATTAAAAAAAAAACCAAGATCTAAGGTATTAGAAGGGATAAAATGGAAGAAATAAAAATTGTAACAAAAACATGGTGCTGGCCAAAAACATGAACAAAGGGTCGCGCGAGACATGAATACCGTCAGCATGATTACCGCTGGGCGTTGGAAGCATTCCTCATAAAGGTTCCATTTTTCTTCACTTTTGCTCTTCTTCCTTCCTGAATATGATCTCAAACGATGAGTTCAATCCTGGGTTCTTCGTGTTTGAATTGATTCGATAATTTCGTCCGTTAGGCCTGCAAAAACCGCAAAATTTGCCACAAAATGCGATTAGACAAATAGGGACTTTGACAAAATCAAAGTTAATTACGCCGATTAGTACATAAAGAGTGCTCAAAACCTCGTGACACAAATGTGGTTCAACAAGAAGCCGTTAAACCTCCATGAACAAAGTTCGCACCTGCTTCTCAAATACCAATTCTCAAATTTTTCGTAAGACCACTAATGCCTCCTCAAGAACCTCGGAGACACAAATACAAGAATCGCCCTAAACCCGCAAAAACCAGATGAAAGATGCCTTCCCATGACACACGAAGAAGAATCCTAAAGACCGTACGGCCGCGGCAAAATGTATGGGAAAGACTCGTGGAAAAGACGTAAAAGATGAAAGAACAAGTGAGGGATGGGGCGCCTGCATAAATGCCGAAACATCGAGAAGGAAAGAAAGAAGCGAAATACCGTCAGGAGAAGAATAAGCAAGAAGGTTAAACTGCACTGGGCCAAGCAGCCCCATTTCCATAGAGGCCTTCCTGTAAATCAAAGATGTAGGAACAAATGGGTAAGATTTTTGAAAACCTTTCAGAAAGCCGGGAGATCGCATGCCTCGCCATGGGCTGTGACTCATACGCCACTTTATACCGAAGACATACCGAGCAAAAAAGAGGAAGATTACTCGAAGAAGGAATTGGTGGAACTTGGATCAGAATCCCGCAGTTAAGCATGATCAAGAGAGACTTACCAGAAAGATGAAGGATCCGGGTGAGCTTCACAATTCCTCGCACTATCGAGAGTTTGAGTTTCGAAGCTCTCGTGACTCAAAAAAGCCGCATCAATTTAATGCCCTATTTTATCGCCAAGAAGTTAAGTTCGGGGGAGATTACTCCCACTAATGCTAATCTCCAAATGGCGTGATAAACTGCAAAACCCGAATCATAAGATGTGTCGGGTAGCGCGGGAAGTTTATTTTTCCAATCGACTTCATCATACCGGATACGAAGATTCACAAGTCCCACTGGAAGGCCATTCCTCAGAACCCGAAAGAGCTCTAATCGATATGCGTATAAATTCTCACTCTCGTAGTCGAGAAAAGAGGCACCGACTTCAATTTAATCGTAAGCTCGAGAATTTCGACATCGAAGGAAGATATCAAGTCAATAAGATGTATATGTCAACACTCGATTTACTATGATTGTAAATTCCAACTTTCAATCAATGAAGAAGAGATGAATTTCCAAGATTCAAGGTTTTATCATCTCGCATTTTTCAGACATCGCTTTACATTCTAACAAAAGTGATGAGTCTTCGAACAAAATGGGTTAAAAAAGGACACAAAAATGAAGAAAAGGAATTTCATCAAGAAACCAAGGACGGCTGGGCTAGCTTTTTAAAGGAGTTGTTAAGTCATTTAAAGTATGCTTACCGGGAGTCACAAAGAGTAAACCGGGGCAATAATTTCTCGCCAGACTTGATGCCGAGGAACGTAGGTTGGCCGAAATTTAAGGAATCATGAGTCTATACTGTCTGTCACATTGAAGAGTTAAGGTATCGATCCATCGATATGCATGCCTGAAAATCTGCGGAAGAAAATGCAAAATATTGAACATCAAAGGAAATGAATCTAGTAATGAAAGTAGTCGGGGAAGGAGGTGCTTTCCGAATGGTTAAATCTTGGTTTTATCTATGCAATTTCGAGACGATCCTTAGGTTAGCCCGATCCATGTGGTTCGAAGGGTGGATTCTTGTGTGATCTATGATGAAAGAAATGAACAATTGACAAACGGTGTGAGATGGAGAGTATGCGTGATTCACGGGAGATGAATACGGCAACCCGGGAAAGATCATTTCCCTGCGCCCTTCATTGATCGGATGTTGGACGGTCGCGGGACACCCCTCATTTTGTTTCTTGGATGGGTATTATTCTGACGGTGCAATTACACGAGGACCCGAAAGACCACATTCACGCCCGCATGGTACCTTTGCCTTTTTGAGAGAGGACCTGCATTTGGGTTGTGCGATGCTCTATACTTTCCGATGTATGATGTCAATGTTCTCGGTTGGTTGAAGAAGTCATGGAAATTTTTATAGATGACTTCCACCGGTGTATGGAGTCCCGATTTCGAACAATGTGCGAACAACACAGAAACAATACTTCAAGATAGAGAACAAGCGACTAGCACTAAATTGGGAAAAAATGTCATTTCATGGTAGCAGGAAGGTATTGTTCTTAGTCATAAAATTTATCTTGCGGGGCTAGAAGTGGACCAATCCAAGATTTCCATTATCAAAACCCTTGCACCTCCACAATGATAAGGGGATAAGGAGTTTCTTGGGGCATCTTGGATTTATGGGAGATTCATCAAAGACTTCTTAAAGATAGCCGGACCACTATACGATTCTTGGAGAAGGACCTAAAAGTTCCCAAATTTGATGATTCTGCAAGCCTTTGAAAGGAAATCTAGATCATATTAGTTCGACACCTATCATGGTTGCACAGGAATGGGATCAGGAGATTCGAAATAATGTGTGATGCCGGTTATTTTGCAATAGAGCGTATTAGGGCAAAGAAAGAGAAAATATTCAAAAACCATATACTATGCTAACGAACCTTCAATGAAGCACAAGAAAACTATTCCACAAGCTGAAAAGGAGATGCTAGCCATAGTGTTAAACATGAGAAATTCAGGCCGTATTACAGGATCAATATTTATAGTTCACCCTGGAACCGTACATCCATCAAATATCGATGTCAAAAAGGAGCTAAACGAGGCGAAATGGAGTGGGTGCTGCTGCGCAAGAGTTTGATGCAGGGATTAAAGATAAAAGGGTGTGACAATGTGATGGCTGATCCTTATCCGATAGAAAGAAGATGAAGCAATGAAAGGAGCGAGGTGCAGAGAACTTCCAGGATGAGCGGTGTTTAAGAGGTGTCATTCCACGACTTCCATGGTATCTTGATGTGTAGATTACGGCTTGTGGAGTAGTTCCTCATGAATTCAGCTACCAACAGAAAAGAAAGCTTAGGATTGACAGTAGGTACTACATCTGGGATGACCCACTGCTATTTAAAAGAGGTTCTAACATGATTATCAGAAGATGTGTACCAGAGAGTGAACAATGTAAAATCTTGAATAAGATACCGCCATCACCATATGGGGGCATTTTTCTGGAGAAAGAACAGCTCACAAGATACTCCAATCTGGATTTTATTGTGCTATCTTCAGGGTGTGCTAGATGATCAAATTAATGTGATAGATGCCAAAAGATTGGAAATATCAGCAGCAAAAATGAAATGCCCCTAAAAGGTATAATGGTTGTGCAAATTTTTGATGTATGGGGAATAGATTTTATGGGACCATTCCCACCATCATTTGAAACCTCTTATGTATTGCTGTGATGGATTATGTTTCCAAATGGGTGGAAGCGTTGGCTTGTCAAGGGCCAGTGCTATTATAGTTGTGAGGTTTTGCACAAAGAATATTTTAGGCGGATTAGAGACACCCAGGAACCTATCATTAGTGATAGGGAAGCCATTTGCAGACAAAATATTTGCAAAACTCATGAGCAGGTATGGGATCAAGCTATATAAGGAGTCCTGGCTTATCATCCCGAGACCCGATGGGCTGGCGGAGAATTTCCAGCGGGGAGATTAAAAGAATCTTGGGAAAGGCGCAAGTTCAAGCGAGAAGGATTGTCTTCCAAACTTGATGATGCACTTTGGGCTTACGGGCGCACATTCAGAAGCTCCATTGGAATGTCCCATACAGAGTTGTCTTTGGCAGAGCCATGTCATCCCACCTCTTGAATTTGGACTCTGAAGCTATGTGGGCCATCGAGTGAACTTTGATTTTAAAATTGCAAAGGAAGAGCACTCCTAGCTGAATGGCCAGAACAGGCGAGAAATGAAGCCTACGACAATGCTAGAATATACAAGGACAAAACAAAGAAATGACATGATCAGAGGATTCAAAGAAAAGAGTTCAGAACAGGAGAACAGGTTCTTCTTTTAATTCAGTTGAAGTTATTTCTTCAAGGGAGACAAAATCCAAATGGAGTGGACCATACACAGTAGTGCCAAGCACTACATTTGGAGCAATTAACATTAAAGGCGATCTTTGGGGAAGAATTTAGATCCAATGGACAAAAGCCAGAAGCATTATCAAACGGGGAGGAAAGAAAGGAAGGAAACAAGGCTGGTTCATTAAGAAAGAGAGAGAATCGAACGACAAGTCAGTGGGGCTGAAACTAAGCGGTGATGGGAAGCGACCCATAGAGATTTTGGTTATGATTTTAGACTTTGTTTTAGAATTCACCTTGATTTTGTTTCTTTAGTTCTTATAATGATTAGTTAGTACTTGAGAAGTTAATTTTGTTTTTAATTAAATCCTTTGCAAGGAATTTTGCGAGTGCTTGTCGCAGGAAATGGCTCGACGAGAAGGAGACAAGCTCGATTACAACTCCGACTAATTCACGGGAAGGAGCGACTTGAAAAGGGGAGTGTGTTTCACTCCTACACTTAAGTCTGTTAAAATTTAATGAATCATGTTTGGTCTTTGTATCATGAATGATTTAATTGAATGTGAGAATTTGCGAATTGATAAATAGTGAAAAGCTGTCTGTTCATTAAATTTGAGGCAATTCTGCGGACTAAGGTCAGCGACAAAAACTTATGTGTGTGAGCCCTAGTCATAGCAGTTGATGTCAAGTGACTCGGTCGATCTTGGAGGAAGAGCAAGAATGGTCGTGACCAAAGGTATGTCGTGACCGAACATTTTGGAGTCGCGACAAAATAGTCCTTCAAAGAGTGGTGAGGTGCTGACAACTTAACAATGTCATGAGATGCGATGTGTGACTTAGATGACTTGTCCTCCCACAGATAATTCATGTCGCGACATCAAAGAAAAGTTTGCCAGCTGGGCAACTTTTAATTTGCCCTAAATTTAATGGCCATTTTTAATAACAACAAAAATTGAAGTCGCGACAAGCGCAAATAAATGAAATAATAAATAGCCCACAATCATAATTGAATTATAACTGTTGAGAAGCTCCTTCCAATATCATTTTTTCCCTTGAAGCAAATTCAACTTTCACCTTCGATGTATTCCACACGATTTTCAAATCTCACAAACCTAAGATCAGAACTGCTTCCTATAGACCTTTCAATTTCTCTAATGCATTTGAACCTACAATCCTCTGTCCCAAATCTTGGGTAAATCATGGAGGAGCATGCTCAACCCGAAGGGAGGGTTCCATCTGGAACCTCTGATGGAGGAAACGAGGCGAATCTGAACGACCTAAAGTTGACCTGAGTTCTGAGAGCGGCGGAGGAGAAAGGGAAGGAGGCAGCAAGAAGGGAGGAGGATGACTTCATTTAGGAAAAACACTCCGTATGGAAGAAACACTATACGGGAAAGGGATTTATAGGAGAAAGGGAGTCGGTCATCTCATCTCCCAGATTCGAAAGTTGATAGAGCAAGAGAGTGGGAAAAATTACGCAGAGCATCAAAGACGGATTTATACGGCGATTGTAGGAAGGTACTACTCAAACCTTGATAGCGAGAAAAGAACTGTTTTTCGTTAGAGGGTTGGGTTCCATATGGAGCTGAGACTATAAATCTGATATATGGAATGGAGAAATTAACATGGATCAAAGTCTGAGAAGATAGCCCGAGAAAGCCTAACCACAAAGATAGCGAGAAATTTGTAGGATAGCAAGGTGAAATGGGGAAAGTTCGAGAGATAAAGATTATCAATAGGGAGATCGACGAGAGAAGCCAAGGTATGGTTTTTATTTTCTGGCTTGGGTTCAGTTTCCACAAGCGTGTTTGCACGATGAAACGAAGCAGTCATACTCTATGCCATCCTAAAGAAGACTATATAAGTTTGAATGTTGGAGCTATTGAAAACTCAATGAAATATCATGAAGAAACTAAAAGAAGAGCGATTCCACACTTGACAACCATCACCAGGGTTATGTGCTGGGGCTGGTGTGAAAGGAGGATTGGGCGGGAAGAGAAGAGTGCTTGATGCTTCACCATTATTTTTGTTTGGGATAAACAAGAGGCCAGAAAATTGAGAAAGAGGGTCATGGCAAAGTGGACGGACCTTTGGGAAATGAAGGAGAATACAAGAAAGAAGAAACTCTTCGGGTTGAGGCAGGAGCAAGTCGAAACACGGCCCGAGAGGGCACTCTATTTTACGGAGAGGAGCAGTGGGACGAGATGAAAGTCCTATAGATTTCCCACCACCCCAGCTGTGGCTCTCTTATTAGAAAAGCAGGGGTGGAGAACCGGAAAGCTCTAGAAGGCCAAGAGATAGCCAAAAATAATGGAGATGCTCATTTCTATGCAGAAAGTATGGAAGAAAGAGAAAGAAATGGAGCATTGAGCGAAATGGAAAGAATGTGTATGAAATTTGGTGAAAAGAAAAGAACGAGAAATGGGAAGGAGTTGGGCGGGGAAAGGAGGAGGCGGCTTAAAGATCCTAGAGCATCACGGAAAATTTCAAAGGGAAATGTAGGGAAAGAGACCAAGATCCTACTGAAAAGCTGCAGCTTAGCCGCAGATAATTCTCTGATAATCGGTATGATCGAGACTCTCAACTCCACGAAACTTATCAAAGGGATCTACGGAGACAGAAGCCAAGACAAGGCATATCAAGGGGTTCAAGAATTTACTTCATATGTCATTGTTGAAGGACTTAGGAAGAGAATGATAGATAGAGATAAAGTTCTTGATGTGATGATACTTTATAGAAGAAAAAATTGGTTGGAAAACTTGGATTTGATTAACAACAATTTATCCAAATTTTTAGAGGTAATGACTGAAATGGAGAATACAATGAACAAACTTGGTCAAAGGCAAGATGATTTGAATAAAAAAGTTGATCTCACCAATGAACTGATTCTTGAAGAACAAATGGAGAAAGCAAGTTTCAAGCTGAAGAAGAGGGCCAGTAGAAATTCCCAGGATTGACCCAAACAGCAGCCAGCAATCTGGATCCTCGAGCATCTTTGCTACTTCCTCAAAAAGAAAAAAACCTTCCAATTGACTCATCCATCTATTCCTCATTCCCAGCCTGTTGATTCTCAACTTTTACACAATCTCATGAATAAAATAAGAAATTTGTTTGATGTTGTGTTGTTTGAAGTCAAATTGTGTGTTTACTTTTTTTGCTTTAATTATTAGAAGAAGAATAACGATCGAAATTAGCTCGATAATAGAAAATATGACCTTATCATAATATTAGCTAATTGATTAGAATATAGACTGAAACACAACTAATTGAAAAATAAGGGCTAATTGGCACATAATTGAATTGAAACACAAATTGCATAATTGATTTGAATTTAGTTGATAAGTCCAAGTTAAAGGAAAGTTATACAAATGAAGGAGCAAAACATGTTTTGGGTTTGGGAGTATAAGCGATTAGCCAAAACTTGGTGAACCTAGGATCAAATAAATCGTCAAGCGAAGTGATCGAGACATCATAGGGTTATTTCACGATTAACGAGGATTCTAGAACTTGTTAGATTATTGATCAAGGCGAAATCCTAGGTAATACAACTAACAAGAAATGATGCAGGCTATCCTTGGCAGTTTGAGCCTTTCTAGCCACCATTGTTTATATGCTTTTGCATACACCTAGCTCTAGAATTTGAGCCCAAACAGTCCCTATCTTCAAAACAAGCAATTGGAAATCCCGGCCATCCTTTATAACTAATCCTCCAGTAAAGAACCTCTGATTACCCAAAACTCAAGGAGAGAGGAAGAAATAAAGTTTGGGGGAGTATATTTTTGGAGAACTAAAGGAGAAATACAGAAAAGGGTGAAGAAGGATAGATCTAAGCGGGAGAAACAACGGAAAGAAACTAAGGAAGTTTTGTCTTGTGGCCTAACTCTCTTGAACAATTAAGTTCTTAGGAATTGTTTCAACACCTGATACCCTATTGCAGGTGGTATGGGAGTTACTAACCCAAAGTTCGCTAGGAAGAGTGTTAAAAAGCACAAAAGACAGAACATTAGACTTTTCCTGAAAAGTGGCAGAGAAAGAGTTCCAACAATGAGAAATTGGAACAAACAGTTTTAAACACAAGAATTCAAAGGAAATACCCCAAAGATGAAGTTTGGGGGAAATCAACTAAAGAAGTTACCCAAGGAAAAGGAAGGCAACAGTTAAGTAAGAAGAAGAAGAGTTTGGGTAATCTTAACCTAAAAATTCCATCCTATCCTACCCATTACCCAAACCTAACATTACAAACTGAAAGATTTGTTGATCTTGAAGGTTGAATTTACCTACATTAGTGAGATCAATATGAACAACAAGCGTATGGAATTTGGAAACTATTCAAGGATGTTGTGAAGAGCCTCGGGGATTAGGCGACTCACTAAGAATTGAGGAAGAAGACTAACCTACTCTTCAGCAGGATCAATTGACTATATTGTTTATAAAACAAATTCAACAATTTAGTTATGTACACCTGATTGAGTAGAAACTAACCTTTATCTAGACTTGAAGCTAAATATACAATTAACGAATACAATTTTAGTTTTTCAATTAAATTGGTTGCAGCTACCAAAGCAAACAGAAAAATATCTTGTTTGAAGATAGACTAGATCTTCTTTCACTTTTTGGCGGGATAAGTAAAAAAAATTTAAGTTTAGGGGAGTTTGGTAGGCTTACAAAGTCGTCTTATTTTTTGGATCCATTTTTCGATTTATTTTATTCTAAAGGGTGGTTGTGTGCGGGAATATGGAATACTTCACCCAGCTGGCATGCGATAGAGTCAAAGAAGCGAAGTGCGGTAAAAGGGCTTGAGGAATGTGGTACGACGGTACTGATGCGGCTGAAGAGTGCACGCGGGAGGCGCAGCGAGTAGAGATTCAAAGCGAAATTGCGATCAAGAAAGGAGGCCGGAGATGTGATTTGACGATGCGATGTAGCTAGGTGAAGTGCAGCAGGAGAGGCGCAAAGGATTAAGGATTTGATGTCATTGAAGCCTTCGCGACAATCGAAATACATATTAAGGTTGCGACTACAAGCTCAAATTCATGAATGGAAGGCGTAATTGAAGAATAAAGCAGTTTGGCGTGAAAGAAACTCAAGAGTCAAAGCAGCGAGGGTGATGAAGAAGAAGACATGATGTCGCGACAGAATTAAACCCAGTACAGTGGACAATGAGGTCGCGACTTTAAAGAGGATTGCGACGGAGATAAACGATTGGTGGAACATTTATGTCGACATGCGAGATGCGATCGATGACATCAACAACTGAATCGAAGCGATCGCGACATCGGCTTGCAAGAGGAAACTAAAGATTGGCGACATCATCGGCTAAGAAGTCGACATCATTCGAAATCTCGATCGCGACATCGGTTGCAGCGAAAGAGGTCGACAAGATCAAAATATTGTGACATCGACTACGAGAAGGAAGTTGCGACATCATTGAGGAGTGCGAACGGTTGTAAGAAAAAGATCGACAACACACGGTTGTGGCGATCAATTGCAAGACTTGAGGTCACGACATCATTAAGCCCGATCCGACATGAGCAAGGAACAAGGTGGCGACATCACAAGAAATTAGCGACGTTATTGCGAACCGGAAGGTACGCGACAACATTGTTGTCCCGCGACATCAAATACAAAGAAGAGGTAAGGTCGGCGTGCGATGATTGTCACCGACATCGATTCCAAAGAAAGGTGGCGACAAGATCAAACTATCCGGCGCCGGTTCCACAGACATGCCAGCGAGCCAAACAAACCTGCGACAAAGAAATGAGGCACCAGCGAGTCGTGGCAAAGTGATGTCGCGACATCAACAGCGGGCGATTCGCGAAGTCGAGGAGTGCATGAAATTAGGGCCCGACTTCGGAACCATATAAACTATGGGCACTGCGAAGGAGACGGGCTCTTGGCGACTTGAAGAGAGATGCAGGTTGCGAAGGCTCTATATTTTAATTTTCTTTCATTTCTTTGTTTTTTATTTTTAGATTAGTTCGTATTTTTGTTTTAAATTTGGATGCGAGCACGTTAGGTACATTTAAAGTTTTAGGCCCGAATGCGATTTATATTTCTTCAAATTCTTGCATCTTGGTTGTTTGAATTCGGACAAATTTTGGATTCGAACTACCGGTTCCTAATTCTGGCATTAGTTTTCTTGGTCAATGACCAATGTATGAATTATGTCGGTGGTTTAGAAAGCGGCTTCCATTAGTGACTCTATCGTCGAGAAATTATCTTTCTGCATATTTTATTCTTCGATCTTTGAACCCCGGTTTGTAAATCTACTTGCTTTGGTTTTTGTTTATTTTGTGGAATTGATCCCAATATCAGTGTCGCCTGTAAGCGGATTGTCTCGAGCTCTGATTTCTAGGAGGCCCTCTGAGTGACACAGGGAAGGCATTCCTGAGAGTAATGAGCAATTAAGTGGAATGACGTATCTGACTTTTTGCTATTGGTGATTTAATGTGCTACGTGTGATTAAATTGATAAATCATCTTTTCACTTGGAGGCGAGAATGAGTTGAGCGATTTATCAGATTTAAACGTACAGAGAAGTTCACCTCGGTCGAATGGTGAATTCAATCTAGTGTTAGCAAGGATCTAATCCGAAAGAATGAGTTGTTCTAATTTTGGGAAGAGAAACCGGTATAGTGTAAATGCATTGCAATGACTATAATTTAGGAGCTCGGGTTTACGAGTCCGGGTTAATGGGTATGAAGTATTGAAAGAAAAATACGGAACAAAGGCCGAGCCCAGTTAAAGGTAATAGTTATCTAACCACTTGTCTTGAAAGAAATAGTCAAGATTAGATGATGAACGATGGGTGTGGAGAGATCATTTGCACTTTCATACTCCTTGGACGTAGTTTAAATACGTGGTTCATGAAGCAAAATTACGATTACAATGCGAAGGAATTGATGTTTCTGATAGCTTTATTTTCGAGTATGCCTTTACGAGATAACTATTAATCTAAATTTGTTATTTTATTATTTCAGTATTCAATTCATTTGTTATTAATTCAATTCTTTTTAGTTTTCATTATTTTAAGGCTTTCAAAGCTGATTCAAATTGTCTATCATAGTCCAAATAGTATAGAGCTTGAGTAGTCAGGGTAGGTGATTGAAAATTCTTATGAGATCTGTGGGATCGATATCACGGACCCTAAAATCCACTTTATTACTTGTTCGACCTGTGCACTTGCAAAATCATGGATCAACATAAAAAAAAGGAAATGTATCTATTCTTCAGGAAACCATTTTATATCAGTATACTTGCAAGGAATTATAATCAACAAGTTTCATGGCACTATTGCTGGGGATTAGATAATAGTCCTTTGGTAATAGTGTCATAAATTTGTATATGTCTTTTGGTCCAACGAACATTTAACTACCCCTATTTGAGAACTCCAACTTTAGAAGGTCATAACTTCTTCATCCGAACTCCGTTTCGAGTGTTCTTCAACTATATGGAAATCCCATTGAGTCAAGATTCCTATAAAGGGAAGATGCATTGGGGCAATGGATGCTGGAGTTGGCGACGAGGGCGGTCGAGGTTAATTGGTACAGGTGGGTGGCGGCTACTCATGTGAGACCTCTAACTTCATAAGGTCATAACTTCTTCTTCCGAACTCTATTTCTGGTGTTCTTAGACTCTATGGATAGCCCATTGAGTCAAGATTATAGCCATGTGCTTGTGGTGGGCATTGGGTAGTGGATCTGGTCGGAAAGGGCAGGTCGGTTAGGGTAGGTCAGGTAGGCTGGCCTAGTAGGGCTGGCTACTCATGTGAGACCTCTAACTTTAGAAGGTTATAACTTCTTCGTCTGAACTCCCTTTCAAGTGTTCTTAGACTCTATGGAAAGCCAATTGATTCAAGATTCCATCCATGTGTCTGTGGAGGGTAGTAGGTGATCACAACCCTGCTGAAAATCTATGTTTTTACACCAGGCCATCACGGAGTTGCATGGTTGTGTCCAGGTGAATAGACGGGATATGACATGACCATCACATGGCATGTTGTATGCTATTGTATTGGGTATGGTTTGAATGTCTATGGTAGGACATGAGAGGCCATATGGTTTAGTTCCAAAAAACTTGAGATTGAATGGTAGAGGGTTTCTATGACCGGTTTCACATAGTCAGCTTCTATGGTGGGTTGGGGTTTGAGCCCCGGAAACTAAAAGTTTCCTAGGTTTAGTTGTTGATGTTGTATGGATGATTGGAACCAAAGCCCGGTTCATGTTTGTGAGAAAAATTCGTGATGTACCTTGTTGGATGGAATTAAAGAGATTGTGACACAGTTGTGTGTTATTGCTTGTATGAATAATATTGTTGACCGGACCAAAGACGTGCCTGGTTATGACAACTGCGCGGAAGACTATTATCAATCTGACAACGGCGCCAGTAAAACTTGATGACCGTATATGTCTTAGCTATTTACAGTTAGTTCGAGAGATTGTTTTCCAATTGGAGTAAAATTGTTTGCGGAGTGGTTTTGATCTGTTATCTTGCAAAGTGCCTGGTCGGACAAGTAATAAATTGGATTTAAGTCCAGATACTTCGATCCACGTAGATCTAAAGAATTTTCAAATCAACTACCTGACTACTCGAGCTCTATACTATTTGGACTGCAATTGACAATTTGAATCAAGTTGTAAAACCTTGAAATATAATGAAAACCTAAAATAACAACTGAATGAATAACAATGAATGACTGCTGAAATAATGAAATGACCAAATTTAGATTAGAGCAGTCATCTGTAAAGAGGGCAGTGGAAATAAAGATATTGTGAAGAATCAATTCCCTCGACTTGTAATACGGTAATTTGCTTTACGAACCACGATTTTAAATCTAGATCAAGGAATATGATAGATAATAGCTGGATCTCCTCAATCACACACGTTCATCATCTCACCTTCCTTTGTTTTTTCTCGAATGCGGTGGGCTGAATGCTCTACTTTTAATCACAGGTATTTTTCTTTCTCAATACTTCATACCACCACGTAACATGGGCATAAACCTTAGCTCCCTTTGTATAGTCATTGCATGGGTACACAATGTTAGTTCCTCTTCCTCAAAATTAGAACAACTCATTCTTTCCTTGATTAGATCGTTGCTAACACGGGATTGAATTCACGATTCGAATTGAGGCGAACTCTCTGCATGCTTAAATTGATAACTCACTCAACTCATTCTCGGTTTCAAGTGAGAAGGGATTATATCGAGTTAATTACACGAGAGCATCAGATCATCAATATCGGGCTCTCATACCTTCCCGGATATTGTTCTCACTCTCGGGGAATGCCTTCTCTATATGTACTCAGGAGGCCTCCTGGAAGTGGAGCTTAAACTGACTGTGCTTGAGGTATAGGAGATTGACTTGGTGGATGAGTTATTCTAGGAAATCACATGAAAACCGACAAGTCGATTTATAAGCGAAGTTCAGCAATGACCCAGACCAAATTCTCGCAGATAATTTTTGACAGTAGTGTCATTTCAATGGAATTTGGGTTTCTCAAATCAGCTGGATTACACCATACATTGACTTCAATGATCAAGAAAACCATTGTAAATGGAGGCGGTAGTTCGAAATCCGAAATTTATCTGGAATTCAAACAACCCGAAGACGATAATTTGAAGAAATAAATCTGCATTAACTACACGCACTTTAGCTTTAACGTTGAATCCAAATTGAGTAAATACAAAAACTAATCTAAAGAAATAAAAATAAAAAGCGAAGAAAAAGAAAGAAAAAATTAAAATACGGGAGCCTTATTGCTCGAGATCTATTTTGAGTCGAGTTTGCGTTCGGTGATGTGACCGTATTATTTATAGGGTTAAAGTTTGGGCCTAATTTCGATGCACTTCCTTTTAGACTACAGTTTAAAATGGCCCAATTGGTTGTTGATGTAAGGCATCAATTCTTGTCGCGACCTCTTTGTTGTCTTAGTCATGTGTCCTAAAGTCTTTGTTTGGTGTGACATGTCTTAAGTGAAGGCGGTGTCGCAAATGACTTGATCTTATAAGTGACCCCTCTTCTCTTTGTATTTGATGTCGCGACGGCAAGGATGTCGCGACCTTAGCTGAAGTGCATTTGTGTCGCGACGGCTAAATCGTGTGTGACCTCCTTCTATGTAGTGGCTGTCGCGACCTCTGGATGTTGTCGCGACCTCAGAACATCTTTACCATTGATGTAAAACCTTTGGGCGAAGTATCGCGACTTCCTTTACATTAATAATAGTTGATATCGCGGCGGTCCGATCTTGTCGCGACCTTCTTTTTAGTGCATCTGATGTTGCGACCATTAGTTTCCTTGCAAACTAATGTCGCGATTGTTTCTGCTTCAATGCTGAGGTCGCGACTACTTCTAACTTTGAAGCGATGTAGCGACCTAAATGTTTAGTCAATTTTTAGCTCACGTAAGTGACTTCTTCTTGGTGTGGTGTCATCAACATCTTTGAGTTAAATCCTGTCGTGACCTCTGAATGATGTTGCGACATCATTTCTTCTTCTTCATCAATTTAGTTTGTTTGACCTTGAGCTCCTTTCCATGACTCGTTTTCTTCAATTATACTTGATTCTGTGGACCTTTATAATTGCAACTCGAAGATGCATTTGATTGTTGTCAATTCCACGACATCAAATTCTTTAATCCTTTTGCACTTCTCTTTATTCTGACTTCCTTGACCATTATATCGATGTTGCTGACCATATTACGATCTTTTCTTTGCATTTAACTCTTTTCAATTTCTCTTGCCATGATAGATTGGGTGAAGTTATTCCATATTCCGGCATATTAATCAGTCTTTTTATATAAAAATCAATCAGAAAAATGGACTGAAAATAGATGACTTTTAAGCTCATCAAATATGCAGTGTGAATATGACATGTTAATGTATGTTGTATGATGTATTAATGATAATTATCCATGGTATGTTGATGCTGCATGTAACATGAAGGAAAATGCAATGGCATAATGCATTTCATACGCACTTAGGCACCCTTGAACAGTAGGTGTGAGTGCATGACATGTTTTTGGAGGGTTGTCTTACAAATGGTTATCTGAGTATGTCCACAAAAGAATAAAAATCTGAGGGTTTTCAAAAGAAAATTTTATCAGAAAATTGTTCAAAAAATTGCATTGAAAAGTTGTCCAACAGTTCACGTCGGTGGATGCCCAATGGACTGTTTCGGAGGGTTGTCCAACAATTCACCTCGGAGGGTTGTCCACAAAGTAAACAAATAGATTTGTTTGGAAACATTTTTCATACATGGCATAAGCATGTGTGAGAGAGTCGGTGAGAACTCGAGATATGAGATTGGGCATGTAGACATTCGAGTAGTAATCATGAATTCACTTGAATGTGTGTGTTTTCCATTGCATGAACACTTAGGTGGGGAGTAACCCTTATAGGAGATTATCACTATTGAGCTTTTCTTACCCCGTCGTGGGATCCCCCTTAAAGTGCGGGACATGTATCGCAGCAGCGCTCCTTAGTAGGGATTATGAAGGGCGACTATGGCCTTGATTCATGTTTTTGTGTATATATTAAAAACGAACTACGTTTTATCTATATGTTTTAATATTAAAGTGATGTAATAACTCTTGAATCTATAAAAATGTATGGTTTTTGTAGCGCATGGGCGAGAGTATGGATGATGGGCCATATTGGGTCATTTCCTCATGTATGGAGTCTCATAAAATGAGATACCGCACGGAGTTCCATGGAGTTGACGGTGGTCGTAGGACCCACACAGGTGGGGTGTCCCAAATTTTGCCTACTTTTATTCACTCCCAATTTTGGCTAGCCCAAACCCATTGCATACCACGAGCCAAAATGGACCAAAATGGATTGGACAGTAAAAAAAATTAAAAATAATAATAAATAACACTTTTATAAATTTTATATATTGTAAAATAAAGTTTTCTTTGAAATACTTATAATTTATTCTTATGTTCTTATAAGATTATATAAAATAAATTATTTTAGTTATATTTATATATTTTTTAATTATTTTCATACTAGTATTATTTTATTAAAACTAATTATTTAATAACTATTATTTTTCTATAAAGAACTAATTTATATTTTTCATAATAGAAAAAAAAATAATATTTTTGACATTTAGAACATTTTATGTAATTATTAAAAAAATTAAAATTAAAAACAAGTCACCTGCTTAGGCTAAGTAGACTGACTATTAAGCCTAATGGGTTAACGGGCCCTGTCGGGTCGGACCAATAAGGCCTAGTTCTATTTAAGTTATCATTATCCCATCTCGGCCCTCAAAAAATGCGGGTCAAAATGGGTCGAACAATATTAGTGGTTTTGGGAGATGAGGTGATTAGTACTTGAAAGTGCTTATTTTGAACCTTATTTTAAGATAGGTTCTAAGTACTTTTTGTGTACTAATCATATTGGATAGAATGGATTGACATGTGTGGTCCTTTAATTTACTAATGATTGTATTTCGAAGTACATTTGTGGTAGTTTTTGCAGGTTTCAGAACCTATTCTATCATATCAAGCTTTGTGCTTAAAGTTGAGCTGATTTGCCCGATTTGAATGATTTATCTTCGGTGCATCAAGCCGGATTGAAGGCGCATGCGGGAAGAGACGGGGAGCAAAGGGGACAATTTCGCTATTATGGCGGGGGTGCCAGTAATGGCCAATTTAGCTGTATGTTGCAATTACGCTTCCATGGCGATTTCGCTATGCTAGCGAAATTTAAGCTACTATATGAAATTTTCACAAGCGAGTACTGTAGTGTTTTTGTGTCTAAACGACCCTAGTTTTGGTTAATTTCGTTTCTAACCTTATTGTAATTATACTATTTAGGATAGTTTGGTATTTTCACCTGGTTGTAAGGCTATATAAGCCATTTTATGAACATTTTGTAACCTAACTTTTCATTGAAGGCATTTTCCATTACGGGCCCCTGTTTTCGGCCCTCATTTGCTCTCTTCTCTCTCCTCTTTCTCTCACTTTCTAGGAAACCAAACACACCCTTTGAGGATGACAACTCAAAGGATGTTTGTTAAAATCCTCCCTAAACCTTGAAGAGGAGGGTTGCTATCAGGTGATAAGGTTCTGGTGCTCCTCTGTTTTTCACGAAGCAGGTACTAGGTATTTATGTTTCAAACTTTCACAACTAGGTTTAAAAGCTATTTGGTGTAAATTCTTTTGTAAATACTTGGCAAGCTTTTAGGATTCAGTGTATTCTTAATGTTAGATACACTGACATCCATTAGTTATCATTTACGACCATCAGAGGTAGGTTAAATGCTAGATTTTAACTTCAGGAACATTAAATGCTCAGTAAATTCTATGTTTCAAAGAGGAATGGTACTAAGGGTTGGTTTTTAAAGTTAAACAAAGATCCGGTTTTGGAAATGACTATAGGTCATTTAACGTAATGAGAGGAAATAACCGAGGACACCTTTACAACCCTATCATACCAAACTAGTGGCCCAAAACTTCAAGGTCTTATTTTTACATTTGTTCGAATTACCTTCCAGTTAACATAGTAATGACAACAACTGTTTTGTACAAATCCGAGAAATCAAACAAAAGCCTCCACAATTTTGAATCATTATAAAAATAATTTGTAGAGCGAAAACCCATCCCGAGTGTTGATCCTAGAACCACTATCTGCTACTTGATGGTTTTACTAAGGCAATTAGGAGAATTTAGAGTATAAATTTTTGTTGATTCATGTACTTTACTCTTGTAGCCTGAAATCCGATGGCGCGTTGCCGGGGATGGTGCCTTACTACAGATGATGAGTTGATGAGTACTTGTAATCCTAATTACAAGTATTGGTGACCTTTTAAACCTTTTTGAATTCCATTGTTTAGAATTTTAAGTTTTTATTTCTCAGCAGTCACTATTGAGCTGTTTTTTTTTATGAATAACATTCATTTTATTTCTTAGCTAACACTAATCTTTTTGCCAAGCCCAGTTGTTATTCTTTGCTTTGTCTCTTTTTGTGTCACAGGTGTTTATGCATCACTAGGATAAAGGTATATCGGGTAGATTGCAAGAGTTAGTACGCAATTGAACAAGGTTGTGAAGTCGATTATTGCACGGTGAGCAAATGGATCCTCTACCTGAAACTGACCAAAGTCGACAAGGTGCTCCAGTGAATCCTACCAGCATCTGGGTCAATAAGGACCACATACACCTCTAGGGTGAGTGCACCATAATGCATCATACCCCCGATGATGATGTGGTAGTGAGACCTATGCGGGTGCCCTGCTTCCCACTTTTTCATGGAATGGAGAATGAAATCATATATGCATATCCGGGAGTTCGAGGAAGTTTTGCCTGACTTTTATTAAAGAAGGTGTGCCTGACATGGACCTGCTTAAGCTGAAAGCATTTCCTTTGACACTGAAAGACAAGGCCAAGATTTGGCTCAATTCACTAAGGTCGAGAACAATTAGAAATTGGGTCAATCTTCAAGCTGAATTTTTGAAGAAATTTTTCAGTACAACCAAAACCAACAGTTTGAAGAGGCAAATCTACACTTACTAGGCCTACGATAATGAGAAGTTTTATCAGTGTTGAGAGAGGTTCATGGAGACCATCAGTGCATGTCAACACCATGGGTTCGATACATGGATGCTTGTGAATCACTTCTATGATGGTATGTCTCCGGCCCACGCCAAACAGCTACTAGAAACCATGCGTGGAGGACTTCGACCGAACCAGGATAAGGCCATGAAGCTTTTGAACTATGTGGCGAGACCTCCAAAGCATGGGATGAGGCCAGAGATCAAGAGAGGCTGAAAAAATGGGGCCTTCAACCCACCAAGGGAG
This sequence comes from Tetrastigma voinierianum, assembly GCA_016808115.1. NCBI lineage: Eukaryota > Viridiplantae > Streptophyta > Magnoliopsida > Vitales > Vitaceae > Tetrastigma > Tetrastigma voinierianum. The sequence goes on from JAEQBH010003994.1 coordinate 104,769, forward strand.
ACATTTATGCACTTTCCAAAGACACGGAGATGAAGTAAACGTACCACTTTGACCCCGAAGGTTGGAGGGGAGCTTGAGTGAGAAATCAGCATGGAAATTACTAAGCGTGTGATTGAATTGCCTGCATCTCACCCAGTTTGTTTTAATTGTCAGTCAAGTAGCCATCTTGGGGAGCATTGTCCAATGGTTCCTTCAGTGAGGGATTTGATGCAGGAGCATGCACATGTCTTAGGTCAGAATAAGCCAACGACAAATGCTCCGTATGGAAACACCTATAACCCCAATTTGAGGAATCATTCGAACTTATCATGGAAGCTAAAACCCCCTGCATATGCTCCCTAAGGAGCACAACAACAGTTTAGCTCCACCTCGGCTGTATTGAGAAACCTCCATTCTTCCTCCTGACCAAAGACGAGGCAATTATATGAATTTAAGCAAGGTAATAGGTACCTTTGTGGAGGAACAAAGGTGTTGAATGTTGAACTAATCGAGAGGAAAATTGAAGTGATAGAGAGCTAACTCAACAAGAAAATAGACAATATGCATTCTAAGATCTCCAACAAATATGAAAACTTGCAAAGTTCCATTTCCAAGTAATCTAACCAACAGCAAGGTCCTGAAAAAGGGAAATTCCCTTCCCAGACACAGCAAAACCTGAGGGGAATGCATGAGATAGGCTCCGCCAGTGATCCTAATGCAAGAATAGATGAAGTCAAAGCAGTAGTGACGTTGAGAAGTGGTACACAATTGAGACCCGGCGGTCCCGAGCCAATAAAAAGCTCCCACGGTGGTTTGAACCACTAGAGGAAGAACAACCGTGAGAGGAAGAGGTGAAACCTGGTGGCACCCCTCCTTTCCAGGCACTTGAAAAAGGAAAAATTCAGTTAACGAACTGAAATTTTTAAGAGTACTACGACAAGTGAGGTTAACATCCCTCTTCGATATGATCAAGCAAGTCCCTAGTATACAAAGAAGTTTTGAAGGACCTATGCACGAGTAAAAAGAAGGCTTTAATGTGAATAAAAGGCCTTTTGATTGGCCAGTGAGTGCCATCATTGAGTCTGCGAAGACTCGAGTGAAGTATAAAAGATCGGGGTGTACTGCAATGCCAGTTAACATAGGCAGAATTTGTGTGGAAAAGGCATTGCTAGATTTGGGGGCAAGTGTTAATTTATTGCCTTTTTCCATGTATAAGTAGCTTGAGCTAGGTGAACTAAACCCAACCACTATCACTTTGTCTCTAGCCGATAGGTCCATCAAAATACCAAAGGGACCAGTTGAGATGTTTGATTCGGTGGACAAATTCTACTACCCGGTGGATTTTGTAGTGCTTGTCATAGAAGCCGTCATTGCGAAGTTAACCATGTCCCAATCATCTTGGGAAGGCCATTTTACCGCACCAATGCGATCAATTATTGTGAATGGGGGTGATGCAGCTAACCTTTGGAAATATGACCTTAGAGCTCAATATCTTCCATCTTAGCAAAAAGCACATGCACCAACAGGAGGATGATAGTGAAGAGGTTTGTGCGATAGAGGCCTGATTCGTGCCACAGTAGGGTGATCTGGAATCAACAAAATTTGTATCCTAAGTTCCTCCTATTGCAGTAGTCAAGCTCGCAGTGCCAAGTAGTCTGGAGTCGGTCTGAGGATAGGTTTTCTTCGTACAAATGATTTGAGTGAAATAAAAACTGGTGAATTAAATTTGGATTTTCAGGTTTGGTTAAAAACAGTGAGGTTTTGGGGTTTAAAAATGAAAATAAAATGCAGAAAAATAAGAAAAGAACTCTTTGAAGTCTTAGGCCCTTTGGGATTTAGGATTTATAGAGGGCAACTTGACATGTCCTCGGGTCTTTTTCCTCGCGTTGGGGAGGATGACATATAGTCATTTCCCGAACCGGATCTTCATTTAACTTTAAAAACTAAACCCTCATAATTTTCCTTGTGATAGAAAGCATTCATTTAACATTTTATGGTTCCTATAGTGAAAACATGTCTCAAAAACCTACCCTTCAGTAACTAATAGGCAACTAACTAGGCATTACATTGAATTTGGTGAAAGTATCCATTGAACCCAGAAAAGCTTGCAAGTACACATTAAGAGCATGTTTAAGAGATTTTAACCTAAAAGTTGAAATCAGCCCTTAACTTACCTCCGGTGAAACAAGTAAGGCAACTTATGGATATTAGTGTATCTAAGCTAAGAATACACTGAACCTAAAGAAACTTGCCAAAAGTATTGTGAAAGTACATCAAAAGCTTTAAACCTAGAGTTACAAATTTAGGAACCAAAAGCGTTAAAATCTCTTTAGCGTGACGGGAGCAAATGGTATACCTTGAAGCGTTGTCAGTAGCCCTCCTCTTCCAAGGAGGAGAGGTTTTAATGCTCATCCCCCAAGTTTTCATCCTTGGAGGGTGTTTGGCAACCAAGAAAGGGAGAGAAAATGAGAGAAAAGGGAAAAACGAGAGAAATGGAACCCTAACTTTATTTACAGCAAAAATCCATCGTCTCCACCGTGTATACAAATGGCTTATGTAGCCTTACAAACTAAGTGAAGTACCATCCAATCCAAACATGAAGTGAATAAAAACGAGGTAGAAATGAGAAGACTGAGAAATTGTAGCTGAAACAAAGAGATGAGAAAATGCGGAGCTGGAGACCAGGATGCATGGTTGCTTTTTTGAGCAGTGTGGCATTGGGGACACGGTGGTGTTTTTCTTCACATTTGCCCTTCTCTCCTTCTGATCTTTGATTTGAAATGCTGAGTTTGACTAAATTCTTAGTGCTTGAGATCGACTCTTGTAATTTCGGCATAATTAGCTCACAAAAACTGCAAAATTTGCCACAAAATGCTATCAATAAAATAGTAGGGACCTTAATGTGAAAATCGGGTTAATTAGAATGATTTGTATACAAAAAGCACTCAAAACCTATAATAAATAGGGTTCAAAATAGCACTTTTTGGGCACTAATGCACACTAACCTACACATTGCTAGTCCTTAGCAATGAAAGAAAGAAAGAAAGAGCATACAAAACGATAACAAAGTATGTTACAAAAGGTTGGAGTTCAAAAGCTTGTGAATGAGTAATGCCTAGGCTAAGTAAGAATCATCAAACCCTAGTCAACAACTATCATGAGAGAATGAATGCCATACGAGGTGAGTATCAAAAGAGCCTCCTTCTTTGGTGAATCGACGGAACTTCCCCAATCTAAGTATTTATTTTATCAGCTCTCAGCACAATAAAGGCGATAAACCTCTCCTAGCCTAGCTCTGACCACGGCCTAGCATGCTAACCAACCTAAATGGAGATCGGGCCCACCTCTTATTCCACAATTCTTTTCTGCGTTGTAGAGATTGCAATCTTTGGGGAATCGACTTCACCAAGGTCCATGTAACGGGGATCCACCGATGACTCCCAACCAATTAAGGCATAGGGCATCAAGTCATAAGGATCTTTCAACCACAAACTCTACAGGTTTTCACCCTGGACTTTGAATGATTTCGAGACTCCGGCACCTACAACTTGCTAAACTCCACCCATCCACCCATGCTTGAACACTAAGTGGTGACTCCCAACTTGGTGAAGAGTTTAGGGCACCGGGCTTTAAGGCTTCGCCATATACCCCTCCCGGACCGTGCTCGGGTTTAATTAAGCGTTGCAATTTTATTCTTTTTCTTTTCTTTTTCTTTTCTTTTTCTTTTCTTTTTCTTGTTTTTCGTCTTCTTCTTTTTCCACAGGGGTCCTTAACCTATTAAAGGTAGTCAACAACACTAGGATAGGATATTGCAAAGTAAAGGAGGTTGCGCAGTTTTTCGACTATCCATTGAAACCCTAATGTGCTCGGTGTGTGGTTAGGCTAAAGGTGGAAAGAAAAAGGTCGAAATCAATAAGAATTCAACTAATCATTCACTCAACCAAGCATGTAACCAATCTAGCATCAATAGAACTGGACAAAGTTTAAATTTTCCACTTTGCAGGTTAGGCAAAACCACAAAAAAAATTTTGATTGCAAAATGGGTCCAAATTTTGAAAAAGTAAGATGTAGTACTTGACTTTATAGAAAGAGAACCTTGACAAGCCACTGAACATCACAAAATAGGCTTACACAAAATAATAACAAAACATAAATGCGAAATACTTTCTTTGCTAGCAACTCTCCCCCGACCCGAACATCTCGGTGTCGAATGGGGCTCCGGATTGGAAAATTAGAGAAGGAAGTGTTACCTCCTTGATGAGATGTGATCATTTGCTAGATAGAAAGCTTCGCAAGATTTTCCGCCGACCCACCTTATTCACTCCGTTTGGGCTTCAAATAAACAAGTTAGGAGAAAGAAAAGAGGAAAAAAAGAGTTACAGTTTGGAGAATTTTAAAATTACACTTTCATATTGTCTCAAAATGTTATTTATGGCCATATTCCAGATTCTACACTCTCTAGAAACAGCGGTACCGAACGCCCTAAGCGGAGTTCGGATTAAGAGTATGGCGAAACAAAATTTGGAGGCAAAGAAAGTGGGCGAAGTAGCGAAAAATTTATTGTTGCGAAAATTTTAAGCTAACCTAGCGAAAATTTGTGCTAATGAAATTTTTTGATTTTTATTGATTTTTTGAAAAAATCAAATAAAATAAATAATAAATAAAAAATAAAATAAAATAATATAATAATAAAAATAAAAATAATTACATTTTTTAAAAAAAATAATTTTTGTTTTTATTTATTATATTTTTTTTTTAGAGACAAAAAAATTTTTTTTTTTGAAATAAAAATAATATATATAAAAAAAACAAACGTTTTTTTAAATAATATATATATATATATATATATATATATATATATATGCCTATATATATATATATATATATATATATACTCTCTTTCTTGTTGCAATTTTGTCACTTGTAGCGAAGCTACAGAGATATTCAATAAGTACTTGAAAATTTTGCCAATTTTAGCTATATAAGCGAATTTTTTCATTTATTCTGATTACGAAATTTTCGCCTATTATTCTGAAAAATTCCTATATTCTTTAACTCTTCTTTCTTGATTTCTTCATTCCAGGTTTCAAAATTTGCATTTATGTTTCAAAATTTGCACACAAACTGCAAAAATTAACACAAGAAAAATTAGGAAAAATTGCAGAAAAGCAAAAATTAATTTAAAAACATAAATTAACTAAAAATTAGATAAAACCTAAGAAGAAAAATTAACGAAATCAAAATAAAATACGATAAAATAAAACAAAACAAGAAAAATTAAAACAAAGTGGGAGCTTAGAAATGCCGAGGTCGGGTGCTCCAAACCGAGCCGACACGAACCAGTGGATTTGTGCCATCTGATGTAGAGCGGCCATACATCTTTGATGCGTGGCCAAATTTTGTCTGAAGGCCACTAATTTCTAATGTTTTTGCAACCTGACAGTGATATAGTGTGGCCTTTAATGGTGGAGTGCTTTTGGTGTGGATTGTCTTTGCGGGCATCAGCAGTCATGAGATTGGTCGAGTGCTGGCAGCAATGGGTTGTCGGTGGCTTTGGTAGTGAAGCGTGGGGCTCTTCCATTTCTTCCTTTCCATTACCACTCCCGGTCGGCGTGGGAGTTCCTTCTTCCCTTTTCCATGGCCCATATTACATAATTGTAGGGCACCTGTAGTTCCTCGGGGAGGATCTTACCTTTGGTTCCTCTTTCGATTCCTCCTATGATTGAGCTTGTTCACCTGATAGTGTCGGTCAAGCCTCTTCCTCCATATTCTCCTCCTCTTGATGAACAAGTGATTGGTGAGCTTTGAGATGGATTCTGCGGGATGTCAATTTGTGATCAATTTAAGCTGGAGACCCATCAATTTATTGTTCAAGGAGCTCTCTTTGTATCGGTTTCTTGATTGACTGAATGATCCAACTGCCTATTATCCCTCATAAAGAATTATCCACTTGTTTGCTCAAATTCAGAATGGCTTGTTCAGCAGGGGATAAGGGTGAGGTGGTTGTTGTTGCTCTTGGAAGTTGAGGTAAAATGTGGACAAGCGGGAGTATATAAGATTGAGGAACATTATAGACAGGTGCACTCATCCATTGGTCTCTATATTCCCTCATAGACCTATATGGGTTTGGATTTCTCTCTACAGGTTGCTGCCACTGCCATGGAAGGTTCCTGTAGTCCCTCATTGTCATGTATGCTCTAGGGTTACTCTCCATAGGGTACTCACTGTATTGTTCTCCTTCTTCCATTTGATCACAATTCAAACCCATGGAGCACATCTTGCTTGCCTTGAATTTTAACCCATTGAAAATGGATTCTATGACTCAAGCAGACGGAGACCTGCAAATAAAAGGAAAAAAATTCTGCGGCAACTCTTTTCTTTTTGGGTAGAAAATAAAAAAATGACAATGAAATATAAAAGAAATTCTGCAAAACTTGTGATGAGGATCACACGTGTTCCTGACTTCGTCAAATGCACTTAGACACCATCCGGCAGGCGCCATTTTGATTAGGTGCCACGGTAGGGTGAATCCGGAATCCAGCAAAATTTGTATCCTAAGTTCCTCCTCCTGTCGTAGTCAAGCTACTATAGTATAGTGGTCTAGGGTCGAACACAGGGATGGGTTTTCTTCGTACAAATGATTTGAGTGAAGTCAAAAATAGTGAATTAAATTTGGATTTTCAGGTTTGGTTAAAAACAGTGAGGTTTTGGGGTTTAAAACTGAAAATAAAATGAAGAAAAATAAGAAAAGAACTCCTTGAAGTCTCAGGCCAGCACGGAGTTTAGGATTTATAGAACTGGCTTGACATGTCCTCGAGGAGTCTTTTCCTCGCTTTGGGGAGGACTGACATATATAGTCATTTCGAACCGGATCTTCATTAACTTTAAAAACTAAACCCTCATAATTTTCCTTGTGATAGAAAGCATTCATTTAACATTTTATGGTTCCTACAGTGAAATCATGTCTCAAAAACCTACCCTTTAGTAACTAATAGGAGACAACTAACTAGGCATTAGTGAATCTAGTGAAAGTATCCATTGAACCCGAAAAGCTTGCCAAGTACACATTAAAGAGAGCATGTTTAAGAGATTTTAACCTAAAAAGTTGAAATCCAGCCCTTAACCTACCTCCAGTGGCTCGTAAAGGGCAACTTATGGATATTAGTGTATCTAAAGCTAAGAATACATTGAACCCTAAAAGCTTGCCAAGTATTGGCCAAAGTACATCGAAAAGCTTTAAACCTAGAGTTACAAATTTGGGAATCAGCGTTAAAATCTTTGCGTGAAAAACGGGGAACAAATGAGTATACCTTGAAAGCGTTACTTGATGGCACCTCTCTTCCAAGGAGGAAGAGGTTTTAGCCGCTCATCCCCATTATTTTCATCCTTGGAGGTGTTTGGCAACCCGAAAGGGAGAAAATGAGAGAAAAGGGAAAAAACGAGAAATGGAACCTAACTATTTAAGCCAAAATCCGTCGTCACCGTGTATACAAATGACTATGTAGCCCTTACAAACTAAGTGAAGTACCATCCTAATCCAAATATAAGTGAATAAAACAAGGGTGCGTAAATGAGAAAAACCAAAATTGTAGCAAAACAAAAGTGCGTGAAATGCAAGAGAATTGTGGGGTCAGCAGGATGCACAAGTACTGAGCTGTACAATGCTCGCATGAGAAGCTTTCCTGCAGGGTGTTTTTCTTCACATTTTGCCCTTCTTTCCTTCTGATCTTTGATTTGAAATGCCTGAGTTTGAATAGAATTCTTCTGCGCTTGATCGACTCAACAATTTTCGCATAATTAGCTCACAAAAATTGCAAAATTTGCCACAAAATGCGATCAATAAAATAAGTGTGGACCTAATGTGAAAATCTGTTAATTGGGACGATTTGCATACAAAAAGCACTCAAACCTATAATAAATAGGGGTTCAGTACAACTTGGGTACCAATCAAGGCCATCATCAAGAACAAGCAAATGAGTCAGCTTGTGCAAGATGTATTGAACCAGTGGAGTCGGGTCGACGCACGAGCACAAATGTGAGCCTAAAAGTGAGCCCACGCATGGGCAATGGAGAAGCAAAGGTCAAGTGTTACCTACTTATCGGGAAGTGAGGAACAATCCTCACGCTGATCTTAAAGCTCCCTACCTATAATTTGAAATATGCATTGGAGGAAAATGCATTGTCCAAAGAGTGATTTCTTCACTATCGAGCAACCACACGAGGCTAGTTTGCTTCCAAATCCTCCATAAACAAGAAAGCAATCTGATGGAAGATCTCCGACGGAAAGCATCACCACCGTGACGCACTCATCATATATACTGTGAAGAGGAATCGAAAGCGGTTTGACAAACACAAAGTAGACTCTAATCAAGATACGCAAGAGGTGGTATGAGTGGAAGTGTTGAAATTGCTACAAGCCGACATCATATACCCCATATCCAATAGCTCTTAGGTAAGTCCAACCCAAGTAGTACCCAAGAAATCAGGGGTTACTACGGTGCTCAATGAGAAAGGAGAGGAAATACCCACTTGACTTACTACAGGCTGGAGGGTATGTATCGACTATAGAAGGCTGAATGAGGCGACGCGAAAGGATCACTTTCCCTTACCTTTAATGGACCAGCTTCTGGAAAGAGTATCAAATATCCTCTGATCGCTAGGGCTGGCATACAGCTATTTCTAGATTGAGATCTTTGCAGATGATCAGACAAGATCAAATTTCTTCACTTGTCCTTTGGCGCTATGCCCATAGAGGATGCCCTTCGGTCTATGCAATGCCTCGCCACTTTCTTCGGGGCCATTGTCATTCAAGATTTTTAAGTGATATGGTGGAGTGTATTATGGAGGTTTATATGGACACATAATAATATTTAAAGCTCGATGAATGCCTCATCCATTTGGAAACTCAGTCTCCACAGATGCATCGAAAAGAACTCTAGTACTAAACTCGGGAAAATGCCATTTTATGGTAAATCAGTAAGTATCAGGTTAGCACATCATTTCGAGAGGAACAAAGGATAAGGCCAAGGTAGGAATTGATCTCGAAATTGGCCATTCCTACTAATGTGAAGACAAAGTATGGCACTTCGGGACATGCGTGCTTCTATCGCAGTTCATTCGAGACTAAAATCGCTAAGCCTCTACAAGCTCAAAAAGATGCAAAGTTTGAATGGGATGCAGAATGCCAAGAAAAGTTCGAGGAGCTTAAGGCATATTTAACTACAGCACCCATAGTGATAGCCCCTGACTGGCACTTTCCTTTTGAGGTAATGTGCGATGCTATGACTCCATCAGCTTCAGAGAGGTTCTCGACGTAGAGTAGAAGGAAAGTCAGATGTAGTGCATTATATGAGCAAAACGTTAAATGAAGCTTAGAGAAACTACACTACTACGAGAAAGAATCGCTTAGCAAAGGGTATATGCTTTAGATAAGTTCCGATCTATTTGATCGGGTCGAAGGCCAATCTTCATAGGATCATTCAAAGATTGAAATATCTACTCACAAAACAGTAATTCCAACGTCACCTTATTAGGATGGGTTCTATTGCTATGCAAGTGAGTTCAACATCCAAATTGTAGATAAGAAGGGTGGAGAACGCTGTTGCCGATCATCCCGTATTAACCATAGCACACAATACCCACAACCCTCCTATATTTGATGAATTTCCTGAGGAGTCTCTACTGACAGTGAGTATAGCACCATGGTATGCTCACATTGACAATTTTTTGGTAATAAGAGAGTTACTAGTGGAGTGGACAAAGACAGACAAGAGGTTCTTCCATGGAAGTGCCCTATTGCACTATTAGGAGGGGAGCCAGATTTGTTCAAGTATCAGGTTGGATCGATAATAAGGAAATGTGGTGCCAAGAAGAACATGAAGGAATTCTCATCCATTGCCATGGATAAAGGCGTAGTGGAGGGCATTTTGCTTCACAGAAAACAAACATGAAATGGTCAGATTCGCTTTTATCGGGCCATCATCGCTTAAAGATTCCTACACCATGTGCAAGCAAGCAGGATATGCCAAAAGACTGGAAAGATTGTCACATGATGCCCTTGAACCCCATTTTGCAGTTGAATTATTTGATGTACGGGCATCGACTCATGGGATCATTTTTACTTCCTTCTGATACGCTTTACATCCTTACGGGGTGGACTACGTGTCCAAGCCGGTCAAGCAAAGCTAAGGCGTGTATAGTTGACCACAGCGTTGCTTAAATTCTCAAGGAGAACATTTTCTAGATCGGTTCCCAGCAATTATCAATGATGGAGGTTCTCACTTTTGTAACAAAACCCTTTGAGAACTTTATCCAAATATAGTTAAGACAAGGTAGCCACCCGATATCATCCTCAAACCAAGGGTCGCTATCACTAACAGAGAAATAAAGACCATCCCGATGAAAGTTGTTAATTCTAGCCTAAGGACTGGTCTCAGCTTCCAAGACTCATCAGGCATACAGAACAGCATATAAGACCATCCTTGGCATGTCCCCGTATCGCTTAGTTTATGGCAAGGCTTTCCATTTACCAGTGGAAATCGAATACAAGGCGTGGTGGGCAATACGAAAATTGAACTTGGATATGAGCCGAGCTGGCCTAAAAAGAATGCTTGAGATTGACGAGTTAGAAGAGTTGAGAAACGACTCCTACTTCAATTCCAAAATTGCAAAGGATAGGCAGAAGAAGTGGCATGATCAGCTCATAACCCGAAAATCCTTCAATCAAGGGGATTAAGTCCTCCTGTATGATTCCAAACTCCATCTATTTCCGGGCAAGCTCAAATCGCTATGGACGGGCCTATTTATCATCCACCAAGCATTTTTGAATGGTTTAGTTGACCTTCTTAACCCGAAATACAAGAAAGGCCTGGCGTTAACGAGCAACGAGCGAAGCCTTATGTTTGTTTCACGATTCTCATGGTATGAGGAGGAGATTTCTCCTTGATCTCCATGATCGACATTCCAAACTATCAGTTAGCTCATTCACTAAGACCAAACCGGCAGCCAAATTTTGTTATGTTTTTTGGTCAATTTGTAATTTATTTTATTTTTAGTATTTTTATTATATTTGGCCAGAATTCTTTAATATTTGTAGCTCTAATGTTTTTCTTTTATTGGGTTGCTTTTATTTTTATTATTATATTATATTAATTTATTTCATTTATTTTATTTTTGTTTTTATTTTGCAGGAGAAATGTTGGAGCAGGGATAAAAATTTCGCTACAGCGAAAATTCACCACCTCTGAAGGAAATTCTTCGGCATGAATTAGACTTTTTCAAATTTCCTAGCTGGCGCTTTTTGCTTCCTGGTCCTTTTCATTTATCCATAAACACCAGTAAAAAGACCCAATGGTTCAGACATTCCTTCTCCTGCTTGTTTACGCCTTTCCAGCCTCCTACTGCATACACCCCAGTCACTCCCAAATAATACTTGACTTTCCTACTTGAGCACCGTGAGCTTGCCTCCGCCACGCCAGCCCCCACGGTCGGTCATTTCGCCGCGCTTCACCATTTCGGCCTGGCCCAAAGATTGCCTTCTACCATGGTTCGCACCCATAGAAGGCATCGATTCAAGCCTGTGGTCGACCAAGATCCCCGCCAAAGACATACGGCACATCCTGTGGTCAAGCCACGCCACTCTCCGGCCAGGTGCCGAGGCACCTCCCGCTACCTCACAGCCGATGTATCCCGCTTCACTACATCTGTATATCTCCAGCAAACAGCCCCATCCAGACGATAACGATATCCCAGCGGGACTGCCCCTCTCCCCGTGCATCCACGAATACCACGGCGGCCTCGTTCTTTCTAAGCTGCCCTGACATCCTGGCCGGTGGGAGTCTCTGGCATTCTAAGCCCGAGACTATACACCCCATACCGCCAGATCCCGTGACCGTCATTGCCTTAGTTATCCCCAGCTTCGAGGATTTGGCTTCCACTATTTAGCTGTGGCCCGATACCCGAGAACGTGAATTGTCGTGCCAAGGACTTTCACGGAGAGTCCTATTATGATATACCTAAGACCGTGGCGACTCCACAGCCAGATAGAGCCACGCGCTTGGTCCAGCAGGTATTCACTCGCCGCCATTTATGACTCCGAGGCAGTGTTTCTATCCCCGGGTGGTTCTTTAGTTTTATCATACTATGACATCCAGGGAGTGTCTCGATCGATGCCTGGTCTCGCATAGACGGTCGTCCCGGATCCCCGCGAGCCTCGTATATCACTCCTCAGCCTCCGCAGTCTCCCGCTAACTCGACGGACACCCAGAATGGCCTCACCATCACCCAGGAGAGATGGCTCATTCTCTCTCGAGATACAGCAGCCGGATCTATCCTTTTTCGCAGCGCCTTCCATCCGTAGGTGCCCCCATGCACCTGCACTTGGCCTAACTGCCCCGCCCAAGATTATTTACAAAAGACAGAAAAGTATTCCCAGAGAGGCTCAGACGGAGTATCCGAGGGGTTCTGGTTCAATCCGGTAGAGCTTGTTATGATCGCCTTTCTTCACTTTGAGGAGAAGGTCCACCGCAAGGGCCTGGCTCGGGCAGAGGCTATTCCACTATTGATTCCGAGGTTGTTATGCCATCGTCTGGGAAAGCATCTCGGGGTTCCCTGAGGAACCAATGCATTTGAGTCGCGCCAGAGTTGTCCCCGCGATTGTATCCCCGTTTTCGATCTAGCCTAAGCCACTCTTCTGCTATAATCACAGAGGAGGTCGGGACGATTATGCGAGGACTCGCTTGTGCATGAGCAAATGTCCAGTCAAGGGAGGCGAGAGACCTTAGTCTCGATTCATCCCCTCCCGTCACCCTCCACCGCCCAGCCTCCTCCTAAGATCGCAGTCTTCTTCCACGTCACAACAATTTATCCGAGCACATCCTACTTCACTCAGGATTGGGTCACATGGATGTCGGTCCCGCGACACTCGCATTACTACTACATTCTTCAATGCGCTCTAGACAAAGATCGGCCTGTTTTATGGCTCACGCAGCACACACACCTTCACAGAAAATTTGTACTATTCTTCTACAAATACAGCCACCCGGTCTCCCACCGCTATAAAGGATGCAGCCTATACAGCCCCACTACTCAGACCACCACAGCTTCAAATTTCAGACTCAAGCCGGGATGTGTCATGTAGAGTCGCAAAGAGCTTCATATCCACCGCATCTACACCACCACCGAGCGATATGGTCATACTTCTTCATAACCTCCATCCCTCACCAAGGAGGATACAATGATACTTGTCAGAGAGTTAGCGTCGAAAGTGGCATTTAGAGTACTTATGTTTGGTTTTGCTTGATACTTGTGCTGTTTTAGTTTTATCAATCTTACTGTCTTGTGATTGGACTGCTTTGCTCTAGACAGATAAATAATAGTATGTAGTGGTTTAGTTATCTTATGTATAGTGTTAAGCTATATAAGCTGTATTAGCCTTTTTCGTTATATTAAAAGCTTTAGTAGCAAAGATTTGCATTTTCTATTTACCCACATTTTTTTATTTTTATTTAATTAAATTTTGTATATGCATAATGTTTAGCCTTGCAATTTGATGAGCTGGGGTTTCCTAATGGTTCGACATTAGGAAGGGTCCTGCGCGCCGAGCTGCGATGACTAGTCACCTTCGTTGTATTTAACCCGTCTCTTCCAAATTTCTAGCTAACCACACAACGAGCACATTAGTCTCAAATGATAGGCTGAAACAACATAAAAACCCTTTTTACGATGCAAACCCCTTACCGTAGTCGTTTACTCCCTTTGAATAGGTTGGGGACCCCCATGCATAGAAGGCCAATGTCTCCAAAATAAAAGAAGAGAAAAGAAAAAGCAAAGAAAAGAATAGAATCGTGACAGCTACTTTGAAACTCGAGCACCTGGCCCGAGGGGTATATGGCGAAAAGCCTTAAAGCCCTAAGGTCTCTAAACCTTCACTATCGGGAGTCGACTCTAGTGTTTGCTACACCGGTGGATGGGTGTGGAGTTTAGCGAGTCAGAGTGCCTGAGAGGCCTCCAAATCATTCTGGAGTCCGGTGAAACCTTTAGAGTTTATGGTCTAAAGATCCTCATGGCTCGATGCCCTCGAACTTCATTGGTCGGGAGTCGTGCAGAATCCCTCGCGATATCGACTCGGGGTGAAGTCGAACCCTCAGCATTACACCCTACAACGCAAAAAGAAGTGTGTAATAAGGGCAGTCCCGACTATTTAGGCTCCTAAATACACGCTACAGGCATTAGCTCCTGCTGGGTGGGAGTGAGAGAGTACGGCCGTAGTTTATGATCGAGATCTCGATCATACATGTTCTGGGTGTAGCTTTTGTAGAAGGAGCCCAGTTCATGCCTAGAGGAGGAGCTTGTTGGTCAATTAACGCAGATATTTTCATTCCTTCGAGATGGTTATTAGCTTAGGTTTTCGTGATTCTCATCTAAAGGCTATGTAGTGCTCTACAAACCTTTTGACTCAAATGTTTTTGTTCTCTACTTGTTGATTACTGGCATTGCTACTGACTAGTGGGAATGTGTAAAATATTTGGGGTGTGATTAGTGCCCAAAAAAAGTGCTATTTTGAACCCTATTTAAGATATAGGGTTCTAAGTACTTTTGTGTACTAATCATATTAGTTAAGCCGATTGACACGCAGTCCTTTGGGTACTAATGATTGTATTTTTGAGGGGCTACTTAAGGTAGTTTTTGCAGTGTTTCAAAATCTATTCTATCATATCAAGCTTTGCATATCGGGGTTGGCTTCGATTTACTCGATTTCAAATGATTTATCTTCGATCAGATCGTGTCGATCAAGAAACTCCATGCGTATAAGGAGTAGGAGCAATGTGGGACACTGGCTATTATAGTGAAATTTCGCTAGAATAGTGAAAATTTTAGTACAATAACGAAACAAGAAGAATAGCGAAATACCAAAGTGTCTTGCAATTTCGCATAGCGAAACCCTTGCTACATAGCGAATTCTCATTCATAGCTTAAATATTCGCTTGTTTTGCAAAATAAACAACCCTTGCTTTGGTTAATTTCATTTCTAACCTTATCAGAATATCCTATTTAGATAGCCTGGTATTTTTCACTGCTGTAAAGCAGCCAGTATGCCTTTATTTTATGAATACTTGTAACCTAATCTTTCATTGAAGGCATTTCTTTCCATTACGGCCCCCAAGTTTCTACCTCATTTGCCTCTCTCTTCTCTCCTCTTTCTCTCACTTTCTAGGCAACCAAACAAAACCCTGAGGATGACAACTCAAAGATGCTCACAGCCCTCAAACCTGAAGAGGAGGGCTGTGATTGGGCACCCAAAAAGTGCTATTTCGAGCCCCCATATCGATAGGTTTTGAGCGCTTTATGACTAATCATGTCAATAATGCCAATTAAAGTGTTCAGTCTCTAGTATCACTTATTGCTTAGAGGTTATTTTTGGTTGTTTCTGCGGTAGTTTTTGCCTACCTTGGAGAGTCCAACATCGAGATATGTTCTAACCATGAAGATTGAACCCATTTATCACTTCAACATACAAAAATTCAATGAAGGAATGGAAGGCAAATAAGAAGAAACTGATGCTGGTGGTTCGTATCATATGAACAAGAACAAAAACCTGTGAGATTTTCGCTATGATTGCGAAATTTCGCTGGGATTGCGAATCTTCGCAACCATAGCTTGGGGTACTCGCAATCCTAGCGAAATTGAGAAATTTCATTAGGCTAGCGAAATTTCGCTGGCAGCGAAAATCACCGTACCTAGCGAATTTTAATTTCGCTTATTCTAAATACTGCCAGCCAAGCTAAATTCCTCAAGTATTAGCGAATTGATCGTGCATAGCGAAATTTTGTGATTTCGCTTATTCGTTCACTCGCTATAGGGCTAGCGAAATTTTCGCTACCCAGCTTCTAAATTGTTCCGCCTAGCCAAATCTTCCTCGCCCCGTCATACTTCGTAATTAATGCCAACCTAATTTCATTTTGGGTGTATTACCTCCGTCCCTCAGATAGCCAAAATGTTAGGCTTCTTCTTGGTATTTTCACACATTGGTGGCCTATATAAGCCCCCTTCCCTCAAATTGTAACCCTAAGCAATCTGGCACATTTTCATTTTATGTAAATATCTCCCGCAGCCTTTCATTCGAGGTTTTGTTTTTCTCTTCTCCTTCTTTCTCTCATTTTCTAGGGCTACCAAACAAATCTCTCGAGGATGGCAACTCAAGAGATGCTCGCAAGCCTCTTAGCTTTGAAGAGGAAGGTAGCTAGCTTTGGTCAGGGGGTAGTTGCATGTTGTCCTCATGTGTTAAATGCTACAGTACTATATTTGTCTCATCTTCTCAAACTAGGGGTCAATATCATTTAATGTCATTTCCTCGCTAATACTTACCATGCTTTAGGATACAAGGCATACTTATTGCTAGATGCACCGTTGTTCTTAGGATGGCCTTTACGAAATAACGAAATGATGTTGAATGTTAGGTTTCAAACTCAAAGGCAATGTGATGGCTGCCGTCTCAGGTTGAATTAAATAGGAATGATTCTAGGTTAGGTTTTCAGCTAAAACAGATCCTATATGACTTAATTTTGAGAAGCTGCTCGCCATGATGCGAGGATAAAACCCGAGACACTTGTTAACCCCATGTTGTCGGCTTATAGTGACCTCAACCTTCAAAGTTACCTTTTCACACTTCACTTTAAGTTTTGCAATTAATCAACACACAAACAATCCCCATCAGCAGAAACAAACAAAATCTAAAATCCAAACTAAAAGCCCTCACCATTTTCTAATGACTCACGCAGTGTCATTCAGGTAGGATGAAACTCATCCCCGTGTTCGACCCTAGATCGCTATACCAGCAGTATTTTGGACTACTGCAAAGAGAGGGAGGAACTTTAGGATATAAATTTTGTTGATTCCTGATCACCCCATCGTGGCACGAATCAATCGGGCGCCGTTGTTCGGGATGGTGCCAAACCACGCTTGATAAGTCAAGTGTACTTGTGATCAACATCACAAGCAAGGTGACCTTTTAACCCTTTTTTGAATCTCGGTGAACTCAGAATCGCAAGTGTTCATCAATTTGCAAGAATCGCGACCGTTTTTTGTTTTTGCTTACAAACTACTGGTTATTTTAGCTAACGATAAACCTTTTTTGCAGTTGTCAAAGGTTTCAGAGTTCCAAATGGTAATGAAATGTTACAAAACACCCAAAGATACCCAGATTTGCAAGAATCAGAGCACCAATTGAACAAGGCAAAGAAATTAGTGTGCCAATAGACCAATGAACTCCTAATTGAGAACACGAGTCACCAGATACCCCAAAGGATCCAATGTACCATAGTCGATGTGGGACCATATCCACCCTCCTGCAGTTAGTGCCCCTTCCTCAGATCGCACTTCCCGCTGAAGATGTGTTGAAGAGGCCTTATTTAGTACCCCTACTCCCCACATATCATGGTATGGAAAATGAAAATCCATACACACACATAAGGGATTTTGAGGAGGTTTGCACAACCTTTAAGGAAGGTATGATTGACATGGATTTGCTTAAGTTGAAAGCATTTCCACCGAATTCTTAAAGCAGACAAGGCCAAGATTCGCTTAACTCACTCGAGGCCTAGAACTAAGAATCATCGAGCCGCAGCGTGAGTTTTAAAATTCTTCGCTCGCAAGACCAACAATTTGAAGAGACAAATTTACACTTTGCAGCCAAGATGGCAGAGGTTCTACCAAGAGCCGGAAGATTCATGTAGACCATCGTCATTCACATCAGCGGGTTTGATATGGATGTCGTAAAACCATTTTATGATGGTATGTCTCCAACCATGAAGCAAACTATTGGAGACTATGTGTGGAGGTAACTTCTTTGAGCAAAACCTTGATGAAGCCATGGACTTTTTTGAACTATGTGGCTGAAACCCAAAGGCATGGGATGAACCGAATCCGCGGAAGCCGAAGATCAAGGCCTTCAACCAACCGAGGGGGCATGTATGCACTTTCAAGACACAGATGAAAGAAACCACCACTTTAACTAGAAGATTGGATGAGTCGAAATGAAAAACGCATGAAATGCAAATGAAGCAATGAGTTATCTCGTATCCCAATTTTTCTCGCTTCAATTTTCGCCAGCCAATCACCCCGAGGAGCACCGCCTAGAGTACGCCATGTCCTAAATCAAATAAATCACCCATAGATGCTCCATATGGTAACAATTTATGACCTCGAACCGAGAAATCATCCAAACTCCGTCATGGAAGCCAAACCCCGCATACACCCTTCCAGAGCACAGCAGCCAGCTGTCTCCACTTCAATACAACAACAAATTTCTACTTTCTCCCGCGGAATGTGCAATCCTAAACTTAAGTAAAGGAAATGCCAGAAGAACGTATGCGTCAATGTTCAAACTAATTTAAAATTGAAGCAAGAGAAAGCTCACTAAACAAATCGATAATATGCATTCCCAAACAAGACTATCCAACCAACACCGCAGGTTCGTGAAGAGGAAGTGCCCCTTCCAAATACAAAGAACATACAGTGAGTGCATGAAATAGCCCACTAATGGATCCAAATGCAAGAACTCATGAAGTTAAGGCAAAGGGTGACTTTAAGAAGTGGTAGTGAACCGGACCACTAATCCTAACACTGTACCAAATCACTTCAATTAGGCCGACCCGCCAAGAAGATCACCAAGAATGTAGAGGAGGTGAAGAATATGTACCCTCCATTCCCACGCTCTTCAAAAAGAAAAGTCTCCGTTAACCAATCGTAATTCTAGAAGTTTTCAAGGGCAGTAAAAGTTAACATTCCTCCTTGACATGATCAAACAAGTCCCTCCTACGCAAAATTTCAAGGATTTATGCACGCAAAAAGAGGTCCAATGTAAATAAGAAGGCCTTTTTGACTGAGCAAGTGAGTGCTATCATAGAGTGCAAAACTCCAGTGAAATATAAAGACCCAGGATGTCCAACAATCTCGGTTAATATTGGAGGCATCAGCGTGGAGAAAGCACTATTAGACTTAGGAGCTAGTGTGAACCTTCTGCCATATTCTATGTACAAGCAATTAGGTTTGGGAGAATTGAAACCCACTTCCATCACACTGTCACTAGCCGATAGGTCTATTAAAATACCGAAGGGAACCATTGAGGATGTATTAATACAAGTGGACCGATTTTATTACCGGTGGTTTACCGTCGTACTTGGCCCAGCGAGAACGATTCTCGAGTGGGAGCTAATCATGTGCCCATCATTTTAGGGAGGCCATTTTTGGCTACTTCAAATGCCATAATCAATTGCCGGAATGGGGTTATGCAACTCACATTTGGGAATATGACTTTAGAACTAAATATTTTTCATTTAAGTAAAAGGCATATGCACTTGGAAGAAGATGACTGTGAAGAAGTTTGTATAATAAATGCGATTCTTGAAGAACAGGCTAATGAGCATCAGGTGCGAGATGTATTAACCCCAGAGTTATCCGAGTGTCTTGGAGACCAACAGGAACCTCAAAGCATGAGCTTAGTACAGGGGTATTGGAAGAGAAAAACAGAAATTTTACCTACGTAAGCGTGATGAACCAAAAGGAACTTCAATAGCTAGAGCTCAAACCACTCCTAGCTGAGTTAAAATTATCACATTTTTTGGGAAGAAAATGAGCGGTGCCAGTTGTAATTTCCTCATTTTGTTGACCCACTTTGCACGGGAGGATGACACCTTCTGTTCAGAAAGGAACGAGCAAGCATTGGGATGGAAATTTCTGATTTGAAAGGCATAAATCCATCCAATGCATTACCACGTCACATCTATTAGAAGGAGTCTAAGCTATTATAGAAGCGACTGGCCTTGAGTTGAACCCCCACCTATGAGTAGATTCGCATTGGGGATGTAAAATTGCTCAATGGTATCATTACCCCATTTACGATAGCACTTGGGTGAGTCGACTCGGTGGTGCCTAAGAAATCAGGAGTGACTACTGTGAAGAATGAAAAGGGTGAAGAATTGTCCACCCGACTAACTACCAGTTGGAGAGTGTGCATTGACTATAGGAGGCTTAATGAGGTAACACCGGGCAGCTTCAGTTACGCTTTTATTGATCGGCTCTTTGAAGAGTCTTTGGACACCTTCTGTGTTTTTGGATGGGTATTCGAGGATATTTACAAATAGAGAGTTGCCCAGGAAGATCGGGGAAAAGACCACTTTCACTTGTCCATTTAGCGTATGCTTATAGGGGATGCCTTTTGGTCTTTGCAACGCAGGCCACTTTTAGTGTATGCTTAGTATGTTCGGTGATGGTGGAGCGTATAATGGGTATACATGGATGACATCCTGTGTGAGCAATTTTGAAGATGTCGACCAATCTAGAGCTATCTTTGCGGAGGTGCATAGAAAGAACTTGGTGCTTAAGCGGGAGAAATGCTGCATAGTTAACCAAGAGGTGTCTTGGGACTTTTATTATTTCTAGCGGGAATAAAAGTTGATAAAGCGAGATTGAACTTATTTCCAATACTTGCCCCAGTGAAGTGTAAAAATGATTAGGCGATTCCTTGGTCATCACGAGCTTCTATAGGCGATTCATTAAGGGCTTTCGAGAATTACTAAACCCACTGTACAAACTCCTAGAGAAAGATGCAAATTTGTTTGGGAGAAATGCGGGGAGAGCTTTGAAGTGAAATCTCATTTGACCCCTTACAGATAGTACGAGCACCCTAGCGCGATTACCTTTTGAAGTAATGTGTGATCTGAAGTAGTCTGCTATAGAGACGATACTTGGCCAAGAGAAAGATCGGAAACCTGTGTGGTCTATTATGCAAGCAAAACTGAATGAAGCACAAAAGGAATTATACACTTCTGAGGAGAAGGGTGTTGGAGTGGTGTATGCTTTAGACAAATTTGAGCATATTTGGTTGGAGTACGATATAGCCATTTCTGAGACCATTAAAGCTTTGAAATACCTCCTAACCAAACAAAATGCAAAAGCAAGGCTCCTCAGAGTGGGTTTCCTTCACTTCAGGTTAATTTGCAATTAAAGACAAGAAGGGAATTAGAGAATGTGGTAGCGAGATCATGTCGAGGTTAACAATAGCTCCATGACTACTCATAAATTCATACATTATTGATGGAATTTGAGGGAATACAGGAGAATTATTTTGGGAAGAAACCTGGTATGGCCATTTGCCAATTTTTCTCTCCACGGGAGAAACTCGGTGATTGGAAAGGACGGGATAGGAAGTACTTCTTTGCTAAGATCCATTCCTATTATTGGGAAGACCCTTTTTTATTCAAGTATTGTGCAGATCAAATCATCAGGAAGTGCGTGCCTGAGGAGGAGCAGCAGGGAATTCTGAGTCACTGCCATGAGAGCGCCTGTGGCGGTCATTTTGCTTCCCAGAAGACAGCAATGAAGGTGCTGCAGTCTGGTTTCTACTGGCCTTCCTTATTCAAGGAAGCACACCAAATGTGCCGTGTGTGTGATAGATGCCAAAGACTCGGGAAGCTGTCTCGCCGTCATATGATGCCTTTGAACCCAATTTTAGTGGTCGAATTATTCGATGTGTGGGGCATCGATTTCATGGGACCTTTTCCCACGTCATATGGTCATACATACATTTTGGTGGGAGTAGACTATGTCTCGAATGGGTTGAAGCAATCCCTGAGATTGATGACAATAGGGTGGTAATTAAATTCTTGAGAAAGCGATATCTTTTCCGGGTTTGGGGTCACAGAAAACCATTATTAGTGATGGAGTTCTCATTTACGCAACAAACCATTTGAAAACCTCATGGCTAAATATGAATTGTGAAACACAAAGTGGCCACCCCTTACCATCCTCAAACAAGTGGTCAGTAGAACTTGCCAATAGGGAGATCAGACCATTAATGAAATTGGTAAGCAAATGAGAAGATTGAGTGCATCAAAGCGCTTGATTCATTTGTGGGCTCGCGAGACTGACTTTCAAGACAATCAGAATCTCCCTTATCGGTTGGTCTATGGTAAGGCATGTCACCTTCGGTGGAGATCGAGTACAAGGCATGGTGGGCAATCAGAAGTGAACATGGACCTAAGTAAGAGTAGAGTCGAAGGTTCCTTGATCTCAATGCGTTGGAAGAAATACGGGAATGATGCCTACTTGAATTCGAAGATTGCAGGAAAAATCGAAAGATGGCATGATCAAATGATAATCAGGAAGAATTTCAAAGGGAGACCAAAGTTCTTTTATGCGACTCCCAAACTCCATCTATTTCGACGAGAGCTCAGTCACGATGGGCAGGTCCATTCATTTGTCAACGAACATACCCCAATGGTTGATAGATCTAATCAATCCCGATGATAACAGGGTGTTTAAAGTCAATGGGCCAGAGGGTGAAACCCTATGTGGTGCAGCCGACGCGAGAGAAATTCTCTCTTTTGGATCCTCCTGAGTCCCTCTGATCCTACCATACTTGAGGGAGGCCGGTTAAGGTAATTATCATGCTCTACATGTCTGGATAATTCCATTTTGTTTCCTTCACTTTTGCATATCATGTTTTGTGCCTTCACCATGTGTAAGCATTTTGTCTTCAGATTATAGTTAATCGGATTGCTTCAGATTGAACGAATTCAGATTGCTTTAATTGGACAATTAGATTGCCTTTTGTTGGAAAAATTGAATCATTGTAAATTACCTTTATGTTAAGACAAATTCCATGTTTGAGAAATAATTTTTGGTCGAGTTGAAGTCCCAACATGCTCAACGCCAGGGCATTTCTCCCTTAAGCTAATTCACACCTTTGCACTAGATTGTTTCAATAGGTTGTAAGTTTGTTTTACACTCCTTTCACTTTGCATGGCAGGCCTTAGGCATGTTGGCAACCTAGGATAGGTTTGTGGTACCCACATTTTGAAGACCAATGTAGTCTTCCAAAGGAAAAAAGAAAGAAAAAGAAGCAAAAGAAAAAGAAAAGAAAGAAGAAAAAGAAAAAAATAAAGTCATGACACTTTGCCTTGAAACAGAAACCGCAGTCCAGGGGTGTATGGCGAAAGCGCCCAGGCTTAGATGCCCTAAGCCTTAATTGGTTGTGAGTCATCGATTTCGTGTTCGCTACGTGGGTGGATAGGTGGGTTTAGCGATTTGTAGGTGCTTGATTTTTCGAGTCATTCGGTCAGAGGTGAAGCTTTGTAGAGTTTGTGGTCGGTGATCCTTTTGACGATGCCTAAACCTTAATTGGTTAGGAGTCATCGGTGGACCCCCGTTACGGACTTTGGTGAAGTCGGATTTTTAAGCATTGCACCCTCTGATATAGTTGAATAAAGAAAGGAGAGTGTAACTATCCTATCTAGGTTGTTAAACAGCAAGGCCATGCGATTGCTAGGTTAAGGGAGGGGGACGATTTTCGCGATTTATTGACTCGGTCACGGTTACATAAAGAACCATTGGGCTTTGGTGGAAATTCAATTTGAGAATCATGGAACCAATGACCTAAAAATTTATTTATTGTATGGTTTTGGCTCTTTCATGTCGGTTTCAAACTTGGTAATCAATTTTTCGATTTAAGGTAATGTTTATTTGTATATACCTTTTTAATCATAAACTTTTGAAAATCCTTTGCATGCATGCCCTTATTATTTTTGCATTGCTAAAGGGTATATAGCGTTTCGGTTGGGGAGTGTGATTAGTACCAGTTTATTTTTGAGCCACCATATATCAGATAGGTTTTTAGTGCTTTTTGGCACTAATCATGTCAAATAATGCCAATTAAAGTGTTCGAGGTCTTCTTAGTATCACTTGTATGCCGTTTAAGAGGTTATTTTTGGTTGTTTTGCGGGTTTTGCGTACCTTGAGAGTTCAATATCGAGATATGTCTTTGAACCATGAAAGATTGAACCCATTTATCCGGCCTTGAACATACAAAAATTCAATGAAGGAATGAAGGCAAAGTGAAGAAGAAAGCGATGCGGTGAATTGGTTGAATGCGGTCTGGTGAAGAACGAGCTGACCAGTTTTAAGCTATGATTGCGAAAATTTCGGGATTGCAATTGTAATCATAGCGAGAATTTGCAATCAGCGAATTATTCTACAGAATTTATGAAATTCCCATTATGTAGCGAAAATCTTGTGCCTAGCGAAATTCTTTAATTTCGCTATCTTTAAAATATTTCGCTAGAGCTAGAATTTCGCTAGCTAAAGCGAAATTGGTATTACATAGTGAGTGCGTGCATAAGCGAAATTTTGTGATTTCGCTATCTACTGTCCAATTCGCTAGGCTAGCGGGGAATTTATTTAGGCTAGCGAAATTTTAAATACTACTATGAGGTGTTGCGCCTAAGTGAAATCTTACGCACTGTCATACTTTTATAATTAATGTAGCGGGCTTCCATTTTGGTGTATTACCTCCTTTGTCCTTGTATTAGCCAAAATGTTAGGCTTTCTTGTAATTTTCATACATTGGGTGGCCTATATAAGCGCCCCCCGCCCCCAAAATTGTAACCTGAAAGCAAATCTTTGTTTTCTCTCTCTTCTCTCTATCTTCTCTCATTTTCTAGGCTACTGACAACCTCTTGAGTATGGCAACTCAAGAGATGCTTAGCTAAGCCTCTTAGCTGAAGGAAGGTAGCTAACAGCTTAGTTGTGGGGTAGTTGCATATTGATAATGTATTGTTAAAATGCTCACAGTCACTTGTATTTATGGTTCCCATCTTCTCAAACTGGGTTGAATATCATTTAATGTCATTACCTTGGCAATACTTGCCATGCTTTGAGATCAGGTGCATACTTATTGCTAGATGCCTTTGTTGTTCTTTAGATAGCCTTCACGAGCCATTGAAATGATATTTAGATATTAGGGTTTCAAAGCGAAAGGGGCTGTAGATGCATATTATTCTTGTGTTGACTCAGAGCTGGAATGATTCTAGGAGTTAGGTTTGCTAGTTAAACAAGATCGGTTATGGCTTGGACTATAGGTTGCTTGCCATGATCACGAGGATAAAACCAGGGACCTTGTTCAACTTGTATTCAAGCTAGTGACCTAAACCTTGAAGTTACAGCACTGCACTTGCTTTCCAGTTTTGTAATTAATCGGCCTGACAACTCCCTTTGTTTTGGAAACAAACAAAATCCAAAAAAATCCAAACTAAAAGCCTCCCCATTTCAACATTGATGCAAATTCATTCATAGGATGAAAACCCGTCCAGTCATTATTACAGGTAGCCTATCTTATTAGCTTGACTACGGCAGTAGGAGGAACTTAGGATATAAATTTTGTTGATTCCGGATCACCCTACTGTGGCACGAATCAGGTTGCTAGGTAGGTTGATAAGGTTTACAGGTGCTCCTCTGTTTTTCACGAAGCAGGTACTGGGTATTTATGTTTCAAACTTTCAAAACTAGGTTTAAAAGCTATTTGGTGTACCTTCTTTGGTCAATACTTGCGGGCTTTAGAGTTCGATTGTATTCTTAATGTTAGATACATGATTAGTGCTTAAAAGTGCTATTTTGAGCCCTATTTGAAGGATAGGTTTTGAGTGCTTTTTTGCGCACTAATCATGTCAATAAGAACTTGATTAGTGTTCGGGTCTTCTTAGTATCGCTTATGCTGGATTTTAGAGGTTATTTTTTGGTTGTTTTGGGTTTGTGCCTTCGAGAGTTGTGCTCGAGATAGCAACCATGAAGATTAGACCCATTTATCGGCCTTCCAAACATACCAAGATTCAATGAAGGAATGAAGGCAAAGTGATGAAAATGGATGCGATGGGGAAGCGAGTAGGCAATGCGGTGAAGAGCTGACAATTCGGGAAATTTCGCTAAGATTGCGAGAATTTGCCCAGGATTACGAAAATTTAATCCTAGCGAAGTGAGAAATTTAACTAGGCTTCAAAATTTAAGCTATCTGCTTTGTTCATGTGAATTACACTTTGCATTATCTCTTACAAAAATTTCGCTAAGCTAGCGATTTAGCTAACTAATGATTACCGGTGCCTAGAAATTCTACGTTTTTACTATCTGTGCAATTTCGCTACCTAGCGAAATTTTATTCTTAGTAAATTTTTAAGCCTACCTAGCGAAATTGTATTGCCCTCTAACGAAATTTCATATGTGTCATCCTTTTGTAATTAATGCAAACCAGGTACTCTCATTTTGGTGTGTGCTTGCCTTGTCCCTTATTTTAGCCAAAATGTTGGGCTTCTTGTATTTTCATACATTAGTTATTTATCTATATTTTCCCCTAAATTGTAACCCTAAGCAATCTTTTGGCACATTTTCATTTTATGTAAATATCTCCCACAGTTTTCATTTGAGGTTTTGTTTTCTCTTCTCTCTCCTCTTATATGTTTTCTAGGCTACAGAACAACCCTCTTGAGGATGACAACTGAGATGTAGCTACGCCTCTTAGCTTTGAAGAGGAAGGTGGCTAGCTTAGTTTGTGGGTAGGTTTGCAGTTTAAATACTCATGTGTTAAATGCTACAGGTCTTTGCATGTTTGTAGTTTCATCTTCTCAAACTAAGTTAAGATATCATTTAATGTCGTACATGGCCAATACTTACCATGCTTTAGGATCTGATGCATACTTATTGCTAGATGCCTTTGTTGTTCTTTATAGATGGCCTTCTGAACCCCTTTGAAATGATGTTGAATGTTAGGGTTTCCAAGCCCGAAAGGGTTGTAGATGCATGTTGCTGTGTTGTTTCAGTAGGAATGATTCTAGGGTTAGGTTTGCTAGTTAAACAAAGATCAGTTATCAAGCGGACTATGGGTTGCTTTGTATGGTGAAATTAAAACCGAGTTGCCAGTAACCCATGTTGTCAAGCTAGTGACCTAAACTAAGTTACACTTTTCACACTTCACTTTAAGTTTTGCAATTGAGCTGGGACCTGAAACAACTCCCACTGTTTTGGAAACAAACGAAATCCAAAAAAATCAAACTAAAAGCCTGCTTATTTTGACAACGAATACGGTGTTCATAGGATGAAAACCCATCCCGTGTTTGACCCTGGGCGCTGTCAACGCTGGTAGGCTTGACTCACGGTAGGAGGAACAGGATATAAATTTTGTTGATTCCGGATCACCCTGCGTAGCCATGAATCAGAGTTTGAAGTCAGATTAACATGGGGATGGTGCCCCAAACTCGTGTTAAGTTGGAAGTGTACTTGTGATCAACATCCACAAGTGAAGGTGACACGCCCTTTTTGAATTCAGGATTCTTTATGCTTTACCAGTGTTCCATCACCTGTATTAACTGCAGCTGGTGCATTTACGGTCGGTTTTATTTTAGCTAACAATAACCCTTTTACTTGAGTTTGTTTGTGCTCTTTGTTGTGTCTCGGTTATTATGCGATTTGTGCACCAGCGGGATAGAGACATGGTGAAATTGCGGAGAATCAGTACACAAATTGACCAAGGCAGTGAAGTCAGTGTACACACTGATACCATGGATTACTGAAGGACAGCGTCGGCCGGGTACCCCATGAATCAACTGGCTATGGGTGATGAGGACCCGTCCACCCTCCACAGAGTTGGTGCCCTTTACAATCATACCTCCTACTTTGAAGATGTAGCGGTAGAGACTCATTGTGCCCCTATACATATCATGGTATGGAGAGATGAAAATCCATACACACACACGCAAGGGTTTTGAGGAGGTTTGCACTACCTTTAAGGAAGGTATGATTGACATGGATTTGCTAAAGGTAAAGCATTTCAATTTTAAAGGGAAGGCCCAGTTTGGCAACTCTTGGGCACAGACCATAAAATTGGGCTGAGTACCCAAGAAAGAAGTTTTAAAAGATTATTCGATTACTTTCATCAAGACCAACAATTTGAAAGACAAATTTACACCTTTGCGACTCAAGATGTTTGAAGTTCTATGATCTGGGATGATTCAACAGAGATATGGTGCTTGTCATCAGTGGTTTGTGCATAAGTTATTATATTAATACTTCATGTGATATCATACCATGGCGAGTTATGTTGGGACATGTGTAGGGAGATTTTCTAGTAAGCATCTTGGGTAAAAACATGGTTTACAGGCTGTGCAGTTTGAGAGCCTGAGGTTAAGATAGACCAAGCAGAGAGAAATGGAAATAAAAATGCCTTAGATCAACCCAAGGTGGGATATATACTGGCAGCTTGGAAATGGAAATAAGCTAGGTTCAACCTTAGCTAGGGAAGGTAGGAGCTTGAAGGCAAACGGCTCATGAAGTGCGATGATGGCGAAATCCACACGCAGGCTTGATCCACACTGGTACCATTATATTTTAGTGAGAATGGTATTACTGTAACCCTTGGTGAAGGATTTGATGTCAGAATATGCAAATACCATAGGTCCAGTATATGGCCTCTGACAAATACTCCATATGATACCTCTGATTCAATTGGAGGAGTCACCTATCTCGTAGGGACCCCAATCCCCCTGCCTATGTACCCCCAGGTGCCAAACAACAATTTGGTTCCCAATCTCAACCACAACCACCACCATCCTCATCTCCACTGGAACAAGCCATTTTAAATTTGAGCAAGGTGGTGGGAAACTTTGTGGAGGAGCAAAAAGGGATCAATGTGCAACTGGCACAAAAGTTGATCTTTGTAAAGCCTGCTTTGAACAAAGAGAATGGAAGTAGGCAGGAGCAGTCAAATCGAAAATTGATGTCTATGATGTTAGTCACTAAGATCAACAAAATTCTGGAGGTACAGGGAGGAAGGTTCCCCTCCCAAACATTGCCAAGCAGAAAGGAATTCATGGGGTGGGGTCATCAACTGATTCGGAAGGATGAAGTTAAAGAAATTTATAATCACCCAGTGGAAAAGGGTTGGTGAGCCCATACCCAGATCTGTTAGGGCTCCAGCGGGAGAAGAATTTTGATCCCGAGCATATTCTCCTGAGGAGGACTCCAATAAAATACAGCATACATCATTTCACAAGCATGGGGTAAGGCATCTCAACGAGAAGGTATCTTAGAAATCTGAGGGCGAGTTGAGTCGACATACCTCTTTGGACATCATCAAACATGTCCTGCCTATGCAAAATTTGCTGAAAGATCTTTGCCTGATCAGAGGTTCAGGTATTGAGAAAAAGGCATTTCTTGCGAGGCAAAGTGGTGGCATAATCCAGGCAGAACCACATCAAATCTGAGGATCGGGATCTCACGGTTTTGGTAAATGTGGTGGGACTTGTATGGGCAAATCTCTACTTGACTAGGAGCCGGTGTGAACTCATGTGTTCTCGATTGTATAAGCGAGTTAGGATTAGGTGACCTTAAACTACTGGCATAACCTCTTATCACATTGTGGATAGATGGGTGAAATCCCTAAGGGGATAGTTGAGGATGTCTTAGTGAAAATAGACAAATTCTACTACCCAGTGGGTTTTGCTTCCAGTGTGACAGAAGTGTTGCAAATGGGCCAAACCATGTGCAGTGTCCTGGGAGACCATTTCGGCCACTTTGTAGTACCAGCATCAAGTGAATTCTTGAGATGAGTCATGCAACTACGTTTAGTGCTTTGAAGCATTGGAGTTGAACATATTCCGCCCCGAACAATAAGCCTGGTTTGAAGAAGCGAAATCAAGTGCACGATGGAGTATGTTCGGTGTGTCGGGATGCGAGGCGAGATACCCGGGAATTCGCGGGAATTATATCAATAAGGTGAAGCAGGTGTTGTGGTACTGCCATCAGAAGCCACTGTAGGGAAATTTCTCAATTCAGAATCCATCAGTGAGAAACCAAACAACAGTAGGGAATCGACACCAAGGATTGACTCGGACCAGCATCGGGTTTGAGGAGATCATCCTCATGACCCTCCTTGAGCAATTTTGTAAAATTGTTTGTTTACAGTGTTCTCACAAACCAAATTACTGACTAAACAATTTTACTTTTTTGTTTTAAATTTGATTAATTTTAATATTTGAGTTATTTTGAAAGTTTCTTGCTTCTAGCGGGTTTTCATATTTAGTAACTTTGTTTTATATATTATAGTATTTTATATTAAATTTTTAGTATAGTTTTATATAATAATTTTTAATTATGTCAAATCTTTTATTTTCTTACATTATTAATAATTAACCACTAGAAGTCGGTCGCGAATTAGTGAAACAAGTTAATAAGGTTCACTACGCTCATGAAATTAATTCTGAAAAAAGACCCTTCGAGTACCTCTTGAGGTCCTATAAGAGAGGAGGGGAGGGGTTTGTTTTTCACACCACTGCATTTTCCTCTCCCGGCCTCTGGGCCGAGTTTGTTGCCCTTGCGCAGCCCGGAGGCGCGGGTCCAGCACCGCCGTTGTTTCGGCCGCTTTGTCATTTTGCCCTTCTTAGAGGCCATCACTATGCTCACCTTTGCCCATTTCGATGGCAGGTGCCTCGATTCGACTTGCCTTGCCTTTGCCATAGCGGTCAGTCCCACGGCTAGAGCCACAGGCGAAACTCACTCTTATGCGTGAGCCACCAGTTTTTGCGGCTTTGATTCTTTGCTTCTTGCGGCGAAGTCACCACTAGCTATCACGGTTGTGCGACAATGCGATCCAGCACTGTAGTCCCTGAGCCACACCGGTAGTGCCGACTGTACGTACTTGCGTATCCGGTGCCACAGTTCCACGCGGTGAGCCACTGGTTCGTTTACCTGCATTAGTGTGACTCAGTCGTCAGTAGTGGGCCACATATCAGCCTGCGAGTGCCACAGTATTTTATTTTTCGGTCATTGACGCCTCGGAGGTTCTCGTCTATTACGATTTATGGTTCGTGCCCAGGTGGAGTCCGCCTTGGTATGAATTGATTTAGTACAAAGCGAGAGGTCGACCCGCGATTACCAGCTCTAGTCCGGGAGCGGTCCTTTGGGGAGCCTCGGGGATTTCGATGTCTGGACTCGGATGGGACCGGGGCCTTCACGGTCTGCAATGCGAATCCCCAGGAGGGCCGACCCTCAGGCGGAGCGGCACATCGGGCCAGGGTGAGTCATCCTCATCCAGGCCTCAGCCATCGCCAGCCACATCTGCGGAGACGACATCATCGCCTCAGTTATGCTTTGCCTCCCGGGATCAGGGGAGGCCCGTTGTTTGTCGGGCGCCCCATTAGGGAATGTCGCCTTTACACTCGGGGACTTTCATCGGGGAGTCTTACTGCGATGTCCGGCGTGGCGGCTGATCAGTTATGGATTCTATGAGGTTGATTGAGGACTATTCCCTCACGGCCTTCATGACCACAAGGTAGTATTATTTTGGGTGGTCTTTGCAGTTTATCCTTTCGATGACATCTCGGGAAGCAATTTGAGTCCCTCGGAGCTTGGAGTTCTCTATAGTGATCGCCGGGTACTCGGAGGCGTGGTCTTCAGCGGCTTATACACCCGACCAATTCGAGTTCTGGAGCTTGAGCCCACCCACCTCAGCGGGAGATGGTTCGTATGCGGCCGAGACACCACGGGTTTGGGTCGAGTGCTCTTCGGGAGGCGGCTCAGCCTCATGTGCTCTGCGATCGATCACATATTGGGACTAGCCTTTTTTCCCCCTTTGCAGCATACGTGCACGACGGAGGGGGCCATCTAGAATGCTTTGCCGGACATGGGGGATCTTGGTTTAGTCCCTCGGTAGTGATGACCTCCTGATGCATTGTTCGAAGAAAGGTCCACCGGAAGGGGCTGGTTCGAGCGGGGAAGAGTCTACCGGCTGCGATGCCACGACTATGCAGGTCCTTGAGGAATTGGGTTTTAGGAGCCCGGATAGAAGGAGATCAGGTACCCTACGGTTCCTGTCAATGGGCGAGTGATGGCCATGCAGTATCTTTTATCCTCCGGTGACGAGGACCGAGGAGGAGGTTCGGCCACAGGCGGTAGGCGAGTCGAGTTCCGGCATATGTCCCTCCATCTCGCCGTCCGTCGCTATGTCCGCAGTGCGGCCGATAGTCTGGCCCATCCGCCACATCACATCGTGCGAATGCGTTCATGCTAGCTCGAGATGCGGTGTGATGGATGCTATTTGTTCTTTACGCGGCTACTCGGGCGGCCTGGGATCGAGGTTGGCTCGGTGTCACTCCATCTTTGCGGCCCAGTTATGACTCACTGGAGTCGCTTCCTCGTATTCGGATCAAAGAGAGGAGCCCGTCACGACCAGCGACCTCTTTGGAGCGTATTGTGGCGGCTGGCCGGCTGATTCCACGGACCCACCCTTAACCACGGCGGTGAGGTGGTTGGGTTTCTTTATGTTTTTCGTATAGTTACGGCTTTATCCTTTGCTAATTTTGATTAGGATTTATGTGTTAGCCATAGTAGGCGGTGATACT
The DNA here is from genome assembly GCA_016808115.1 of Tetrastigma voinierianum. Lineage (NCBI taxonomy): Eukaryota > Viridiplantae > Streptophyta > Magnoliopsida > Vitales > Vitaceae > Tetrastigma > Tetrastigma voinierianum. The sequence continues at coordinate 136,964 of JAEQBH010003994.1, forward strand.
TTTGTATGTTTAGCTTTGTATTCTGTACTAGCCATTTTGGCTATATCAAAACTATTCGATATATATATCTGAGACTTTTGCATATCATGTTTTGTGCCTTCACCATGTGTAACTGTTTTTGTCTTCAATTGGACAATTAAATTGCTTCAATTGAATTGAATGCTTTAATTCGGAATGATTAATTGCCTTTGTTGGAAAATTGAATCATTATGAGATTACCTTTATGTTAGAACAATTCATGTTGAAATGTTTTGTTGGGTTAAATTAACAGTAACAGACGTTTCTCCACGATGAGTGCCCAAAACACTCCATATTATACTTTCAGCGTCGGTCTTTCATTTTTACATTTATTTTATAGTAATTTCATAGTTTTTGTGGCCGGGCCCTGATTTGGTGTTTTGTTTGAGTTAGTCTGATCGAGCAAAAGGGCGACTCTTGGAAGCATTTTTTTTGGAGCCGATGGGGACGAGGCAAGAAAGTGGCTGTCACGTCGTGACGTCCCCACGTCGCGACATCCAATCTGGCGTCGGGTCAATATTGATCAACAAGTAGAAAACATGTGACGTCTCAGCGTCGCGACGATCTCAGCGTCGCGACATCTCAGCGTCGCTGACGTTGCAGCGTCGCTGACGTCGGCCACGAATCTTGCCATCATCATTAAAGCGGGAATAGGGCTCGAAATCAAAGGGTCAGGGTACGTCACGAGGAACCGAGGCAGGAATTCCGAGGCGGTGAGCCGCGGACTTGAGGAATTGCGGTTTATCTTTATTTCTTATTTTCGGATATTAAGAATTATGTTTTAACTTGAACATTTTGATCTTTTCGCTCCGGTATGTTCTAGATTTATTTCTAGGGTTATATTGAACCACTGTCATATGTTGATGGATTAAAGTTTGATCTTTATGGCTATTCAGTTGTTTATCAGTTTATTACATCTACTATATTTACATGTAGTTGATTATATGATATTTAATAACATTAGCATAATCACACTAGAATCCAGGGTCGAGAGATGAGGTTTCGGGGATGCAGGTAGAGCGACCTTCAGTTGAATCGGTTAATAGAGATATTCCGATCCTGAAGGTGGCACTTGCTAAGGGTTAGACGTTTAAGCATCTGGAATCTTGAATTGAGATAGAGGATATGCTCAAATCTATTCCACGAGATAGGTGGATATACCTCGAGAGGATATCGTAAGTAAAGTCACCTCGCCATTGACAAATTGTAAATATGACTGAATAATAATATTTTAGAAATAATCCATTAAAAATGACAGGGGGCTCAACCCTAGCCTTCAATGTAATTCATTAGAATATAAACTCGATCGACTTTCATACATTCACCTTCTTTCCTAAAATCATCTTTTAGAGATATTATCATGAACCTTTGTAGTCAATACACACCATCCTGTGGATCGATGCTCAGTACCACGAGTACACTATATTACTTAGAGGCGACAGCGTGCACTTTGCACATAGGCGTAATTTTACACCACCAAGCGTTTTCGGCTGTCAAGTTTTGGCACGAATTCTTAGGGGACGGGTTTAAAATTGATATAGAGAATTAAGCAAATAGATATTACTCACGGAAATTTTCTTTACTTTTGTTTATTTTTACAAGTGCTGGTAATTTGGTTTTGTTGGCTTGTGTGTTATTGCAGTATAGGTTTCAGTAAGTACATGCGACATCAAGATCAAAATAACCAACACCTGTTTGATCAGAGCTAAGAAGACTACGCACGCAGGTGCTTGTAGAGAGCAGAGAAGCGGAGCAGTTAGAAATCCAATAGTCATGGAAGCAAGCGAAGAGCAAAGATCTTGGCATTGAGCGGTGAACCACGAGGCGAAATGGGGATACTGAGAGGAATCAAAGCACAGGCCATTTTATACGGCCAGATGATCCTTTCATGCTTTTAGATGAGTTAAGTATTACCTTGTATTTATTCAGACGGCTATCGAGGCAGCCACATTCAAGCAAACAATTTGAATTGAGAGTCGATCCACGATCTGAGATGCTTGAATATCTTATTCCATGGACTACCCCATGAGAACTGAACATGCATTTGACTAACTTCCTCGAAGTTTAGATGCTATCAAATACAACGGAGTTCTGCGGAAGAAACTCCCAGGTTAAGGTTGTTCCCACTTTCACTCGAGGGGATAGAGGCAGACAACGGCTTCCTTGATTAATCTGATTCCATTACTACATGGAATGATTTAGTGCAAAAATTTCTGACTAAGTTCTTCCCACCTTCGAAAATTGCACAACTTGTGCAGGAGATCAATACCTTTGGACAACTGGAGGGGGAGAACCTGGCGGAAGGCAGGACGATTTCACGGTGTGCGGAGTGCCCACACCATAGCGACCGGATGGATGCAAGTGCACCCAGCTTCTATAATGGAATTTGGCACAGCTAGAACAATGATTGATGCTTGGTTGGAGAGCATGATGAAAACCCACAGTTAAACATATGAGTCTTAGAAGATACTCATTAACAAAATCGATAGCTAGAGAAAAGACTACACTGTAAACACGGTGGGTGGCAGCACAGGATAATGAGGTCCTCAACAATGCGGTGAATCATGTACGACTAACTAAACGATTAAAATAGACGACAGGAACCATGACATGCATCGGACCAACCCATGGGAGTTATGTAGATTTGTGGTGGACGCTGCTTGAGTGGAATGTCGGTCGGGAAATCCTATAGTAAGCCCCGAGCCCGATGCGTGTCGGGTTTAATCGGATCAATCAGCGACAAGGGCCGTATGAAAGCTTGATTATCGGAATCAAAATCGGGGCCCAGGATGGCATAATAATCGGAGACGAATAGTCGGAACAATCAAGGATATGGGTGGCCGGAATAATCGAACAATACGTTATCGAGGCCAGGAACTAGTGAACCACCCTCACGAGAAAAGTTGGATTTAGAACAAGCTCTTGCACGGATGTTAACTTCCCACTCTGCCTTTATGAATGAGACTAAAGCAAGCATACGACAAACAACCCGGTTGAACAATCAAGCGGCCACGAGTTGAGAAATTTGGAGGGGTTCAAATGGGGCGAATGTGTCTGTTGGCGAGGAAGCGTGGGATCATTGCGAAAGCTGATTCGGAGATAAACCCTAGAGGCGAAGGAAAATCTTTGCAGGCCATCACTCTAAGGAGTGGAAGAGAATTGGAAAACTTGAGGCCTAACCGGTGAAATCTGAGGCCCCAGAAAATAAAGGGCATGGTAGTCATTTCAGACCGGATAAGCCAAGCGACGGAGATCACGAGCTTGATGAGATAACAAAGTTGGGGATGAGACAGCTTGATTAAAATGGATGAACACATGAAGCATATTCTATCCTAAAGATTGAAGAAAGGTAAGTTAGAGAAGCGGTTCATAAAAGTTTCTTGATATCTTGAAACTACATAATCTTATACCCTTTTTGGAAGCATTAGAATATACTGAAGTTATGTGAAATTCATGAAAAAAGATCTTGGCAGAAGTAAGAAGAAATTGGAAGAGTATATGGGACCATCGCCTTAAGCGGGAATGCAGTTCCATCCTGCCAGAAGCTTCCTCGAGCTTCAAGATCGAATTAGTTTTTCTATCACAGTTTCTATAGGGAATCGGGTATCTGGAAAAGCCCTGTGTGACTTGGGATCCAGGATCAACTTGATGCCACTTTCGATGTTTAGAAGACTAAAGGTTGGGAACCAAAATCAGCTGTCGACTTGCAACTTGCGGACAGGTCATACCCCGACATCCTCGGGGCATAATCGAAAATGTCTGTAAAGTTGGTAAATTTGTCTTCACGGCGAGACTTTGTCATTCGGGAAATGGAGGAAACGATTTCGGTCCCATCATACTTGGTAGACCTTTCCTAGCCACGGGAAAGCTCAAATCAGTAATGCAGAAAGGTGAACTCAAGAGAATCCAAGGAGGCGAGATCACTTTCCATGTCTTCCAACGCTGGCGCGAGATGGCGATCGAATGAAGATATCGCGGCTTCATTACGGAGAGTTTTGCGAGGCGATGTGAAAAACCTCGGCTTGGTAAGCCTATTCCACGCGCGAGGAAAGACACGAGAGATGGGAAATGGGATGATCGGAAAGATATTTCACCCACCTTGAGCATTGAGTGTAGGCATTATAGGGAGATCATAAAGCATTCCCGGTTTCTTCTAAGCATATCACGTTGAGATTGAGTGTCCAGTACTTGACATTAAACATAAGCGCTTGGGTTGTGTTTCTTAAACTTTTCTTTTTCTTAGTTCCAATTTCTATTGTTTTATTTTATTGACAATATAGAGGGTTTCTAGCTTTCTCGTGTCCGGTGTTTCTACTTGTTTGTTTAATTTCAGAACGCGAATGCAGGTAGTGGGAAGATTCGTTCGAGAGGTGCATTACAAATCCACATAAAGTCACAAATCTAAGAGTGGGAGGTTTTCTGATCAAAGAGATCATCAATGTGCAGCTATTCTTGATTCATGGCTTCTCTGTCGCGTGTGGCGGACCTCTGCGTCGCGACGTCAAATTGTATCCTCTCTGTCACGTCGCGACGTGGATTTCTCACGTCGCGACGTGGATTTTCATGACTCTGCGCCCGCGTGTGGCGTTAAGTCTAGGCGTCGCGGCGTTGTTAATTTCACTCTGTCGCATGGCGTTTAGCGCGCCGCGTCAGCGGCGTTGCCTGTTAAGGCCAAGAGCAGTTCATTTTTTCCACTTCACCTACTTTGCACTCCATTTGCACAGGGGAAACCTAGCCATCTTCTTCCTTTTCTCTCCACTAGCCCTACCCAGGAGCTCTGTCCGCCTTCGTGAGGTTTTGTATATCGCCTTAGGCCGTGTTTGTATCCTGAGCTCTTCTCACACACATTGGCTCCGGGTCCTTGTGGCATTTCCACCACATTGTGCTCGGGTCTAGCCTTCAGGCATTCTCGGTTAATTACAGGGGTCTCTTAGATTATATTTACAGGGTTTTGTTAGGTTTATTCTAGGGTTTGGAGTCATAGTTAGTTTTTGGCACACTTTGTAGTTTTGGTTCGTTTGATTACACTAGAGTGTTTTGCTTTTGTCTAAGTCGTGATTGCCACTTTGGTGCCACTACCAAGTGTCGTTTAGGTCGATATGTCTGCGAGGCGAAATTGCTGCTAAGCGGTCGACCCGACGAGGACCAGACTCCCACTTACGATGTCCTTATTTGTTGTGGTCGAGTCTGCATTGATCGGTTTGGCATCATTTGCAAAACGATCCTTCATCAGGAAGGGGTTTCACCACCTGGGTGACTTCTTCCTTGAACAATTGCGACGAGGATCGGCGTGCCTTGTGCGACCACCTCATCCGGTGATGAGTGTGGTGCGCGAGTTCGCCAATCTCGCATCCCATATCTTTAGAAAATTCGGGTGCGGGGGCGTGGTCGACTTCGATTACTTGGTCGATCCAATAGTTATTACGATGCAGAGCATGTCCTTCGGGCCATTCGATCGGCTCGCGAGCACCTGACTACCCAGGATTATACGGCGTATTGACCAATGAGTCGGGGTGAGTGGAATCAATAGTCGCAGACCGTGGGGTCAATTTCAAGGCCAAACATTTGGCCTTCATTCCCAAGATGGCTGCCCCAAATCGCGTCGCGTCTCATTCGACGGCGAGCGTGTGAAGTGGCTGCCGGTAGTAGGTGTAATATGCCATCTTCTGGGGTATACCCTTCGATGTTGGGCGGGTTGCGAGGATACCATCCTCCATAGCAGGGATGCAAAGATGAACACAGGACACCCCTTCCCGATCTTTGGCTTGTGCAAACAGCGGGTGCTGCTGGGCCGGCTGCGACACTTGGCCGCTGATCAAGCCATGCTCGTAGCGGGACACACACGGGTGTCCATGACTGAGGGCCTACGGTCGGGTCCTTGGGCCCTAGGACGGGGCAGGCTTTATGAGTATCGGGCTCGTTATGGATCTTTGGCGATCCCGGGGGAGACCCAATCCTCGTTGACCACCTCCACCACCACGGCGACCACGGCGGCGGCTCCCTCAAGTCCACGCGGACCTTGAGGATTACGATCTCTTCGCCATTTGTGACGGCGCGTGCAGGATGAGACCTAGAACCGCCGCGTCCTCGTCACCTGAGACTTGGAGGCCCTCGTCTTGAGATATGCGTGCGATGCTAGTCAACGGGCCACCCATTTGCGTGGCAATGGACCTTACGGACAGGATCACGGTCGGCCTTCCACCATCCACCTCCGCCCACCAGCCGTGATCACGAAATTACCCTTCACCTCTTTTGTTTATTTCTTGCCATTAGGGACAGCTGTGTACATTTGGGAGATATTATTGATCGTGTTTTTGTTTTGTTTAGTTCTTGTTTTGTTTTTAGTGTTTTATAGTGCTTTTGTTTTATAGTGCTTTTATTTTGTTAAGCATAGTTGTGTTTTATTTAGTTCATGTTTAGTTCGAGCTTACGGAGTCATGTGTAATTCGTTTGCGTTTATGTTAGAGTAAAATCTTATATGTAATAATTAGTGTTTGTGTGCCGTGTTAAAAATTGAGGATCGCACGAATTTGAATTCACGATTAACATGAATGTTGAATGCATCTGATGTTTTGATGCTCATTAATTAAGATTGAATAGATGGAAAGGGTTAGTGAACCAATCTGGTAGTCAGACACTAGTTCAGAACCTATCACACTCACACACTAGCGACCTTGAGTATGCATGAGGCGCGAGACTGACCCTTTGTAGTTAATTTAACCTTGGGAGACTGAACCATTTAAAGTGATAGGACACCCGATAAAGAGGGTTGCCATAATTTGAGCAAAGAGAAAATACAAAAAATAGAAAAAGTGAAAAAGAAAAGACAAAATGACAAAATAGGTATACACGCATAAGAATAAAGCGAGATCATCGATCGGAATCAGGACACGATCACGAAGGACACATCAAAGCCTAATACCACTGAGCCAGTGGTAGAGTCATTGACTTCCTTTGCCCGCTACATGGAGATGAGAAGATGGATCATTCACGCAACCTAGGGCCCTTGAGTTTGGTTGAGTGTTAGGTGGGTTTGAAGGAATTTAATGCTGGTGCCCTTAACTTGACGGTGGGGAGTCACCCGATGGATCCCATTCTGGGGAACGCTTGGCTAAAACTTCTTGGCACTAGGTTTTCTTACATTTATTTAAGTACGTAGGAAGTTTCTAGGTATTTGGTAGTGAATAAATTGGGTCACGTTCTATCCTTTTCTAGTTAGCTTCTTCTGAATGGGTGAGTTAAGGCTTAAGTTTAGAGTGTGAACCTAGACCTTATCTGGAGGTCATTCATTATAAACACGTAGGGGCTTTGGGAAGGTATTAGTACTATGGGTTTGATGCACTAGTCACTTCTACCTATTCAGCGAGTTTTCAGTCGAACACTTGCCCTTCATCCTGTGAACTCGAGCAAAGCAGCCAGTGTGAGTCGGTCGGTGTGAATCCTCTGCTTTTGACATATTATACCAGTCTTAGTGTTAGTTTTTAGTAGGTCGGATGTATGCGGTCCTAGAGTTCATTCTTTAGCAGGGACAAGCAAGAAACTAAGTTCAGGGTGTGATGAGTGCCCAAAACACTCATATTATACTCGCGTCGGTCTTTCATTTTACATTTATTTTATAGTAATTTCACTTAGTTTTGTGGCTAGGCCTGATTTGGTGTTTTGTTTAGTTCTGAGTGCATTGAGCAAAAGAAGCGCGCTCTTAGAAGCATTTTTTTGGAGCAATGAGGACCAAGGCAGAAAGTGGTATCACGGCGCGTCCCCGCGTCGCGGCGCTAACGTCCGCGACGTCGGGTCGATGTCACGAGTCAACAAGTGGAAAGCGTCAGCGGCGTCGTGAAATCTGCCATCATCGTTCATGAGAATAGAATGCGGTAAAGGAGATCGGGAGGCGTCACGAACAAAGTACGGAATTCGAGCGGTGACCACGAACCGGTGCGGGATTTATGCTATTTCTTATTTCGGATGTAAATTATGTTTTAACCGCTGAACATTTTGATCTTTTCCTCGGTATGTTACAGATTTATTTCTAGGGTTATATTTAGACCTGTCATATGTTGATGGATTAAGTTTGATCTTTATATTATTCGGATTGTTTATCAATTTGTTACATCTACTCTATTTACGTAGTTCAATTATATGATAATGTCACAGCCCCCTTGTGCTTATAATCACACTAGATATCAGAGATTCGAGAGATGAGGTTTTCCGAGGGATCACGGGTGACGGCCTTGATTGAATCGGTATTAGAGATATTCAGATCTGAGAGGTGGCACTTGGGTTAGAGCGTTTAAGCATCTCGGAATGCGAATTGAGATAGAGATATACTCAAATGCATTCACGAATGAGCGGATATACCTCGAGAGATATCTCGTAAGTAAGATCACCACCGCCATTTGACTAGAATATATTGAATAATAATATTTTTGCAGAAATAATCATTAAAAATGACAGGGAGACAACCTAGCCTTCAATACCAATAATTCATTATAATCTAAACTTAGTCGACTTTCATACATTCACCTTCTTTCTAAAATCATGCTAGGATATTATCTAAAAGTCGAACCTTTGTAGTGATACACACTGTCCACTGTGGATGGAAATATCAAATTTTCGCGAGTACACTATATTACTTGGGGCGCGCGTGCCTTGCGCACATAGGCGTACATTTTACACACCGCGTTTCGACTGTCACTCCACTTAAGCTAACAGTTCACACCTTTACTTTTGCAGTTGTTTCAATAGGTTGTAAATTTGTTTTACCTCATTTCACTTTGCACAAGCGGCCTTAGGCATGTTGGCAACCTAGGATAGGTTTGTGTTGCATTTGAAGACCAATGTAGTCTTCAAAAAGGAAAAAGAAAGAAAGAAAAAGAAAAATAAAGTCGTGACACTTTGCCTTGAAGCAGAACACGGTGGGGTGTATGGGTGAAGCCTTTGAAGCTAGATGCCTAAGCCTTAATTGGTTTAGGAGTCATCAGGTTAGTGTTAGATTACGGGTGGATAGGTAGAGAGTTCTTGGTGTAGGTGCTTGATTTTCGAAGTCATTCGGGTCAAGGAGTGAAACTGTAGAGTTTGTGGTCGATGATCCTTTTGGCTTGATGCCTAAACCTTAATTGGTTAAGTCATCGGTGGACCCAGTTACGGACTTTGGTGAAGTCGGATTTTAAGCATTGCACCTACAATGTAGTTGAATAAAGAAAGGAGAGTGCTCGCTATACTATCTAGGTTGTTGACAACTTAAGGCCATGCTCCGAGTGCTAGGTTGGGGGGAGGGACAATTTTTCAGATTTATTGGCTCGATGTCTGGTTGCATAAGACTATTCATTTGAGGTGGAAATTAAGTTGAGAATCCTTGGAACCAATATTGACCTAAAATTGTTTCTTATGGTTTTGGCTCTTTCATGTATCGGTTTTCAAACGGTGTCAATTTTTTGATTTAAAGGTAATGTTTATTTGTATATACACCTTTTGAATCATAAACTTTTGAAAATCTTTGCATGCATGCCCTTATTATTTTGCATTGGGGACTAGCAACATTTCGGTTGAAGTCACGTTAGTGCCCAAAAGTGCTATTTTGAGCCTATTTGAGATAGGTTTTGAGTGCTTTTGCGCACTAATCATGTCGATAAGGCCAATTGAAGTGTTCGGGTCTTCTTAGTAGCCTTAAGTCGTTAGAGGTTATTTTTGGTTGTTTGCCGAGGTTTTGCGTACCCTTGAAGAGTTCAATATCGAGATATATGCTTAACCATGAAGATTGAACCCATTTATCGGCCTTCAAACATACGAGATTAAGTAGAGGAATGAGGCAAAGTGATAGAAAATGGATACGTAGAGGAAGCGATGAAGCAATCACGGTGAAGCGGCCAATTCGAAATTTCGCTAAGATTGCGAAAATTTATTTGGGATTACGAAAATTCAGCGATCTAAGCGAGGTGAGAAATTCGCTAGGCTTAAAGAGATTTCGCTTTATACGTGTTCTAATGAGTACACACTTCGCTCTCTTAAAAATTTATTCAAGGTAGCGAAATTTCGCTAACTAAGCGAGAAATTGCCGGAGTGCCTAAGCGAGATTCTGCGATTTCACTATCTCTGCTTGATTTCATTGCCTAGCGGGAATTTTAAACGCTAAAGCGAGGAATTTTAGGCTATCTAATGAAATTGTATTTCTCTAGCGAAATTTCACCTTGTCATCCTTTTGTAATTAATGCAAACCGACCTCATTTGGTGTATTACTTCCTTGTCCTTATTTTAGCCAAAATGGTAGGCTTTCTGTATTTTCATACATTGGGTGGCTATATAAGCCCCACACAGCACAAATTGTAACCTAGCGATCTTTTGGCACATTTCATTTTAATAATATCAGCTTCATTTGAGGTTTTGTTTTCTCTCTTCTCCTCTCCTCTTTCTCTAATTTTCTAGGCTCGACAAACTCTTGAGGATGACAACTCAACGAGATGCTTGGCTAAGCCTCTTAGCTTTGAAGAGGGTAGCTAGCTTAGGACATTGGGGTAGTTGCGAGGTTGTCCTCATGTGTTAAATGCTACGAATTGCTATATTTATGGTTCCCATCTTCTCAAACTAGGGTTGAATATCATTTAATGTCATTACCTTGGCCCAATACTTACCATGCTTTAGGATACGAGTGCATGTACTTGTTGCTAGATGCCTTTGTTGTTCTTTCTAGATGGCCTTCTGAGCCACTTGAAATGATGTTGAATGTTAGGGTTTCCAAATAGGGGAGCGTAGATGATGTTGCCTGTGTTGACTCAAAAGAATGATTCTAGGGTTGAGTTTGCTAGTTAAACAAAGATCGGTTTATGGCTTGGGTATCATTTGCTTGCCATGATGCGAGGATAAAACGGGGACACTTATTGTGCCAGTGTTGTCGGCTAGTGACCTAAACCTTCAAAGTTACCTTTTCACACTTCACTTTCAGTTTTTGCAATTAATCAGCACACAAACAACTCCCACTGTTTTGAAACAAACAAATCCAAAAAAAAATCCAAACTAAAAGCCTCACCATTTTCAACACTGATGCAAGTCATTCATAGGATGAAAACCCCATCCCCGTGTTCGACCACTGGCTTGCTATCTTTGGTGACCCATTTCTGACGGTAGGAACAGGATATAAATTTTGTTGATTCGGATCACCCTCATGGCACGAATCAATACAACGACATCCATTAGTATTTATCATTTACAAGCCATCGGAGGTAGGTTAAATGCTAAAGATTTTAACCCGGGAACATTACATGCTCATTAAATGCTATGTTTTGAAAAGAGGAATGGTACTAAGGGGTTGGTTTAAGTTAAACAAGATCCGGTTTGGAAATGACTATAGGTCATTTACACTTAATGCGGCTCTCTTGAGGACACCTTTACAACCCTATCATACCAAATAGTGCCCCCAAAACTGAGTCTTCTTTTTACATTTTATTTTGAATTACCTTCAATTAACATAGTGACAACAACCACTATTTTTGTACAAATCTGAAATCCAAACAAAAGCCTCACCATTTTGAATCATTATACAAATCATTTGTAAAATGAACCACGTCCAGTGTTCGATCCACAGAGCCACTATCTTTATGGTAGTTTTACTACGACAGTAGGAGGAATTTAGGTATAAATTTTGTTGATTCATAACACCTACTGTGGCACGAATCATGAGGTAATTAGGATGTTTAGACTAAGGATGTATGAATGTGGGCAAGTAAGGAAAAGGAAGACCGAATCCAATGGGCCAAAGCAAAACCAGGGTCTATCCCAATTTTTAGAAACCAACCATAAATGCTAAGTATCAATCATTATGCAAGTCACTTCATGGACGAGTCATTCTCTGGGCTTTACAGCTAGCTTTGACTCTTCATAAAGTGTTTTTTATCACACTTGCACCCTTTCACTCTAACTTGACTCTCATTATATATATATATATATATATATATATATATATATATATATATTATTTAAAACAAAAAATAGCGCATTTGTCAACTACGGTTTCTTAATTATATTATTTAATAAATGATCGACCCTTACATATATGATAAAATTCATCATTCTTCACCATAAACATGGATATTTTTATATCAGTCATCACACCTACCAATGCGACATTAATTTGATTTAGGGATACATATGCATGAATGTGCTTGAAGTACTATAGGCCAAAATGGTACAAGAAAAGTCAAATGTCATTTACATTATATGTTCTTCAGCATACTAGATCGCAATTAAGATAAATCTGAATCCCTAGGACTTTGGTTATTTTTATAGTGATGACATTCATATAATCTTTCTTCATTAAAAATTTAATTTATAGTATCTAGAGTATCAAATTTTTCTTAAATCTTTTTGCAAGGGACATATCTTCAGTTAAGGTAAGGTGAGATATCCTTTGTGCGATCTTTGACATAGCAATCTAAGCTATCTTTAACACGAAAGTTAAAAGCGTAGATGATGAGAAATAGAAGTGTGATGCCCCAGGCCGGGGTCAGTTGACCCTTAGTCAACCTGTAGAAAACCTGTGTGTCTCAATTCTGGGAACTCATACATGAAATAAGATGACCTAATAGGACCCATCATCCATATTCGATCCGTAATGATTTACAAAACCATACATTTCTATAAATTCCAGGATTTATTATAAAACTTAATACAAAACATATATTAAACTAATTTGTTTTACGATATACATAAACATGAATCAAGGCCATAGTACGTAGCTTCATAATCTCGGCCTCTAAGAGGGCAGTGCCTTGTACTGCAATGCTGTACTTGGAAGGGGATCACGACGAGGTGAGCAAAGCCACGACAGTGATAATCTCCTACAGGGTTACTCGGAGCCAAAGGGTCTTCAGTAGTAATTACACCAAACATTCAAGTAAAACATACAAGTCCCTACTCAAATGTCTACACGCTATGGATGAGAATGTCATACACCCATCCCCACATCTCGAGCCCTCACTGACTCCCTCATGCATGCCTAAGCCAAGTGTGAGAGACACTGTTTAAAAAAAAAAGGTTTTTGTTCTTCAAAACATAAAAAAATTCTATTGGACAACACTCCGAGGCGAATTGCTGGATAACTCTCTAAAAGAGTCATGGGCCATCTGTGGACCCTACCCGATCCACGGGCCGGCGCGACTCGCTTTTAAATGGAAGGAAAATGTGGGTTGATTTTCGAATTTTAGAAAATCGGGTATCGGAGGACATTTTTTTTTTTCTTTAGTCGCCACTTACTTTTTGTTGTTATTTTTATAAAGGGAAAACAGAGTAGAGCAAAAACCTGATGACTCCGGTATGGAAAAAAGCGATGCAAAACTAGATTTAAGATTAGGGGGTGGATTACCTATCGGAAGGTACTCGTATGAGGTAGCACCCCTCCCCAGGCCGGAACTTCGGTCTCCTCTTAGTGAATTGGGTATGTAGGAGCATATGGGTGCATATCGGATGGTCTCCCAAGCTAAACATACATGATCGAGACCAACCTAATTGGTATCTAGCATGCTTAAAATACTCGACGAGAAGCGGAAATGGGCGTGTACATGTGGTCACCGGCCTGTATTTACATCGGTTAGCCAACAAACATAAGCAAGCATGCATGCCACCCAAACACAAAGCATCTATGTGAAATTCATTACTGACATTAAAGCACATACACATGGTCCCTAGCCCAGCGCTACATAAGGGTCGGTAAAAAAGCTCAAATGCATCACAAATGTCCTGATCGAACACCATGTATACGCATATGAATACAAATACCAACGATAACGTATGCCGAGGTTAACCATGTATAGCGAGGAATAGATAGGAAAATAATACATCATACATCATGCATTTTAAAACCAAATATTGGATCTATACCAAAGAAAGAGCGAGGGTGAAAGGAGGTAAGTGGTTTGTTTACTTTACTTTGTTCCCTTTAAAATCCCACATTGCCCACTACCTCACTTTGTCAAGCCAAACTTAACTCGGACCCTAAAGGCAGCCTACAAGTTTCTGGGAATTAACTAAGAGTACGCCATGATAGATTCGGGATTGAAACATGCTAAAATATGGGGCTGCCATGGTGTCTTGCAAAACCGGTTAGAATCACGTTCTCAACTAGGTCGATTGAGAAAAATTCTGAAACATTGTCGAAAATTCCTCCACAAAGTTGGTAATCCAACAAAATAAAAGAGAATGCAATTCGATTTCTAATGACCAGAACTAACTTGAGCAAAGAAAATTATCAAGCTATCATTCCGACAAGCCAGACCTAATGAACGGTAGTTAAGTTTCCCCAACCAGTCGAGACGGTTGAAAAAAGATTTCAAAAAATTTCAAGAACCATCACTTACAAAGTCGGAATCTAGCACAACAACGGTGATCGATTCACCAGCTCGGATAGTGAACCAACCAAAACCAACCGAACCCGCATAAGCGCCTTTCACGAAGCCTTACTAAATGAACGGTAGATCTGGTTTCAACCAGTCAATATCGTGAGAGGAGCTCAAAATTGCACAGAGAACTTTTATAAGGTTAGAAATCTAACAAAACAAGCGGTGATCGATTCTCAGCTTGGTTGGTGAGAACCAGCCAAAACCAACAAACCTACATGGCGCCTTTCTGTAACCTAACCTAAATGAGCAGGCTAATCTTGTTTTCAAACCAGTCCAAATCGTTGAGAGGCTCTAAATATTTTCGAACTTTTATAAAATATTTTATAAAATCCTAACAAAACAAGCGTTGATAGTTCTATAGCTCGGATGAGTGAGAACCAAGCAAAACCAACCAAACTACATAAAACTGCCTTTCACCATGAGCTAACTAAATGAACCATTAAAATCTTGTTTTAAAGAAACCAATTAAATCGTTGAAACCTCAAAAATTTTCCAAGAACTTTTATAAAAGAGTTAGAAATCTAAAAGCAAACGGTGATCGATTCTCAGCTCGGATGGTGAACCAACCAAAACCAGCAAACTATGACTGCCTTTCCTGCAAACCTAACCTAAATGAACAAACAATCATTAAACCAGTCCAAATCGTTGAGTGGCTCTCAAATTTTTCAGAACTTTTATAAAGAGTTAGAAATCTAACGAAATAAAACGGTGATCAGATTCTCAGCTCGGATGGGTGAGGAACCAAAAGCAAACAACCAAACTACGCAAAGCACTTTCCTGCAAACCCTAACCTAAATTAGACAAGCTAATCTTGTTTCAAACCAGTCCAAATCGTGATAGAGACTCTCAAAATTTCTGAGAACTTTTATAAAAAGAGTTATAAATCTAAAACAACGGTGATTGATTCTCAGCTCGGATGAGTGAGAACCAACCAAAACAAACCAAACTACGCAAACTGCCTTTCCTGCAAACCTAACCTAAATGAACCGACTAATCTTGTTTTCAAACCAGTCCAAATCATTGAGAGAGGCTCTCAAAATTTTCCAGAATTTTTATAAAAGAGTTATAAATCTAACAAAACAAACGGTGATCGATTCTCAGCTCGGATGAGTGAGAACACACCAAAACCAACCAAACTACGCAAACTGCCTTTCTTATAAGCTAACCTAAATGAACCGACTAATCTTGTTTCCAAACCCGGTCAAATCGTTGAGAGAGACTCTCAAGAATTTTACAGAACTTTTATAAAGGGTTAGAAATCTAAAACAAACGGTGATTGATTCTCGGCTTTGATGGTAAGTCCAACCAAAACCAGCAAGCTACGCAAACTGCCTTTCCTGCAAACCTAACCTAAATGAACAGACTAATCTTGTTTTCAAGCCAGTCCAAATCGTTGAGAGTGGATCTCAAAATTTTCCAGAACTTTTATAAAAGAGTTATAAATCTAAAAAAACAAACGGTAATCGATTCTCAGCTCGGATGAGTGAGAACCAACCAAGACCAACCAAACTACACAAACTGCCTTTCCTGCAAACCTTACCTAAATGAACCGACTAATCTTGTTTTCAAACCAGTCCAAATCGTTGAGAGAGACTCTCAAAATTTTACAGAACTTTTATAAAAGAGTTAGAAATCTAAAAAAACAAACGGTGATCGATTCTCAGCTCTGATGAGTGAGAACCAACCAAAACCAACCAAACTATGCAAATTGCCTTTCTTGCAAACCTAACCTAAATGAACCGACTGATCTGGTTTTCCAACCAGTTCATCTCGTTGAGAGAGGATCTCAAAATTTTCTGGAACCTTCCTAAGAGAGTCAGGAATCTAACAAAACAAACGGTGATTGATTCTCATCTCGGATGAGTGAGAACCAACCAAAATAAGCCAAACTACCTAGCGCCGCGAAGCGTTGAGGCAAACTTTCACGTATGAGGCGTGAAAACCGGCTCAAATATGGTTGAGAGAAACCTCAAATTTGACCAAGATGTATCTTAAAGAATAGAGTGGAGCCAGGGGTATATTTCTTACCTCTTCCACAAAAGCATGAAAAAGAAACAAAGCTGAGCATCGACGAGAATCGGAGTAAGCGTGCGTTTGGGCAGGAAAAGTGTCCTTAAGGTCCCTCCACTTTGATCTTTCTCCTTTTATACTGATTCCACCTCAGCATCTGAACCTACCTGGTGTTTTCCACCTTCAAGCTTTGGAAAGGGCCCAATCAGTCTAGAAGCAACCCCATTAACTCCTCTCCTCATTTTCATCTGTTGAATATCTTAAGATTTGACTTGCTTCCTCTAAGTATCCACCTTGGATTAATGGTGGGCTGCATGTAACTTAAGCCAAGGCCAAAATGGACCCACAATACTGCCCATGGTCGAACTAGAGCTTATGGGCTCGAACCATATAGGATTTGGGCTCCAATCCTGGCACGCTCCACACAATTTGTCCCCAGATGTCAGGTTGGACAGATTCCAACCAGTCCATCCGGTTGAGAAAAATTATGAAATTTTGATAGAATGTTCCCTGAAGAATAAGGAGACCAACAAAAAAACGGTGCATAAGTCGGATGAGAGATATGATCAAAACAAGGAGGAGTGCTCACCAAAAATCACCCAAAAAAACAATGTTTTATACGTGTTACAGTGACAATTAAACCAATTAAGTCAAACGGTTTACAAAAATTATAATTTTAATAAAAAAACCACCTTGGCAAATAAGGAATCAACAAAACAAACTGATGAACGAGTCGAGTTCAGGACAAGGAGATATGATCGAAACAAGCTGAGTGCTCAGGGTGACATACTGCAATAAACTTTGATTGAGCTAAAACCTCGAGGGCCCACTTGCTTCCTATAGCACGATGCCAATAACTAAAAAAATAAGCCATGATGACCCACTCTAAAAGTGAACTACATACGCACTCAACGGACCACATACAAGCCACCCAGGAGCTCAGAGCAGACTAAACCTAAGGACCTAATGGTGTTATATGAGAGCGATGGGTAGTGTGACACCCATAGGATAAATGCAATTGTTGAGGGGCAAAATTGATTACAAATATGCCCCTCTTCAGTAGAGTGAATGAGCAGAGTGAATCGGTAGGTCATGAAAGTGCAAGCGATGCAGAGTGAAATGAACTCACTCGAAGTGAAGAACCAAGATGACCCGACAATTTTGTCCCTTACTTAGTCTGAAGACTAATGGAGCGAGTCATTGGTTTGAAGGACTTAAAGAAAACTAGGCATGATGCCTGGGAGATGAGTGATCAGACCAATCCCAGGAAAAGATAATGAAATCAGGCGATCTTAGGAGAAGATGAAAGTAGGAGCAAACTATGAAAGGTCAGGACGAGCAGAAAAGGTGGGATCCAGGCGAGTGCCGGAAAGGTGAAAATCTGGGCGAGTACCAGAGAAGGGCCCGGATGAGTACCGGGAGAAGGATCGGAGAAGGGGTAGAATCCGGGCGAGTACTGGAGAACCACCAGATTAAAAAGGGATAGGGGATGCCAAAACTAGGCTCTAGGCGAACCTAAAATTGAATGGGGATGACCTAAACGAGAAACTAGAGCATAATGGGGAAACTTAGGGTCTCTTGGTTGAGATGCGCCTTGATGACGGGTATGCGGTGTGACGTCGAAAGTGCCACAAATGATAGCGAGAGCAGACTTAATAACAAGACGGGAAATAAGGTGCATATTTTTGTAGGACAATCTACAAATGTGACGGGTGAAAGAGGGGTTATGCCTCAGTCCCAGAGAGAGGTATCAACGCCATGTCAAAATCTCATAGCTGCATGCGGTCGAGTCGAAGAGCAAGAAACGCAATAATCACTCATTCGTGAAAAAATGTGGCTCATTCCATAAAGCATTATAGGGTATGCGGTGTGCACATCTAGATATCTGAATTGATGAAAAAACTACGAAATAAATTTACGAGAAGAACGATAAATACGAGCAATGAACAAGACAACATATGGGGTGTGCGCCTTGATGTCCCTATTAGTGACGAATGAGAGAATCTTACCTGTTCAACGCCAGAAGCACTTTCTAGCGTATGAAGAAACCCGGCTATGTGGAGCACACTCAAACTTTGATGCAAAATATCTCTGGGTAAATGAAATTTGCCCGGTGTACATGCGTGCAGGCAATGCCAACATGAAAGGATGGGGGGTATGCGGTGTGTGAGCGTGTCGAGCATCAATAATGGGCTATGGTCCAGACTCTACCTTATCATCTATATCTAATCATGGACCTTGGGCAAGCGAGCTAAATGGAGAAGCGATATGACCCTGCGTGCACTTCGAAGCGAGAGACTTGTCGGCATCGAATTTTCGATCATTAGATAGAACGTCGTATAAAATAGCCGAAGCGAGCCACGGATCTCATGGTCTGGGGGTGGTCTTACGACTCGGGCAAGTAATGTAGGCGGGTGAAAGGTGAATGACATGATGGAAACAAAGGCCCCGGAATGCAAATGCATCTTGCCAAACCCTTGTACGCGCAATGTCAAATATCAAAGGATCATGTGAGCAAGGTGACTCAACCAACATCTGAATGAACAATGTGAAATGACAAGTGAAGTGCACCAAAGGACACGTCGCTTAAGAAGTGAGACGATGATCAATAAGAGTAGAAGAAGGCGAGAAGTGATAAGAAAATGATGAATGGATAGAAAAAAGGAAGAAACAAGGTGGGATACAAATGTGGCAATGTGTGAGCTGACGGCGAAAAACTCATCCTAAGAGCGTCAGTGAAAGCGAGTCACTTTATAAGATTAGAATGGTGATCGGGTAATGATCCGGGGACCTACTCGGCGCCCAAACCTCACTTACCCAATGTGTTCACCCAAATCCATGGAGAAAGATATCACAATGCTTCCACTCGACCCTTAGGAATATCAAATCTCTGAAACCTAAATGAGTACGAATATCGAACAAAACACACAAATTTTTTTTTTTTGTTTTTGTTTTTGTTTTTTTTGTTTTTTTTGTTTTTTGTTTTGTTTTGTTTTGTTTTGTTTTTTTTTTTTTTTTTTTGTTTTTGCGCGAACCAGCCTTAAAATAGGCGAATGCCACACTATCACAATTCAACTAAAGAGACCTCAAACCTCAAGCACAAATGTCCTCTCAACCTAAGAATCCCGGATCAAAACCTATAAGCGAGCAGAAGGGTGTGACAAACATTGGTAGCTCTGGGATGTGAAACCGTCATCATTACTCAAAAAGATAAAAGTGAAATGAATAGAGATGATAGAAACTAGACTCAAGAATGGATGGTGTGAAAGATGCAAAATGGGGAGAAAAGAAACAAGCAATGATGTAGAAAGAGCAAGACGAAGGAATGACACAATGCTTATAATGCTCCACGGATCAATTAATATGTAAAAAAAGCGCCTGAGCGAGGCCCCGACGGAGTAGAAAAAGTATGCGGGTGAATGAAAAGAGAATAAGCTATAATAAAGCTAACGTGAGGCTCGAGGGCTATGATAGGATATATCAATGTATAGGTGTGCGATAAGGAATATGGCTATCAAAATGATGGCCACCCATCCTCTAACCATGATCTCAAGCGTAGTAAAACCTCTTCCAATGATCCACATTGGCGCTCTGTGAGGCTGATTTGGATCGAGATAAATCGACCAGAATTTGCTCCCTCTTGAGTCGGATCTCGGCGGATGGCCTGGGGCCCGCTCAATTCGGTCGAACCTCCCCAGGGTCGTTGATTAATCCCCGGAGGACCTTCAAGACTAGGTCGCCTTTTTGAAACTTCCTAGGCCTGACCCTTTTTCTAAATGCACGAGTCATTTTCCTCTGATAGGCCTGAACATGATCAGCTGCCCTCAATCTCCTCTCATCTAAAAGTTTGAGGCGATCATAGCAGGTAGCCCGCTCAATCTCATATATCGATGCTCTAATGCTATTCTCGGATCCTATCTCAATTTCATGACCTTGCCTCCCATGCCATATACCAAAGAGTAGGTGTAGCGGTTGAAGTACGAAAAGATGTACGATAAGCCCTGGCGAAAGGGCTTCTCGACCAATCCTGGAAGTCTCGACCATCTTTAAATCCTCTTGATATTCTTGTTGCGGCCTCCAAGCGCCCCATTAATTACGTGGTCTATATACGAGATGATCGATGATCTTCGAATCTCGCCTCTTGAACAGTGTATCCACTTCGCCTCTAATAAGCTCCTCACATGCGAGTCAACTCAGGGGACCCCCATATGTTAGATAATGTGCGATACGATGAATTTGTTGACACTCGCATTCTTTAATCAATCAGCGCAAAGTAAGCTTCCACACTTGAGTAGAAATAATCAATAGCCACCCGGGATGTACTCATGCCTTTGGAAGACTTGGGTGAGATCTTCCCGATAATATCAATACCCCATGCGAAAGCGGCGAGCGATGTAAGTGCATGCAACTGAAGGTGTACGTGTATCAGTCACCAGTGCATTTGACACTCGGGACATCTTTGTACAAACTGGCAACAATCTGTCTCCATAGTCAACCCAAGGATAACCGGAGTCCTCATTATCTTACGTCTTTAGCATGTGGCCTCCCATGTGGGCCACGAGACTAAGCATGAACCTCTCTCATTACTCGATTCTGGCCCGCGGTCAGACATGTATGTAGAGCCATCGGGTGATCTCTATAAAGGGCATCCCCCAAATAACAAATCTGGTGGCCAACCGTCTCAATGCTCTTATCCTTGGGTGTGGCTGTTTTAGGGTAAACGCCACATGACAGAAACTGATAAATATCATGATACCATGATGCGATCCACGATTCTCAATATCTGATCAAACAACGATGGCGGGTGCGAACTGGTCTCGATCATTAATGGTCGCCTGGTGCTCCAGCGGGAATCTCAACCACGAGAAGCTAGGTGGCTAACGTAAACAAGCGATTCTACTGGCGGGATGTATATATCAGTCGTCCGTCGGCCTTGTTCTAGGTCTAAGTAAGCATGGTAGGGCTTCAACTTCTCATCTAGATCTCAAATACTGTAGATCTGTTTGTATAACTAAATTGGAATCCTATGGATCTCCAATGTCTAATACCAGATCATTGTGATCTCTGAGCCAATAATGCAAGCCTCATACTCAATTATATTATTTGTCAACTGGTGATGATCAGAAAATACTAATCGAACTGATCTGGGAATGTGATCCGTTGTGGTGATATCGATAGTACGATACCAAACCCGGAGCTGATTGGCGGCTCATCAGTACAAATTCCATCCTATAATGCATGTCATTGAAACAAATTTGCTCATCCCGGAAAATGTATTCAATCGATCTATCAATGAATCTGGAAAGAAGCGAATGATGCGCATGATACTTCCTTCTGAGTTTTTGTGTCACATATTGAATATCGAGCTACGTACATAGACGGCGTCGCGAGCCTACCCGGTTAAACGGGCCTATCAGCGAGGATACCTCGGCGGATCCAATCCTTGAGACCAAAAGTGTGTGGAATACTCTGTCACATGGTGCCTAAGTCTCCTAGTGGCCCCGAACTGAGCTAAGCAGCTCAATCATAAGGTATTTGCACTCGTATTCCATCATCCTCTTACTTGGAGTAATAAATGGCTAGCTCGCTACTGAATCATCATTTGAGCTCACATGCATCCCAAAGCTATGTCAGAAGCGACAAATATAGAAATGGGGGCATGGTGTGGGAGGCACTAAGCGGGGAAAGTAAACACTCTTAATCTTCTCAAAAGCACGCTAACAATCATGCATTCGAAGCGAAGTAGGCTGGTTCTTCCTAAGAAAAGACGAAAGATAGGCTCGCATATGCATTAGTCTAGCAATGAAGCATTGATGTATTGTAATGCGCACAAAAACCTCGATCTCTTTCTCGGAGTCCTCGGGCGCATGTCAAGTATGGCCTTGATCTTCTTTGGATCAACCTCTATACCGCGCTCACTAACAAAGTGACCCAACAATTTCCCGAAGTTACCCCAAAGGTGCACTTCTTGGGATTCAATCTAAATTTGAACTGTCAGATCCTCTCAAAGAAGAATCTACGTAAAGAGAATTTGCTAAGTGATTTCTTACATGGGATTCACTATGTCATCCACAGTATATAATATCTTTATGCATCATATCATGGAATAGAGTAGTAGCGGCTCTCGATGATTATTTGCATTTCTTAAATGGCAACAGGTAGCGTCATTTATTGATGATGAAAAGTCTTCTCCACATCCTCTGGAGCCATCAAAATTTGGTGCTGGAAAACCCATCCATGAAGGACAGCATAGGGTGCCCTGCAGTGCTATCAACTAACATATCGATGTGTGGGAGAGGAAAATCATCCTTAGAAATTTGGCCTTATTCAAATCTCAGTCAACACAAACTCTAACCTTGCCGTCCTTTTTTAGGAACATGGACAACATTAGCTAGCCACTCGGGATGCTCATTGCCGACAGAAGCCAACACGAAGATTGCTTACGAGATTTCTTCCTTAGCACACGAGACTCCGTGAGGGTGTAGCACCATAATTTACCTTAGCGGCCTAGCATGTGGCAAAATGGCGGGTGATCTTGAGACTATAGTGGGGTCAAGGCACGGCATGTCCTCATACGACCATGCGAGTAATACATCCAAGTATGACTTGAGCATGTCCAATCAATTGTTCCTCTCATCCAGGAGATAGGGAAGAGAGCCAATCTGCAATCTTGTTTGAGGCGTCTGGTGCACAAAAATCTATCCACTGCTCTCGAGAAAGCAGGTACTAACTTTCACTGTCCTCATCATAATTAGACTCTGGTGACCACCTAGTGGGTCATACATGTCTCCATATCATTAACATCGTATGCATGTCTTTGGGGCTGGTGGTGCGTCGAAGGAAAATGTTGTGACCTGGCGAATGCTGAAAATACTCGTATCATTATTACCGCTCGAAATGTCATCAAAGCGGGTGACAAGAAACGGACATAGTGTCAAAGAAAGAATTGGGTCCGCAGTCGGACGCTCCCTCGAACGATTATCATGAGGTAATACTCCAGTGCCATGAAGCCCATCGTCATCGCTCAAGCGCAAAGAAATTGGCACATCAAAGAGAATCGGGCTGGGTGGGAAACATCGAATGCGGCGAGTCTAACACATCAAAAGAGAATCTGGGTCCGGTGGGGAACATCCGTGAACGCGCCGTCGAGTGTTCGTCCATTGCGTCGCTGCGTTACCATGGCAGCAATGAACATCGTATAGAAAACTCCGTGTCGTGCATGGACTCGCTGGGTCAGACATGAAAACGCTACCATGTCCATCTCGCCCATGGTATCAGAGACGACCATCGCCATCCCCAAATCCATAGTAGATCATATATCGTGGATCTCCTGAGCGCGGAAAACATGCCACCCGCTCTATCCGTGATGGGGTAACCGTCGCCCGCCGAGTGGCTTGGTAGTCTCATTCAAACAACTGGCCCGGCGCGTCGAATGCCCTGAATCTCAAAATGTATCTTTGAAACACGGTCAACTCCCTCCAAGTGGTGCATACTCCGATCCCCTTCCCAGAAAATGAATAACCAACTAAAGTGTATAGGCGGTGATATCAATGAACGCCGTATTACGCGAAGCTCTACCTCTCTGCCGCAGCCAGGTCATGTGTCGCAAGATTATCCGCCGTTGAGGGACCCAAACTAAGATAAAGAGCTCAGCGATCAATCAGAACAGGCACCGCGCGCCCCCGCCGGGCGGCGACCAACCCCAAACCGTGCATAAAAGACATGCCTCTCATCATGCACCAAAGTAACAGACTTCGTCGAATGACATGGGTACCGTGTCCCTCAAGGGTCATCCCCAGACAACAACCTGAACTTCATCATCAACCCTGGCCAAATGTAGGTCATCCTCATCGCGCTGATCCAGAAAGCACTCCTGGGTTCGAGGAAGTAATAACATCTCATCGACAAACGGATAATGCGCCCTCACAAGAAATCTCAAGACTCGATGAAGGAAGATATGTGATGAAAATCTCACCATGAATCCGTGGCGCGCCTCGTTAGTGAAAAGGCGGATGACTGGATCCTCAAACCCGAAAGAGTATTGAGTATATGACCTGACCAATCATGACATGTGTGCCGAGAGGTACCAAACTCGCCCTTCCGTGAGTCCCATCATAAGCTTTGATTCGCCCGTGACGATAGAAATCTGGATGGTGAAAATTTGCAAAGTTTGCTGCTGCGAACCTACCGATTAAACGTTAGTGGCTGAGCCATTACCTAGTAAGATCAGATGCACCCTTCGACCTCGAATGGGGCAACATCAATGAATAAGGACGAACATGGCTTAATCCCTGTGTAAATCATTGTCGAAAAATGTTATGCACAAACTATCGTCCGCCGTTAGAAAGTGGATCGCCTCGGGTGGTAGTAGTGTCAACTAACTGAATTAAGAGCCCGATCAACGCATTTATGTGTGGGCCGACGGTCATCAAGCTCCTAAATGGAAATGGCCTGAATGCAAAGCAAAATTGGCTACGCAAAATTTCATCATCTTCTCCGAATCCTCATCCCCTAAAGATCACCGCCAGCAGCGTTGTCTATCAACAAAGGGCCGATTACCCTCCCACTCCTCGTAAATAACCAACATCTCAGCATCAAACACACCCTCCCGGAACAGAATGAAAGGTGTCGGCAACATGTGTCAAAGACACCGCCTGTCGTCCCGTCTGTGGAACATCATCCGGAATCAATCTAAATGGACTCTGAGCACCTGCTCGGTTCCTGGTGTATATATACCAAAAAATCCAGCGGTATACAAACTGATCGGGGTTTGGCAGCTTCTCCTGACCATCCCATCGCAATATTCCACCCTCTTGAATACTAATCAAATGTACACTCCCGGAGGTGGGAGGCACAAACAAAGTCATATGCAGGTCCGTGAGGTCACCAAACAGACGCCCCAATCAATCAAACCTTGATCAATCTCAGCCCTGGTCAGCTAGCTTCACGGTAAAGATAATCGTTTATCAAGACCAGCTCCTTGAGAGCAAGCACGTTGAAGATCTGCCCCGAATCCATGTGGGGTAGGCCAGGCACCGGGTGGTAGTGAATAATCAAAACCCCTTCAAACTGTCTTTGAAATGTTTCTACCTTCGGGGCATCCTGAGTCAGAATCGCCTAGCCGCCAAGTGGAGGCCGGTCACGCTCAGGTACCACAGTGGCCTCCCGAGGCGCCCAGCATATACCGGCCGGGTGGTCGGGCGTAGCAGCAGGCCCAACGCCGAGCGAGCAGCCGGCCCGCACCACCCCGCCCATCACTGCAAGGAGGTCCGAAAATTGTCTCCGAAACGGAGGGTGACGCAAAACCTGTCCCCGCCATGCCAATGGCACCAACATCCTGGCGATCCCGGGTCCCGACCGCTTCTTCCCCTTTGAGTCCGGGCGTATAAAGAGCCTTCCATCCTCTAGATATGCCCTCCTCAATGCCATATGAGGGCCCGAATCAACAGATGCCCAAAAGCCCGTCCGTGGAAACCCATGAGATGCCTAGCGCGCCAGGCCTGGGCATCGCATAATCATGTCAAGATCCCACTCGCGTCTGTACCATATCTATAATCAGGTTATCTTCTCCTCCATCGAGATAAACAGTAATCGACTCATCCGGCCCTGCCCGAGGGCTTCCCACTCTCTCCGGATACGTCCACTACAAAGATAAAAGAATATTGTCTCGATAAACTCGTCTCTAAATCAGCCCATGTCTTACTGGCGCGTGTCCAATGATGAGAAACTCAACGCCGAGCCGGTACCACTCAGCGACAAAGGAAAAAAGGCAACCCATCCGTGCCTCATCCACCTGGCGCCCGCCGCATGGTCAGCCGCCGTATAACCGGTGCAGTGAATACGTGGCACCCTATCCCAAAACGTACCTCCCCACGTCTCGCATGGAACTCCTCAATCGCAAGGCCGCCATCGTTGTCATCATATCCGCCCCAACCTATAACTCCATCGAAACATGCATAGATCTGAATCCTCTGCCAACTTATCGGGCACGCGGCCCGAGTGTCATCAATAATTGGTGGGTCATAGGTAATGTGTATGGTCCTGGGCTCGACTATGCAGGCCCAAAGTCCAACCGCGGGTCATTTCCAATCAGTGTGGTAGTGAAATCGATAGTCTGCATACAGCAAATCTCAGTACATAATGGTGGGGTGGTGGAGGTGGAACTGCGTGGTCCCCGCCAGATAAAGTAGCCCAGATAATGGTGGTTGTGTGAGGTGGGGTAGAGTCACGAGGTGCTCCTTAAATGGCAATGGTCGCCCCTTCATGTCCATCACAACTCGCCCTGCCCCAATATAGCATCCCGGAAGTGATTTGCGGTGGCTGGGCATCCCGTAAACAAGCCGTCGACAAGAGCGCATCGAGAAACCATATCTCTCGCGATTTGATGTCCGCTCTAATCGATCGTGTGGATCTCGACCTGTAAGCCTGCCTTGATCCAATCCAAGCTCGGAAGCCAAATGCTTCTTAACTGGGCAATCCCGAAGAAAGAAGCATGTTAGTCCCCCGGATCATCAACCCGGAATCAATCCAAAGATGCAACCTATACCCAGTCCTCGAAGGGAATGAGCCTTACACTGTGAGGTTAGCATCTGAACCCATAAATGATCCACACATGCAGACTTAGATCGATGATAGAATGTCTTTATCACCATACAAGATAAATAAAGGTTAAACAAAGTCCGCTTTCATACATCACCTACCTAATACAAACCATACATATCCGAATCAATAATCAATCAACACTCATAAGGACATTGGACCGCCACTAGTTATTCATGAAAACTAGCCTCGTGGCTGGTGCAAAGCCCTCATCACGCAACATCCTGCCATTCCATAAAGTTCTGTTACATCGACATAGCCCTTATGCGACTTCTGATTCCAAAACCAGTTTGCTCCTATGCAAACAGTTGGGAATGACCCAAAGCAACTCACAATCAATGAGGAATAATTCCACCAAGACTAGTGTGATCTAAACAAGGGGATACAACTGCCCTATAAACACAAAAACAAAACTGAAAGCAAACATGCAAGAGGTGTAACATGCAACAATTGTCAGTGCGCAGAACAAAGAAAATCCTGGTCATGGGCTATGTTTATATTAATAATATGATCCTCTGTTTAATCCCAAATATCATAGGAGACACTATTAACAGGAGCATGCTATAATCCAAAAAGGTAAAGAACAATAAATAAGTACATAGTAATAAATCATAAATATAAGCCAAACACCAAACAAGTGTATGATCAATTATCAATTATCTATAGTCAAGAGTTTTGCCTTACTCGTGAGAACCATGTGCTCCAACAATTCTATTCAGTTCAAGTTTGATCCTCTTATGAAACCAGATTCGGGTTTGATCCCCAGCTGAGTCTAATTTAGACCCTACCCGATCCACGCATGCTGCTGATCGCTTTTAAATGGAAGAAATGGCTGATCTTTCACTTAACCGTCCCCGAGGAGGACAATTTTTCTTTGAGTCGCTCACTACTTTTAAGCAGCATTTATGGGAAAACCACAAGAACAAAACCCAATGACCCTGAATATGGTGTCTGTCTCCATGAAACTAGATTTCTCTGGGTCCCGGAATGGGACACGATCGGGAAGGTACCTCATATGAAAACACCTCTCAGCCCTAAACTCCGCCCCTACTATAGTAATTGGGTATGTAGGAGCATATGGGTCACATCGTATAGTCTCAGGCTAAAACATACAACTTAGATCGTGAATTAACCTATAACGGGTATCTTGTTGATGTTTAAAAAACACTCAACCAAAGAGCGAACTATGAGGCTTCTGTGGTCCCACACACATACGCAAAGACATTAACAAATATAGTAATAATATGTCACCCAAACACAAAGCATATCTATGTGAAATTCATTACTCCAACATTAAAGATACATCTGTAACCCTTACCAAGCGCTACATGAGGTCAAGAAAGCTCAAATGCGATCACAAATGTCATTTAATCCAAACGCACTAAGTGTAATGCGATATGAATACAAATACCAACGACTAAGTATAAATTCGAGGTCCCAGCCATGTATAGCAGGAATAGTTAGGCAAATAATACATCATACATCATATCAAAACAAATATTGAGATCCTATACCAAAAGAAAGGAAGCAGCTCAAAGGAGGTGGGGTGCGGCTCGTTTACTTTATCACACACCTTTGTAAAATCCCACAAACTAAACCATACATACTAATCCCATATTGTCACCACTCCTACTCTTGTTCAAACCAAAACTGAACTCAAACCCTAAAGACAAATTTCATGTTTCTGCAACTAAGAGCACGCCATGATAGATCTCCTGGATTGAAACATGCTAAAATATGGGGTCATCGCCTATGAGCCCGCGTCCCGCAGCCACATGCGAATCTGCTTCTCAACACCCACGAGGTACCGGTGACATTACCAAAAATTCTGCGAAGAATCTACAGCAAAAGCAAACGATCAACATCGGTGAACTGAACCCACCCAAACAGTAAAATTTATCCGGCAACCATCATTCGGAAGAAAACTTGACCTAATGAAACTACCGGTTCGCTTCCCAAATCCAGTCCAGCGCGGTTGAAAAAGATTTCAAAAAATTTCAAAACCATCCTTACAAAGTCAGGAACTGAACAAACGGTGATCGATTCTCACCGACGAGTGAGAACCAACACCAACTCGAACCACTTTAAACCGCCTTTCCCGTAAATCCTACCAATGAACCGACCGGATTCGTTTTCCAACCAGTCCATATCATTTGATAGAGGCTCAAAATTTTCCAACTTTATAAAAAGAGTTAAATCTAACAAACAAACGACCCATCTCCCAGCTTGATGAGTGAGAACCAACCAAACCAAATCAAACTCAAGAAACCCTTCCCGCAAACCCAACCTAAATGAACCGACTAATCTTGTTCTCAAACCAGTCCAAATCATTGAGAGAGTTCAAAATTTCCAGAATTTTATAAAAGTTATAAATCTATCAGGTGATCGATTCTCACCAGATGAGTGAGAACCCCAACCAAAACCATCCAAAACCATTTTAAACTCGCAAACCTAACCTAAATTTGAACCGATCCACCTTAGAGCCAAACCAGTCCAAAATCATTGAGAGAGACTCTCAAAACCTCTTCATAAATTTATGCAAAAGAGTTAGAAATCTAAAAACAAACGGTGATCGATTCTCAGCTCGGGATGAGGAGAACCAACCAAACCAACCAACCACGCAAAGAACCACCTTTCCTCGCAAACCTAACCTAAATGAATGTACTGGCTAATCTTGTTTTCAAAACTAGTCCAAATCATTGAGAGGCTCTCAAAATTTTCAGAACTTTATAAAAGAGTTAGAAATCAACAAACAAACGGTGATCAGGATTCTCAGCTTGGATGAGAGTGAGAGAACCAACCAAACTACGCAAACTCCGCCTTTCCTCGCAGAAACCTAACCTAAATGAACCGACTAATCTTGTTTTCAAACCAGTCCAAACTGTTAGAGAGAGACTTCAAATTTTTACAGAAACTTTTATAAAAGAGTTAGAAATCTAAAAAAAATCAGGACGCATTCTCGTGCCTTGATGAGCAGAACCAACCAAAACCAAACCACAACCACGCAGAATTGCCTTTCCCAAAACCTAACTTAAATGAACTGATCTGGCTTCCGGTAAACCCAGTTCTCCATCCCATTGATAGATTCAAAATTCTTTCGGAACCTTCCTAAGAGAGTCGAATCTAACAAAACAAACGGTGATCGATTCTCATCTCTGATGAGTGAGAACCAACCAATAAACAAGCCACCACCCGAAATCGTCTGGGTTAGAATTGTTGAACTGCCACTGACATGGTGAAACTACCAAATGGTTAGAGAAAGAAATCAAATTTGACCAGAATGGCCCAAAGAATAGAGGGAGCCGCAAGGTTTCTTACCTTCTCCACAAACGCAGAAAAGAAACAAACTTAGCATCCAAGGTGAATCCAAAGAAACATGGCACTAAAGGTCCCAAACAAAGGTCCCTCCACTTTGATCTTTCTCCCCTTTTAAACTGATTCCCACCCTCAGCATCTGAACCACCTGGTGTTTTCCACCTTCAAGCTTTGGAAAGGGCCCCCAAATCAATCTCTGTCAGCCTCCCCCATTAACTCCTTCCTCATTTCATGCAGTCAATATCTTAAGATTTCGCTTGTTTCACTACCTTCAAGTATCCACATATCCATGGTAACAGAACCCAAGACAAGGCCCAAATGGACCCAAGTAATAATACTGCCCATGTCTAGAACTGGAGCTATGGGCCCGAACCAGGATTTGGGCTCCAAAATCACAAAAACAGCGCCCACATGCCGTCCCGATTAACCGGTTGAACTAGATTCCAAACTGAATCATCCCGCTGAAGAAAATGAGTGAAATTTATTAGAACGTTCCTGAAGAATACATGGGAGACCAACAAAAAACGGTGCACCATTCCAAGTCCGGGATGAGAGGAGACATGATCTGAACAAGAGGAGTGCTCACCAAATCACCTAAAAAACAATGTTGTACATATCACCGATGCGAACTCAAATTAAACCTAATTAGTCAAACGGTTGACCAAAATTGCACTTTTTAACAAAAACCTCCTTGGAAAATAAGGAATCCAAAACAAACAAAGTGAATTAATTCCAGTTCGACAAGGGAGATATGATTCCAGAAACGGCCTCAAGTGCCCTAATCTGACATACCTAATAAAATTTGATTTGAGTCAAAACTGAGGGGCCCCATCTAAAGCCCCTGTAAAGTACCATGCCAATTAACTAAAAACAAAGTCATGATGACACCTCTATAAATGAACTATATTATGCAATCCTGAACTGATCACATATGTCTACCCGAGGCTCGCAGACGCACTAAACCTAAAAGGGCCCTAATGGTGTTATAGAGCGAGGAACCATGTAATGAAATGCTGGTGGATAATCCACAAGATAAATGCAACGTCTAGGCAAAATTGAGGGTCTACACCATCCTCTAAGGCTTGTCCCCATGCAATTATTCTTGGAAACACTCCCATGAAAACTACCGACAAACCATGTTTTTCATGTCATCCACTTATACCCCACCCATTTTTAGAACGCCCGCTGCATATGAAATGCAATATGCCATTTCACACAATAATTCATGTTGATATATCTACATGAATATATATATATATATATATATATATATATATATATATATATATATATATATATAAGAGAGTAAGTATATATATATTAACGAATCACACCAAGAGATGTTATTTATACAAGCCATAACATTGACAACCTAACCCGGCTAGCACTAACCTACCCCTATTTAATGTCCTTCATAGAACGATCGAAATCCCGACTCAATGGACTTTCCATAGAGTCCAAGAACACGCGAAATGGATATCAGACAAAGAAGTTATGACCTTCCGGAGTTGGAGGTCAAACATGAGTAGGCCCCCACCAAGCCAGCTCTCTCTCGACACCTTCCCGCCAGATCCATAACCACGCCCTAAAGGTATGCTATTTTTGAATTCTTAATCCACTGGCTTTCCAGAGTCTAAGAACACCTGAAACGAGGTTTGGACTAGTTATGGCCTCCCGGGGTTGATCACAGCAGGCAGCCTTATCCCAACAAACTCTACCTGCAACCTCGCCCTAACACTCCAACAAACCCCCTTCCTGGCGCTCAAAGACCCAATGCCCTATACGTAACATGGTTTAAATATTGACTCAAATGGTTTTCCATAGAGTCTCAAGAATACCTGAACGACTGGATCACAAAGTTATGACCTTCTAAAGCTGGAGGTCACATATGATCAATGGATCCTTAACCAGCCAACCCACCTGACCGATTGCCCAATGTCTACATGCAGAATATATCGAAATTCCCACTTCAGCTGGATTTGTATCCAGTTAGAACAACTCGGTCCAAGTCAAGCTCTGGGGAACATGCTTCGCGGCCTTCCGCTTGAGGCCCTCGAATGAATAGAAGTCAACCTGAACCGGCCAGGCCCTAGCCTAAGACTCGGGTCGACCAATCCGTGGCTCACCGGGACCATCCGGAGACCCAAATTGGCGTGACCTAGTCACCGACCCACCGACAGCCCTTCCACTAGATTGTTCAGGGTAAACAGACCATAACTTAGACCATAACAAAAGCCTAACATCAAGTTCACTGATGTGGCTACAATTTACCTGAAGGCCTCACTACCAATTTCATTTTATTTCCTACCCAAAACGCTTTTGAAGTCCTAAGTATCAAGTTTACTACCACACATATGCGCCCACGGTTCAAAAACACAAACTTCAAACATTCCCTTAGGGAAAGACAACCAACACCATTATTCATTTTAACTCTAACACATAAAAATGGCACACAAGGACAATTACTTAGTCCAAAGTTAGTCCCTGGACTGTCCGAAAACAATCTCGAAATTTCAAAGACACCTGCCCAAGGCCTGGATTCGCTCATGGCTAACTATGACCTCACACAACCCATGCCATTCGAATAATCTTATAGAAAAAGGATTAAACATAGCAGAAAAACCCCTACCTCTTGGAGTTTTCCGTAAACTCCCGATTCTTGGTCCTTACTTAACTCTTGTCACAAGGAAAGACTTTTCTCTTTGCTTCACGAAACCATGGGTTCGATCAAGCCGAAAATCTAGAGAAGGTGTAGCCCCTTTCTCTCAAATTCCTCCTTCCTCTCAAATTTGGTTTGCCTTTCTATCTCTCCTTTTTTCCCTCTCTCCCAACCGCTTAGAGAAGATAGAAGGCTGCTGAGATGTCCTCTCACTCGCCACTTCCAGGTCTAAAGCATTCTCGGACTACCATTGTCACCCTATTCATCTACCCTTGATTTCTCAACTGCTTATGTCGCCATTACGCCCTTCCTCTCCCTGGGTCCCACTTGAGCTATTTGTCTTGATCAGCTCAATTCTAACATATGTTCATCTTGAGCCACCAATTGTGCCTAAGTGTCTCGCACTACTCCTCGCCTCCTCGAAAAACAGCTCGACCGTCTCAAAATTCGGCTGTATCTGGCAACTAGATTTCAGAGAGCTTATCTCCAATGCAGTAAGTTCTGCTTCATCATCCGAGAGATTCAGCAATTTTCGGATTTTGATCGGAACACTATTTTATCCTTTTCAAAATTCAGATTTCAAGGTTTTACAAGAAGAGCTTCAAAGAATATTGGTTTTATTTTTTGAACAAAGTTCTTAATAAAATATATTAAATCAAAATGTGATTTATGGAGTCGTTAATATAATTTTTTATTTTTAAATTTGTGTAGTATTATTTCAACACAAAATTTAATCAAGTTTCCCACAGCTTTTAAATACATTTTAAACACAAGAACTAGCAGAAGTCCTAATATCATTCTTACTTTAAAAATATTGAATTCTTAGAGAAGTTATCTTTTATAATTTTTTTAGAAATGGTAAGGAAAACAAAGCATTACATTACAAGTAATTTTAAAAATATGGAAATAATTTAATAATATGATATTCTACTGAACCAACTTTAATTACCAATATATCTGAAAAATTTTGAAACATTGTTTTTCTAAACCCTTCAAATTCACTTCTAAACAAAGCTAGTAAGGGCTACTTTCTATTTTAACACACAGCTTAATCTCTAGTCAATGCATATGAATTTTGGATAATAGTTGGGTTGGTTGGTTGACATTGCATCAATTAAAATATTTATTCTTATAATACGAAAGCACGTAGGAGACAATATTAACCGACATGATCATAAGGCCGAAATTTCTCACCGAAAATATTCATCTGCAAATACCCGTAAAGCGGGAAAAATCAATGGTTTGTTCCTCTTTAAATGCCCTTATTAAGCCCCTTCTTTCCGTAACTACACTTATAGGAAATATCCATATTATAATACAATTTGTAAGCAAATACTAAGAAAACATGGTTAAGACAAACAATATTCCTTATAGAGAATGGCCGACATATCCTGATGAGTCCAAAACCCATTAGATTTTTAATCTATTTTTCTTGAGTTAATAAGAATAATGTTGAATTGCGAAAACCGATAATTGAATCAAATTCCACTTGCGAGTCATGTTAAAAATCACCCTTAGCAAAAATCATAGTTAGAAATCACTGGCAGCAGACTTAAGTCAAATCGAATCTTGCTTTTATAGGGAAGTGGGCAGTCAACAATTCAAGTCACCACATCAACAAATTTGCTTTCAAGAAACTCAAGAGTTGAACGGGCAAGTCATGATCCACAAATGAAGTTGAGACAAAAACACTGGGGCCCGAGGATTAAAAGAAGTAACAATGAAGAAGTCATCGCGAAGATTATCGCTATGTCACACCAAAGTATATGTTAAATGATACACCCAGTTATGTCGCCAATGGGTATTGTCGCCAGCCAATTTAACATTTTCAAGTAAAAGAAGCTCAGACTTAATTGAAAGAAACATCTTAATGTCACACCTTGATTAAACTCCCAAATCGTATAATTGCCATCAGTTAGTTGAATGTATGATGTCGCCGATACTCAAGTCGCGCGCAACTGAAAGTTTGAAGTAGGCATGGCGGAGGTCGTGGACCGGTCAGAAGCCCGCAAACAAAAGATTTTCAAAGAGACTGAACACGTATGTCGCACAATTAATAGAAGAGATTATAATACCCACCGTAAGGTATCATGGTCGCGACGCGTCATTCTCGCTGGTCGAAAATTCGATTTAAAGAATGGAGGTCGCGACATCATTTAGCTGTCGCGACATCAGATTTAAAGAATGGAGGTCGCGACATCATTTAGCTGTCGCGACATCAGATCCAAGAGATTGCTGAAGACAAGTCACGACCAAATAAAAGCTTCCGCGACATCACAAGAGCTCATTAGCATAACATTGAAGTCGCGACGATTGAAGCCTTCGCACATCAAAAGAGCTCACAATATGTAAAGTAGTCGCATTAGTCAGCGTCGCGAAGACCGCATAAGGAAAGAAGGTTGCACGTTGTCGCCACGTCGCACATTCGGGATCCGGAAGCAGGCTTAAAAGTGTCGCACCATAAAAGCTTCTACCAAGGACGAAAGTTAGAAAACTGGGTCGCCAACGCATGATTGAAGTCGCCAATTCTCAAAGAGATCACACGCAGTAAAGGTGAAGTCGATGATTGAAGCGCGGCATCAAAACAAACCATAAGAGCAATGCTGAAGTCGACGGAAAGTGTAGGTTTTAATATCAGTCGCGCCCACACACACAAATGCGGAGTCTTATTATGAACAAACAAATGGACCAGCACTAACCGCAAGGAAGTGCATCGCCAGTGCCCAACTCGTAACCCTGGTGCAATAAAAGCGCAGATAGAAAGTGTACTCGCGCTCAAAAAGAGAAGTCTGGTAGCCGGCTGCTCGTATTTAATTTTCCGTTTCTTGTTTTTCCGATTTAGATTGGGGACAGAGTAGGTGATTTTATTTCATTTGAATTTCTGACTGGATGTTAGTTATTGAAGTTGAAGCCGAATGCATTATTATTTTTTCAAACACCGCCCCGGTTCGGGTTAAAGTCCAAACAAATTTTGGAATTCAACATCCATTCTTCGGATTTGGCGTAGTTCTCTCATTTTGTTACCTAGTGTAATTTAGAAACCCGACTTAGTTGAATTTACTCTGTTGTTAGAATTTATCTTTCTGCCAATTTATCGAGATTCTTGAACTTCATGTTTGGAGATTTGCTTCTTTGGTTTTGTTTATTTTTGTATCGATCTAAATATCGATTATCCCATACACATGGTGGATTGTTTCATGCTCACGATTTCAGGAGGCCCTCTGAGTAAACCTGGAAGGCATTCACAGTGAACAATTTCTCAGAGATATCTTGAACCTAATATTGGGGATCGATGAGCTTTGTGAATTTTGTCGATAAATCTTCTTCTCACTTGAAAGCGAGAATGAGTTGAATGACTTATCAGTTAAAATGAAGCAGAAGAGTTCCTCGGTCGAGCAGTAAAAGTTCAATCCGTGTTAGCAAAGATCTAATCAAAGGAAAGAATGAAGCGTTCCCGGTACAAGGATGAGAAACCGATTATAGTGTAAACCCGTACTTAGCTATCTTAGGAGCTAAGGTTTGCAGTCCATGTTTTGGGTATGAAGTATTGAAAAAGAAAAATACGAGCAGGCAGCTCCAGATTAAAAGTAGTTATCTAATCCTCGTCTTCAAAAGAAAACGAGGAAGATTAGATGATGAAAATTCGCCGTTAAGGAGAGATCCATATGGCATTACCATCTTCCTTGGGCAGTTGTCCGAGGTTCATGAAGCAAAGTTACGAGTTGTGGAATTGATGTTTCTATTAAATTGTATTTTCAATGCCCCCTTTAAAAAGCTAACTGACCAGTCCATTTCTTTAATTTTTTTTATTTTAGTTTAAGCATTAGTTCATTTTGTTCTTAGTCTACATATTTTGATTCTTTTATTATTTTAAAGGTGGCATAGGAATTTATCAATTTCAAATCATAGTCCAAATAGTATAGAGCTTGAGTAGTCAAGGTAGTTGATTCAGAATTCTTGAGATCTCGTAGGTCGATATTTGAGCTTAAATCCACTTTATTACTTGTTCGACTGTACACTTGCAAAATCATGGATCAAAACGAAAAATTAAACTACTCTTAAGGAAGCTAGTTTTTAATCGTATAATTGCAAGAAATGTAAAACAAGTTTCATGGCATTATTGCGGGGATTAGACAATAGTCAGCGCTTGGGTAATAGCGTATAAATTTGTGTTTATGTTTTGATATATCACTCACGCCCATAGTGAGTGAAAACATCGTTCAGCGACTTCGCAGCACCGTATTGTAGACTCTTTTGATGTCGCGGCTGATCATCGTGCGACTTCAATGTTACGCACTTATGATCTCTTGTGATGTCGCGGAAGCTTTTATTTGGTCGTGACTTGTCTTCAGCAATCTCTTAGATCGATGTCGCGGCTTGGCTAAATAATCTGCGACCTCCATTCTTCATCGATGTCATGACTGACTAAATGATGTCGCGACCTCCGTTCTTTAAAATCGACCGCAACCAGCGGAGAAGATGACGTCGTGACCACATGATACCTTGCGGTGATATGCGACCAGATGACGTCGCGACCATGATACCTTGCAGTTGATGTCGCTATATCTTCTAACTGTCTCGACCTCTATGTTCAGTCTCTTTGAAAATCTTTTGTTAGACTTACATTCGATTGTCGCGACCTCCATGTCTTCTATTTGGCTTTCAATTACATCGCGACTTGAGTGATGTCGCGACATCTATCTTCTTCATTAATTCTTGGTAAATGCGATTTGGAGTTTATTTCTTTGACCTTGGTGTTATTCTTCATTCTTGTCGAGGTCGCTGACATTAAGTCCTTTCTTTTGAAAATTAGTTGCGAGACTTTTACTTGAAGCATGTTAAGGTGGCTTTGTGAAACGACTCCTTGTCGCGACCTCATGGAGTGGTATCATTTATCTCCTTTACAGTGTCAGCGACATCATGATGTCAGCGACATGAACCTTCATTGGCGCTTCTTTTAATCTCGACCGGGTCATTTTTTTTGTCGACTTCATGCTTAGTCCACGACTTCACTTATTCCCGATCTTGATTTCTTCTTCAAAGCCAAATTTGTTGATGTCATGACTTAGAATTGTTGGAAACTGCACTTCCTGTCGCGACTTAAATTCTAGTTTTGACTTAAATTCTGCTGCAGGCTGATTTCTTATGATTTTTTACTAAAATTTGATTTTCTGCTGTATTTTCCTGCAAATTGGAATTTGATTCAATTATCAGTTTTACGCGACAATTGACATTATTCTCATTATAAACTCAAAAAAATGGATTAAAAAATCTAATGAGTTTTTGGACTCATCAAATTCCCTGACAAAATTTTGCTTGTCCTAGAAGCGAAAAAAAGAAATTGTTTGCCCATCGAACAAAATAAACAGAAAATTTTTAAGGACATTTTTACCTTTATTCCCTTTATCTTTCTCATTCCACCCTTCTGATCTGGATTTAAGAGATATCACTATTATTTCAAATTTCAGTTTTGATGCAAGAACAAGTCATAGTGTACTTCTATTACAAAATTCCTTGATAAACTAATGTATTTAAACAGTTTATTTAACAAGTCTTGTTTTGTGTGTGTGTGCAGGTCATCAATCCTTTTCATCTTCATGTTGAATTTAGGAATCTGCAGGAGTTTTCTTAGTGTTTATCAAAGTCCCGTATGTGTTTTCATATTGATCTCCGCTAATGTAGGTAAATTCAACCTTGAAATAAATGTGAAGTCTTTCGAGTTTGTAGTATTGAGACTTAGGTAGTGGGTAGATAATGGAAAATTTTAGGTTGTAAATTACCCGATTTCCATCTTGTCTCTACATTGTTGCCTCGACTTTCTTCCTTTTCTTCTTTGTTCCTTTCGATTCTCCTCGATCTTAACGTTCCCTCTTTTTGAATTCCTTTATGAATTTGACTTCCATATGTACTTTATTCCAACAGATTCTTTTGTTCTTTAGCTCTTTTGCTTTTATTTTCTATGATTTGGAATGGTGCGATGTTTTGTCTTCTTAGGCTTTCTATTACTCTTAGAACTTTGGGCTGGCAACTCCCATACCCGGTTGGCATTAGGGTGCTAGGTGTTAAAACACCTACGAGCTTAATTGTTCGAAAGGAAATAGGCCCGCAGACAAAACTTATTCCTTATTTCACTACCTTCTGCTTTTTTTTTTTACTTCTTCAATTCCCTCTTGTCAAAATTTGAATATTATTCCCTGACTTGTTTCCTTCCTTTATACTAAACTTTTAAGACTAAAAATTTGGATAATTTAGGTTCTTCTTCTTGAGGTTTATTACGAAGGAATTCGGGTTTTTCAATTCTTGTTTATTGAAATCGGGCTTTATTTGGCTCAAATCGGGAGGCCCAAGAGAATATGCTTAAGCATATTTTGAGGGTAGCCTTAAAAGGCTCAAGGCGCGAAAGGGATGGCCTACGTCATTTTGTTGGTTGTTTTCTGCCTAGGATTTTAGCCTGTCCAAATAATCAAACAAGTTCTGGGATGTGGACTTTAAATCTGAAATTCCCAGGAAGATATTCTAAATTCTTTCAAGGTTTTATGAGT
This sequence comes from Tetrastigma voinierianum, assembly GCA_016808115.1. Classification (NCBI taxonomy): domain Eukaryota; kingdom Viridiplantae; phylum Streptophyta; class Magnoliopsida; order Vitales; family Vitaceae; genus Tetrastigma; species Tetrastigma voinierianum. Next base: position 176,491 of record JAEQBH010003994.1, read on the forward strand.
TGTTGACCCCCGTGTGTATTATTTCTTGAGACTTGTACTTATTCACTACAATACACTTACATTATTTTAACCAGTATTTTGTTCAAATAAATGATAACCAATTTTCAATACACCCACAGCTATTAGTTAAGAGCAGTCAAATACTCTAATTCAGTTTCTTTTATTCATGCCATGATTACGCAATTATTTGTGTTAAGTCACACCTAATAGTCAAACTACTTCAACTAGTTCGATTATGATATTTAAGCGTTTTCACTTTTGAACTAAATCCTAATGTTATTCTCCTAACAATTAGAGCAACCAAAATATGATACACAACTAGGCCTTGAGCAAGCAAACATTTCCTTTTCACAGATTTTCTTGTTTTATTCATGATGTGATCTGATTGAGAGCAACCCGATAAGGAAGAGGGGAAAGAAGGATGTCATCGATGGGAGGATCATCTTTTTCTTTTTGGGAGGCAAGATGTTGGGGGGGATCCGGATCGAGTAGCGAGTGGGAAGGGTGGGAATTTCACATTTCCCATTATCTTCTTGCTTTCTGACATTCTCCCTTCCCATACGTTCTTGATTAATTCATTTGTGAGATCAATCTTCTTGTTCGAGATCATCTGTCTAGTGCGGTCGTGTTAGATTACTGCGTTCCATTTGGAGTCATGACTTACAAAAATTTGGAAAGATTGTTATTGATCCGTCGAATTTTCAAGCGGTTCTTTCTTCGAAGGCATCTTTGTCGTCAAGCTCTTGATCGTCACTAATCATGAACATTGACATGTATAGGAACTTGAGATCCCAGTGTCTACTCATAATCCTGGCTTCTTGATGCGAATCCCTTTCGCTATGAGTTTTTAGATTTGAGAATCACGATCATCTTGATTTGACCTCGAATCTGATTCATGGCTTAGCTTTAACTTCTTCAGTAGATCTTGATCTCTTTCCTCCATTTCCTTCTTAAATTTTTCCTCTTGATGCTCCAGGATCTTTTTCATCTGCTCTTTCCTTCTGCTCACCTCTTCTTCCCATTTTTTATCCTTTCTTTTCAGTTCTGATTCATATACTTCTTCTCTTCTGTTCATCTCTTCTTCCCATTGTTGATCCCTTCTCTTGATTCTTTTCATAAACCTCTTATACGAACTTTTCTTTGGAGGTTCCATTGCTCTCCACTCTTCCATTTTCTTTTGAATGGAGTAGACATCTCCATTATTTGATTATTCTCAGGGCTCCTAGAGCTTTGCGAGGTTCTCTGAAATCTGAACTGCCAAAGGGAGAAGTGACTAAGCCAGTGGGGTTGAAAAATCCTATAGGACCATAACCTTGTTCTCTTGTCATGGAAAATATGAAGGTATTCTCTTACGGATGCACTTCGAGATCATACTTCTTTCTGCTCTGCTGACAGTTTGTCCTCTTCTTTGCCTTGTATATCATCTACCTCTCTCAATCTACCACATTCTTCCTTTTCCCTTTGTTCCCCTTTATATCTGTCAGTTCGTGTGATATTTAAACTCTACTTCTTTCTTCTGATCCACCACGTTCTAAAGCATAACCACCCAGATAGATCATTGAGTGGATCATTTCTATTACCTTCGTGGTACCTACGTTATAGAATTTTTGTCTATTTGATCCGACATCAATCTTGTACCCCTTCGAGGTATAGCATAGAGAAGGATTTAGCTTCTTGTTGTTCTCTTCTTTGTGCGAACACATGTTTGGTAGGGACCATAACAGAGGCTGGGAAGTAGAGACCACACTTTGCCTCTTGTCAAATCTCTCACCTTTCGGGGTCTTTTGCTCTCTTTTCCTTTCTTCCACTACCCTTTGCAGATGCATTGATTTTCTGTAATCTTCTCACAGTTAGGGTTGTTCATCAACTTCTTGAATTTTGATCCATTTTTTTACCCTTCCATTCCATACATTTCATTAATAGTCTTCACTCCATAAGGCACCCAAACTCCTCTGACATAAACAGAGTTCTCCTTCCTCTGACAGTTAAATTTAAAATTCTCGGACGACTGCTGCATATCCAGACTTTTGATGTTTGCAGAATTCTCCCCAACCTCTTTGCTCTATTAATTCCTTGAAAGGAGAGATGAGTTGGTTGAAGCCTCTTTCTCCTACAAACCCCTTTCCAGCATAGTGCTTTTTCCAGACGGAGAAAGCTTCTTAAAGAACGAACTTCGTCTTCCCTCTCCTTCTTCTTTGCTTTTCTTTTCCTTTTCCTCACATTTGCTTTGTAGTGGTTGAACTTCACAGTTGTTCCCGACTGTTCTCCTTCCCGAGGTTCAGATGAGCTACAGCCGATGCGAGTATACTCCTCCATGATTTCGCTCGATTTGGGATGAGGGTTGAAAGGTTCGGCCATTAGAAATCGGAAGGTTTTTAGGAAGAAGTTCGGTTAGGAGTTTGCGAAATTGAGAACGAAGAATATCGCGAGAAGATGAAGGTTGTATTTGCTTGAAGGAAGGAGATGGTAGTGGAGGAGTTTCTCAACGATTTGCAATTCAATTATCATTGTGGGCTCTTTATTACTTCAATTTATTTGTGCTTGTCGCGACTTTAATTCGGTGCATTTGTGTCTTTGTCTCATTAAATTTAAGCCAGTCAGCGCGGTAGCATATTTTTCTCTTATGTGTGACTTATTATTGTTGTCGCGACATAAGTAGCGTGTGAGGACAAGTTATCATAAGGCTGCGACATCAGGTATTTTATGACATAATTGAGTTGTCGCGACCCTCGCATCTTTTGAAGAAGTGTTCTTGTCGCGACCCGAATGTTCACATCGCGACCTCGATTTATGTCGTTACATTAAATCGGTCACGACCTGTGCCCGCCTTGTTCTTCCTTCGATCTCTTGACTAGACTAAAGACCTCAACCATCGCGACATCAATTCTAGTGTGACTTAGTACGCGCGCCTAAGTGATCGAACTGACTTTTCACTCCTTATTAATTTGCACATTCTTAGCATTCATTTAGTAATTCCACACAGCAATTGAACATGTAATTCTATTCAATTTTCCTGAATTTATGTAGGAAAAGTACTCCCCTTTTAGAAGTTGCTCTGTCCTTTGAATTGTGGAGTAGTCTGGAGTTTGTTCTGCTCGCTGAGCCATTTGATTCTTCCTTCTGCGTATTGTAACAATTCCCGAAAAAGATTAAGTGTCTAATACTAACTTTAACAATTTCTAACAAATCATGACTAGAAGTAAAAAATTCAAAAGCAGCGTAATAATAATAATAAAAAATAAAAAAATAAAATTTGAAGTCTATATAAAGAAACTAAAAAGAAAAAATCATCTAGGTTGTCTCCATGAGGCTGCTCAGTTTAAGTCCTTAGTGGATTTATTTGTTTTAAGCTTTCTCTGCTCTCAATTCACCGGTGGAGTTCTTCCTTTTCTTTCTCCTATTTGAGATAGTGTTGATCTTTGCCCATTAACTTTGAATTCTTCCCTGACATCGATCCTGAGTGTTCTGCTCGAGATAGTACTTGACCTGCCTTGTATATGGTCCGCTCCATTTTGATTTCGAAACTTCCTGGAAATAATCTTAATCTGAGTTAAACGGCCAGACTGATCCCTACTTCGAACTTTCCCTCATAATCCTTTGATCGCGACATTTCTTTGTCTTGTCCTTGTATATTCTAGCATTGTCATAAACCGTTTCTCGATTCTTCCAGTTCATTCAGTTGGAGAAGTCTCTTCCTTTCTGATTTTAAATAAAGTTCGATTTGTTTGATGGTCCACATATGGCTGTATTCAAGTTCAAGAGGGAGGTGACATGGTTTTCAAAAAGACAAGTTTGTATGGGACATTCGATGGGAGTTTTAAAAAGCAGTCCGTATGCCCGCAATGCATCATCGGCTTGAGACGATCTTTCTTAGAACTCACAGTCTTTTCGAATTTTCTTTATTTCTACGTTGGAAATTTGAAGCTTGCCCACATTGTTTTGAGAGAATAATAGTAAGCTCATGATATGTTTGATACCATATCTCTGCTCATGAGTTTGTCAACACCTTATTTGCCAAAATGGCTTCCTCCGTCACTTAATTATAGTTACGGTGTCCCGAATACGCTAAGAATATTTCTTTGGCAAAAACCCCTGGCTTGTATTGGCATCATTCTTATGACAAGTATTATTACCCATTTTGATCCACGATTAAGAGTATGTATATATTTCCAAATGAAAGCTGGAAAAGGCCCTTAAAATCATTCACATTTATGAACAATTACCGCTAGGATTACCTTGCGAGGGCATCTCATGCCTTTGTTGATATTTCCCATTCTTTGGCATTGATCACCTGACTTTACCCATTCAAAAGCAGTCCTTAAAAATTGTAGGCCGGTAAAATCTAAGCGGAGAAATTTTGTGGGAGTACATTTTTATCTATGAGTAATAACCATAAGGTGCATGACATTCTTGTAAAATCTTGCTTTGCTCACTTTACATTTTTACCTTCTTATAATCATATCGGCTCCTCTTTTAAGCAGTATGGATCATCCCGGATACTTAGTACTGTTTGTCGATCTTAACTTTTTCTTTCTTTGGTAATTGAATTACAGTGGCATAATTCCTGAAGCTAAAAATTCACAATATACCCAGTATACCCCGGGGTGATTGGAGTGTAATTTGAAATCTTTGCTCATCTGGAAAATTTTACGCTATTTCTCTTCCTTTTCTTGTATACGGTGGGTTCCTCCTTTAGTCTTGACAAGTGTCCCATTCTCCCACATTATCCTTGCCCTTCTTATCTTTAATTTCTAAATCAAATTCTACTTGACAATAATACCCGCTTTGTTCGATCTTGGCTTTGCTTCATTCTTTGCCATTAAATATTTAATTCTTTGCATGATCAGGTGTGTATAAGCAACATAGGACCCCAAAATATATGGCACCGAATTTTCACATGCAACCACTACTTTGCAGCCTTCTCTTTTAATTAGTAGAATATAGATTTTCTTGTGCTTCATTGAAGGTTTTGCTAGCATTAGATGGCCTTGAACACTTTTCATCTTTACGTCGATACAGCTCCCATTGCAAAATCAACGGCATCACCACGTGATCTCAAATTCTCTGTTCCAATCTGGTTTGCCATGATGGAGCTTGACTAGTCTGGATTTGATTTCTTCAAATGCTTCTGGCGATTCATCGAATGACTTATATCTTTCTCCCGTGATACGCATGATGATTACAGCAATTTTGAGAAATCTCGATAAATCTTCTATAAATCAATGACATGTCTGAAACTTGATTCCCTTATTTTATGCGTGGGTGGCATTAGGTCTCTTATAATTGAAACCTTTGCTTGGTCTACTTCAAGCCTGCTTGCAGAAACCATATGTGCTCCCAGACAATCCACTTTTGTACCGTAAAATGGCATTTTCCCGATTCGAGCTAGATTTTGTCTTTGCACATTTAGTATTATTACGAGGTTATGCGGGCATTGTTCAAAAGCTGGATCCATACAACTATAAAATCATCCATGAAGATCTCCATAACTTCTTACGCTAGATCGGAGAAAATATAGACATCAGCCATCTTTGGAAGGTACCGAGGAGCATTACGAGTCGAATGGCATTCTTACAAGAGTACGAGGCAAAGTGGTTTCCTCACGATCTTGGTCTGATACTTCTTTAGTTTATATCGAAGTATCCATAAGGAAAACAAAAATGAGGGTGTCACCTTGGCATTTGATCGATGAAAAGTAGGAAAATTATCCTTTCTGGTTGCGATGTTGATTTTACGTGTCGTACAAACCCCTCCATCACATCCGCAGTTCTTGTAGGAATAAGTTCATTCTTTCATTTAGATTACAGTGAATCCACCTTTCTTGGGAACCACATGTCTTAGGCTTACGAAGCTATCGATATAACATATATAAACACATTTAACCATTTAAGAACTTCTTTTAATGACTTCTTTCATAACGGGTTCAACCTCCTTTGATGCTCAACAGAAGTTTTTGCATTATCTTCCAGCAATATTTTGTGCATACAAATAGAGGGACTGATACCCTTCAGATCTTCAATTGACCAAGCAATCGCTTCCTTGTATTTTCTCAAAATTACCAGCAACTTACATTCTTGGCTTACATTCAATCACATTTGATATGATAACTAGTTTTTCTCTTTTAAGCTCCTAAAAACTCATATTTCAAATGGCCGGAACTTTAGTTGTTATTTGGACCATATGATGTATACAAATTTAAATTTATTGCTGTGCGAACTATTAACTAATCCACAAGTAAGCCATCACCCACACCAAAACTTGTTAAAGACAACATCGATAAATTGTTATGGATGAAAACACTATTCAAATTTAAGACTTATTATCCGAGGACTATTGTCTAATCCTCGGTAGATAAACCCTTTCTAAACTTAGGATATGAGTTTCTTTAACCATCATGTTGATTAAAGATATTTTTGTAAGAAAACCATTTCGTGTGGTTTTGATCAATTATCTTGCAAGTGCACGGTCGACAGTAATAAAATGGATTTAAGTCTAGATATCGATCCTGAGAGATCACGAGAATTTTTCAATCAACTACCCCGACTACTTAAGCTCCTTCTTATTTGGGTGAGATTCACGATAATGAATTTTGCTTTGAAAGCTTGAAAATAATGATGTAAAGAAAAATAGTTAGATAACAAATGAATTGAAGATTGAAATTTCAAAATATGAAATTTAGATTTATGATTATCTAAAAACATTGAATAATCATTGTGCTTGAAGAATCAATTTCCTACGATGCATGCTTGTAGCTTTTGTTTCTCGAACTCCTGAGATCTTTAAAACTAAGTCAAGGGGATTAATATAGTGTGGCTTGGACCTCTCCCAAACCACCACGGTTCATCATCTACCTTGCTACATTTCTCTCGAACACGAGAGGGGTGAGATAACTACTTCATCCCCAGAAGCCTTGATTGCAGGGTATTTTCCTTTCTCAATACTTCATACCTGACATGAATACAGACTGAGCTCGCCCCGATTTGATGATGTAGGGTTGCTATCGCGGTTTCCTCACCCTCGAAATTAGAATAGCTTACTCTTTCCTTGATTAGATCACTTGCTAACGGGATCGAATTCCTTGTCGAATTGAGGTGAACTCTACGTATACTTAAATTGATAACTCACTCGACTCATTCTCGATTCTGTGAGAGGGATGTATTGATTTAAATATCTGAGCGCATTAGATCCAACGATATCGGGTTCAAATACCTTCGAAATTGTTTCTTACTCTCGGGAATGCACTTCTCTGTAATCTACAGAGGAGCCTCGAATCGGAGTGTAACAACCTTGTTATGGAGTGGCGAAATTAGGATCAATTCAGTCTGAACAAAACGTAGTAGATTTAACATACGAAGTTCATTTATAATGAATAAAATACCGCATGAAGGATTATTTCGACAATAATATTAATTCAATGAAGCTAGGTTTAAATTACCATTATACCATACATTGGCTTGCTGATCAAGTAAACCACTGTAAATCGGAAACTGGGTGTTCAAAATCCAAAATTTGTCTGGAATTCAAACAACCAGATAGTAATTTTAAGAAATATAAATCTGCATTCACTAAATCTCATGGTACTAACGCTCAAAATCCAAATTAGAACGAAATACAAACTATTCTAATCTAAAACTAAAATGGGAAAAGAAAACTTAAAATCAAAAGAAAAGAAAAGAAAAAAATAAAAATACAGGAGCCTTCAGTTACTACGACAAGTGGATGTTGTCGCAATTCTTCTCTCAGAAGGTCGCCGCGACCTTCCCGATGTTGTCGCGATAACCCGGGTGTTGTCGCGACCTTCTTACCAATGTTGTCGGTGACCATCAACGATGTCGCGATTTCCCTTCGGCGCTGATGTCGCGATACCTTGATCTTGTCGCTGACCTTCTCTTAGTGCATCTGATGTTGCGACCATTAGCTTCCTTGCAACCCGATGTCGCGCTTGTTTCGTTAAAGGTCGAGGTCGCGACTACTTCTAACTTTGAAGCGTATGTTGCACTCAAATGTTCAATAATTTTTTTAGCCCTCGTCGACTTCTTGGTGTCGCCACATCATATCCATCAGACGAAGTTAAATTATGTCATGATTCTCCGAACGTTGTCACGACATCATTTCTTCTCTTCTTCATCAATTTCAAGTTGTTCGACTCGAAAGCTCTTTCACGCCACCGCTTTGTCTTCCATTATGCTTCAATTGCGACCGGGCCTTTGTAATTCTGTAACCAAGATGCATTTTGATTGTTGTCCAAGCTTCACGACATCAAATTCCTTAATACTTTTTGCACTTTCGTCGCAACTTTCTCATGTTCCCATTATATCGCACGTGACAGCCACATTCTGCTTTCTTTTTTTTTCGCATTTTCTCGCTTTTCAATTTCCCATCGCACAGACAGCAGTTATTCCATCTTCTCGCATATTAACTGGGGTCTTTTATATAAAAAATAAACGTAAAATGGACCGGTATCCAGATGACTTTGCCAGTCAATGAAGAACTCCTTCAATGTTAACCCTTCCGCACTAGTTCCTGCCCATGAGCTCATTGTGGTTCGTCGCTCACTTCATCTTGGATCGCTTTCATTTATACTCGAGATCGTTTCATTATTAAACAAATTCTTAGCTGCGTAACTTCACAATCAAAGCCTAAGGTATCAAAATTCATCTCAATTTCATTGATAGAATTTTGAATGACACAATCGGGATTCACATCATTGAGAAGGCTACGTTTACAAACCCATACAATCGTCTTTCCTCTACATTAGGATGTTCCTGCATTCTAATAATATTAAAATGCACCGCTTCATTCCCAACTCGAGTGTCGCTCACCTTTCCCGTACGCTCAATCACAAGCAAATTTCTCATGCTGCTAAGAAAGTTGTCTTCCCAAAGAATATGAACCCGAGGATCTTCCTCCATCCGCATGATAACAAAATCTATTGGCAAAATGAATTTCCCAACCTTGACGAGTACATCTTCCAGAATGCCCTCTGGTTGTGCCATTGATCTATTAGCCATCTGCCATGTAATTGCTGTTGGGGTTAGTTCTCCCAAACTAAGTCTCGCATAACCGAGTAGAGGTATCAAATTTATACTTGCCCAGTCACATAAAAGCTTTCAACTCACATTTTTATAGAACAGGAATGTTGAAACCGCTCAGGTCTTTTATCTCTTGCCGAGCTTCGTTGATAATGGCACCGCATGCAGCAATGGCTAACTATACCCTCGCCTATCTTTTCTTTTTCGTCAAGACCTCCTTCAAAATTTTGAGATAAAGAGGCATTTCACTGATCACCAAGAATGGGATATTTATTTCTATTTTCTTGAAAAGATCCAAGAATTTAGAAAACTGTTCTTCTCTTTTTGACTTCTGAAGTCTCTGTGGGAATGGCACTACAGGAGCATAAGCTGGTACTCCTTTCTTTTTCTGGTCATTTCTTCCTTTCATCTGTTCAATCAAAGTTGTTCTTCCTTCTTCTTTCGCCTCTTTCTCCGCTCACTTCTTTTCTATCTCGTCTTCCGCTGTCGCCAAATCCTTCCCACTTCTCAATTGAATTGCCATGCGCCTTTAGGGTTCTTCTCGGTGTCACTAGGAATGTTCCTTGTTCTCGATTTGGCTTATTCAAAATAATTGCCCTACTTGTGTTCTAGATTTTTCAAAGGAAGAATTAGCATTCTTCTCAAATATACTGGTATCGACTGAAAGTTTCCAAGTCGATAGTTTCTGTTCATGGAATTGTAATAGCCTCTGTTCTCCCCATGAACCGCAAAGATTTGTTCCTCAAATGGTCGGGGGTTCTCCTCTCACCCCGTATTCACTTCCCTCACCTCCTACGTCACGGGCCGAACCTTGGTCGCCGATATCCTTTGTTGAGGATGCTATCCTCGCTTGCCGCAATGCCCTCCACCATATGAGAAATTTCATGGTTCCTCGCCGGATTGTAGTGTATGGGCAAAGTTAGATTTGGCTTGAAATGATAACTTCTTGCTCGCTCACGCATTCTAACCTCCTCAAAGACTATAAGAATCTTTTATTAAGATTAGCACTTTCATTTGTCTTTTTCTGATCGCTCCTATTTCAGGTAGCAGGTATTCTTTCTCCTTTTGTTTAACTGATCCTATGCATTATGTTACTTCTCCACCTGCCTTCCATGCATGGTCGCCACAGGTTCTGCTCGCGTTGGCGACCTTCTTTACCCTTCGCAGCTACTTTTCAAAATTGCATGCAGCCATACGCATTTGCCGTTCTTCATCGAGCCAGCCAGCACTTTTTTACTTAAATGCCTCCATACATGTAGCTATCGATACCTGATGCGTCACCGTAGTACGACACCATATCCACCTCAACTGCTAGTTCATTTATCGCACTTTTCAAACACCTTGAATTCTTCGCTACCTTCTCGTTGGAATATACTATCTTCTCTTCGTCTTCTTCGGTGCGAGAGATGTAAATAGTTCGTTAAAAGTAAGCTTCATCACCATATTCTGCGTAGCCAACAGACCATATGGTGGTCGACCATGCTCATGTGAATGCTAGCAGCCTCAGAAAATGGGAAGAGATGCAGTTTTGTCGCCTTCGTCACACGCTTCGCTCTTCATTGCTAGACATTCAGATCTTTCCCGTAAAGCCATTTGTCGCTGCGATGATCGCAACCGATGTTGCCAACCACGGGTTAGCGTCGATTTTGCTCGGGACAGCTTGCATCCAGTCGTAGGTCGTGCCGACGCAGGTCACTCTTCTGAATAGTTACCTCCTTAAAATTATTTGTGTCGCGAATGGGCCCGTCGTTATCCTCGCTCATCTATGTCATGTCTTCTTCTGCCATACCGCGTTTTCTGCTCTCGTTTCTACGCCGAGCGTTCTTCACTCAAGGTCTCCGCCGAATGTGTCATCTCGGCTTCATGTGCATTGGGCTCTTTCCTAAATAGCATACTACACACAGAGCAGTCAAACTCTAACAAACATTTTATCATGGCTTGTTAAAAACAGACACGTCATTGAAAAGCTATTTTTGTTGCTTAAATGTTCACCAGCATTTCTCTTTCTCGTCGTAATATTGATTCACTACCTTTATCCTAAGAACTGGCGCCCAAAAACTTGCTGAACGATGTTTTTCACTTTTGTTATAGTGAGATGGATCAAAACATATAAACACAAATTTATAGCGTTATTAGCCCAAGGACTATTGTCTATCCTCGTTGTTTAATGTAAAAAGAGCGAAGTTTGTGCCATATTTTCGTAATATAATGATAAAACGGCTTCTTAAGAGTAGCTGAATTTCTGTTTTGATCCATGATTCGCAGCGGAAGCAGTCAAACAAGTATTGGGTGCGGATTAGTCTGGATTTATCTCAATGTAGATCTCAACACTTCAATCAATTACTGACATCAAGTTTCATATTCATTTGGACTATGATTGCATTGATAGCCTCCATGTGCCACCTTTTAAAATAATAAAAGAATCAAAATATGAGACCAAGAACAAAATGATTCCATGCTTGTGCTCCAAACTAAAAATTAAAGAATGGATCAAATGTATTAGCTTTTTAAAGTGTGGGCATAAAATATAGTTTATTGTAAACATCAATTCCCTCGTTAGTATTAACTGTAATCTCTTGTTATTGAACCCTCGTATTGGGACTGGCCTGTTGTTGATGCACGCCATATGATCTCTCTCCTCTCAACGAAATTTCATCATCTAATCTTCCTTTCTTTCGAAGACAGAGATTAGATACTACTTTTGGCCTCCGGGAAGCTAAATGTTGTTTCTCGGCAGCTTTTCCTTTTCAATACCATACCCAAAAACATGGACTGTAAACCTAGTTCCTAAGAATATAGCGTTATGTTTGAAGATAACGTTTTCATCCTCAAAAATTGAATAGATCATTTTTCTGATTAGATCTTTGCTAAATACTGGGATTGAACTTTACCGTCGACCGAGGCGAACTCTCTCGCTTCATTTTAACCGATAAGTCATTCAACCTATTCCCTGCTTCAAGTGAGAAGAAGATTTATCGATTAAATTCAAAGCCATTAGATCCCCAATATTAGGCTCGCATACTCCTTGAGAAATTGTTCAATACTCCGTGAATGCCTCTCGTGTCACCAGAGGGCCTCCCTGAAATCGTAGCATGAAAAAAAACAACTTATTACAGATAGACACGATATTTAGATCGTATACAAAATAAACAAACCAAAGAAGCAAATTCCAAACATGAAGTTCAGTAGTCTCTGATAAATTTATGCAGGAAAGATAAATTCTAACAACAGAGTAAATTAATCTGAAGTCGGTTTAAATTACTCATTACACTAACTAGAGCTCCTCGATCAAAAGAACTCATCAGAATCAACCTGACGTCGAATTCCAAAATTTGTTTGGACTTCAAACGAACTGTGCAAGTAATTTTACAGAAAATAATATTCTCGTATTCAAATTCTTCAACTTCAATAACCGACATCCGCATCAAGAAATTCAAATGAAATAAAATCTACCTAATCTAATCTAAAATAACGGAAAAGAAAGAAAAAGAAATGTAAAATTAAATACACGAGCCTCGGGCTATCCGCACTTCTCTTTGAGCCGCCAAGAGCTGCTTTTTATAGCACGCTTATTTATAGGTCTGAATGGCCCTAACTTCGCATGCACTTCCTGTGGGTCAAAATAATTGGCCCATTTGTTTGTTCATGTCGCGACTCCATTTGTGTGTCGCGACCTTGACTTGATGTCGCGACCTCTCTTTCATGTCGCGACTTCACTGTTCTGCTTATGAGCTGTTTTGATGTCGCGACTTCAATCATACGTCGCGACTTCACCTTTCTGCATTGTGATCTCTTTTGAGGTTGCGACTTCAATCATAATGAAGCGACTCGCTTTTTCTCGTCAGTCTCTGTAGGCTAAGCTTATCCGGGTCGCTGACGTCTTTAATAATTTCTTGATCTGATGTCACGACCGCTAAATGACGCCGCAATCTTCTTTCCTTGTAATCGGCGTCGCGACCGGGCAATGACGCCGCACTTCACCTTTCGTATTGCGAGCTTGATGTCAGCGTTTCAATCATACGTCATGCGATTTCAATGTTATGCTTTATGAGCTTCGTGGATGTCGCTGGGGCTTTTATTTGGTCATGACTTGTCTTCAAAGAATCTCTTGATACGATGTCGCGACAAATTTAGTGGACGATGTCACTCCATTCTTAAATCGGCGTCGCTGATAGCTAAATGATGCTGGGCGGCTCCATCTTTAAATCGATGTCGCGAATTAATCGGTCGACGCCGCGCTCAGCGTTGGTCAGCGACTCATGATACCTGCGTACCGATGTCGCGACCACCTAATGACTTCTGACCATGATACGCTGCGCTGATGTCGCCATTCTTCAACTATCGCGACTTATGTTCGGGCCTCCTTTGAAAATCTTTGTTACGACTTATTCGTCACGACTCATGCGTCTTCGCTTGCTTTCACTCGTCGCGACTTCGGCGATGTCGCCAGATACATCATGTCAGCTTCTTCATTAATTTGGTCGCCCGATTTGGAGTTTCGTTGCCACCTTGATGTTATTCTTCACATCGCCACATGGTCGCAAATATTAAGTCCTTCTTCAAAATTAGCGCGTTTCTTTTAATGGAGAAGCATACCGTGGCTTCAGGATGCTCTCCTTTGTCGCGACCTCATGGTGGTATCATTTATCTCCTTTTGGTGTCACGACATTGCAATGATGTCGCGACATGAACTTCTTCATTTGACTGCTTCTTTTAATCTGGACCAAGTCATTTTTTTTTGTCTCAACTTCTTCTTCGTCACGACTCACTTACTCACTTTTCGCTTCTTCTTCAGCCAAATTTGTTGACAAGCGTGACTTAGAATTGCTGAAACTGATTTCCCGCCGCGACTTAAATCGCTTTTGACTTTAAATTCTGGCCAGCTAATTTCTTATGATTTTTTGCTAAAATTTGATTTTCTGTTGTATTTTCCTGTAAATTGGAATTTGATTCAATTATCAGTTTTCAGCCAACAATTCAACATTATTCTCATTATAAACTCAGAAAAATGAATTAAAAATCTAATTAGTTTCAGACTCATCAAACGATCGAACTTCGCCTTGAATCGCTTTGTCGGTTTGTTTATTTTGCATCTCGATCCAAATATCGTGTCTTATACCCGTAATAGGATTGTTTCATGCTCGATTTCCGTGGAGGCCCTCCTCGAGTGACACTGCAGAAGGCATACCTAAGAGTATCAGTCACTTCTCAAGGGTATACAATCCTAATATCGGGATCTAATGCTCGTGGAATTTTAATCGATAAATATTCTTCTCACTTGAAACCGAGAATGAGTTGAATAACATATCAATTAAAATGAGCAGAGATTTAGCCTCGATTCGAACAGTAAGTTCAATCACGTGTTAGCAAGGATCTAATCAAGGAAAGAATGAACTGTTCCAATTTTGAGGATGAGAAACCAGTATAGTGTAAACCCATGCTTAGCCTATGTCTTAGGAGCTAAGGTTTATAATCCATGTTCGGCATGAATATTGAAAAAGAAAATACCCGCAATTAAGGCACCTGTGATTAAAAGTAGTTATCTAATCCTTTGTCTGAAAGAAATGCAGCATTAGATGATGAAATGTGTCATATGAGAAATCCACATGGCATTACCATCTTCCTTGGACGGATTCTAAATCGAGGTTCATGGCTAAAGCTACGTAGATGTCTCAGGAATTGATGTTTCACAATAGCCGTATTTTCAATGCATCCCTTAAAAGCTAACTCCACCAATTCATTTCTTTATTTTTTTATTTTAGTTTAAGCAATACTACATTTGTTTAGTTTACATATCTTTATTTTTTTATTATTTTAGTTAAGCTGTATAGGAATTTATCAATTGCCTATCATAGTTCAAATAGTATAGAGCTTGAGTAGTTAGGGTAGTTGATTGAGAATTCTTGAGATCTCTGTGGGATCGATATCTTGACTTAAATCAACTTTATTACTTGTTCGACCTGTACACTTGTAGAATCATGGATCAAACTAGAAAGAAATCCAACTACTCTTAAGGAAACCGTTTTTAATCAATATAATTGCAAAGAAATATAACAAACAAGTTTCATGGCATTATTGCCGGGGGTTAAACAATAGTCCTTGGGTAATAACGTTATAAATTTGTGTTTATGTTTTGATCCATCACTCACACTTACATAGTGGGAGAATAAGACCAAGAACAAGTTTTTGGCGTCATACTGGGATCAAAAGAATTAATTAGACTGAATATTCTACCGAAAGAAGGAAATACTAATTTGGACATTTTTAAGAAAAGAACAAAATAGCTTTTCAAGCAAAGGACTACATTGGTCACTAATTTTAACAAGCCGTGCTGAAAGTATTTGTTGTGTTTGATTAGCTCTATTAATATGAGTATGCTTTTATTTCAGAAAACCTTTAATGCATAGGAAACAAAGATCTGACCCCGATTCCACACCGAATTCTGAGATAACGCCAGGAGCTTAAGAAAGACAAAAAGAGCAAAAAACGCAGGTATGGCAGAAGAGAGACTTGACCAAACAGAGGAACAAAGGACAAGAAACTAAGACCCCTAATATCGACACAATGAGATTTCGAGGCCTATTATTCAAGAAGAGTATTCTCGCAATCGGGATGTACCACAAGTGATGCAAAACAATTTTGAACTAAAGCACTTTAATTACAATGGTTCAAGAACATCAGCTTACCGGGTCATCCCACCAAAGACTCCAAATGCGCACCGGGAAGATTTCTCAGACGGCTAATACAATGAAGCCGACGGTGTGAGACCGCAGGTAATGAAACCACATCTCTTCCCATTTTCTTTGAGAGACAGCGCCACATGGTATGAATCATTACCATGGTTCTCATGATACTTGGGAAGACAGAAGCTACTTAGGCGCATTCTTTTTCCCCATCTCTCACTCGCAGACGAAGAGAGATAATTATCTCAACGCGGAAGATGAGCCTCAGATGTCGCCGGGCAAGATTCAAAAGATTACCGGTGAGGTTCCCAATGCATGGAATAGACTTGAAGACCCGTATGGATATAGTGTATCACGTGACCGAATGATATACATCCAAGGGTATTATCGATGCCTATGTTGTGGAGCATTCATAAAAAGTGTCAAGAGGCAAGAGATCTCGATAGAGACCCAGCAAAAATGCAATATGAAAGCTCCATCTCGAGTTTTCAAGAGGTAGTAGCAGTAGTGCTGTGGTCATAGAGCCGAGCAAGATGACAGCCAGGAGGCTAAGTTGGATGCTATAATGCATAGGATGACAAACAAGAGAGGAAGATGCACATTGCTCGCGAAATAGGAGCAAGAGAAGAGAATTGATGAGAAGAAGGCCATGTGCCAAGGTTAGAGGAGAACCCAACCACTGAGGAACAAATGCCGCACCATGGGGATAACAAAAAGGCTATTACAATCTCCATGAATGTAAAACTATCCGACTTGAAATTTTCGTTCATGCCCAGATGTTTCAAGAATGCTGCTTTTACCGAAAAATCTAGAGACACAAGTAGTGGCACTGTACTCGAGTATGCCAAATCGTAACAAGGAACATTCCCTGCTGACACCCAAGAACCTCAAGATCGCATGGCACCAATCTGATGGTCGGAAGGATTTGAGCAACAACGGAAAGACGATAAAAGAAGAGACTCAGAGGGCAGAAAGAAGAGACTGAAAAGAAAGAAGAGAAGAACAACTTAATCGAATAAGATGAAAGGAAGAAATGACAAGAAAGAAAGAAGGAGTACTGCCTATGCTTCAAGTAGCGCATTCCCACGCACTTCAGAAGTCAAAAAGAGAAGAACAGTTTTCTAAAGTTTTGGATCTTTTCAAGAAAATAGAAATAAATATCTCATTTGGTAGTATATATGATCACCAAATGCCTCTTTATGCAAAATTTCCTTGGGGCCGAGGTTCCTTGAGAAAGAAAAGAAAGATAGCCGAGGAGGGTATAGTTAACTTGATCAAGCTTCATGCAAGGCATTATTATCCAACGTAAGCTCCCAAAGAAAGATGAAAGACTCCGCGCTTCACCTATTCCTGTTCTATAGAAATGTGAGATTCAAAGAAAGCTTTATGTGACTACAGGCAAGTATAAATTTGATGCCTCTACTCCGAGTTATCTGAGAGACTTAGTTTGAGGCCTTGTCGCAATTACATTACGGATGGGCGATAGATCAATGGCGCGACGGAGGGCGTGGAGGGATGTACTCGTCGAGGTTGGGAGAATTCATTTTCCGATAGATTTTGTTATCATGCGGATGGAGGAAGATCCTCAGTTCCTCTATTCTTTGGGAAGACCTTTCTTAGCAACGAGGCGCCTTGATTGGCTTGTACGAAAGAGTGGTAGCCTTCTTTCGAGTTGGGAATGAAGCGGTGCATTTTAAATATTAATAAGATGCAGGAGACATCACAATGTAGAGGAGGCAGTTGTATAAATTTTATGAAATATTAGCCTTCAGTGATGAAGTGAATTGCTGATTGTGTCATTGAAATTCTATCAATGAAATTGAGTTGATTTTGATACCTTGAGCTTTGATTGTGAAGTTACGCTAGATTTGTTTAATATTAGAAACTGACCTCGAGTATAAATGAAAGCGGTCAGAGATGGAAGTAGAGCGACGGACCACGACAAACTCATGGGCGGGGAGTAGGTGTAGAAGGGTTAACATTGAAGGAGTTGCCTAGTCATTTGAAATATGAGTTTTAGACGAGGAAAAGAAAAAACCGATTATCATATAAACACGTGGTAAAGTTGAAACGAGGAAGTTCTTTGTAAATTTTGAGAAAAATACAAGGAAGCGGTGCTTGAATTGATTGAAGATCTGGAAGAATTTATCAGTCCCTCTATTTGTATACAAAATATTCTTTGGAGATAATGCAAAACTACATTGAGCATCGAGGAAATTTGAACCCGATCATAAGAAGTTGTCAAAAGAAGTTACGAAATGGTTAAATCTTGAGGTTTTATATATGCTATATGAGGCCAGTTCTTAGGTAAGCCCGGTACATGGTTCCCAAGGAAAGGTGGATTCAATGTCCAAGAATGAAAGAATGAACCCATTCCCTCTGAGCGCAGCGGATGGAAGTTTGTATGGAAACTACGAGAAGAAAATTGAATACTATGACCGAAATGATCATTTTCCCTTACCTTTCATCAATCAAATCTTTGGATAGGTTGGCGGAGACCCTCATTTTGTTTCTTGATGGATACTGGATATAACCAAATAGCTTATGCACGAAGATCGGGAAAACCACTTTTACATTGCCCATTTGGTACTTTTGCTTTTAAGAAGAATGCCATTTGGACTATGTAATGCTCCTGGCTACCTCCAGATGCATGATGTCTATGTTTCTACGATCCTGAGAAGAGATTATGGAATCTTCATGGATGATTTGATGTATGGATCGAGTTTGAGCAATGCTGCGTAGCTTTCAGGGAATGATGCTTGAAAGTCTTGAGCAAAAATCTAATAGAATTTTTATAGTTCTAAAGAGAGTTGTCTTAGGGCACATGATTTGCGTGAGGGCTTGAAGTAGACCAAGCAAGGTTTCAATTATAAGAGACTCATGCCACCACTACAGTCAAGGAATCGAAGTTTCATGAGGACATCTTGGATTTATAGAAGATTTATCGAGATTTCAAAATTGATAGGCCACTATCACGGATTGCTTAGAAAGATACTAAGTTTCATTTGATGAATCACGCGGGGAAGCATTTGAAGAAATCAAATCGGACTGATTCAAAACCATCATGGCAAAACCAGTTGGAGCAGAGAATTTGAGATCATGTGTGATGCAGTGATTTTCTGATAAATTTGTATTGGAATGAAAAGATGAAAAAGTGTTCAAGGCCATCTCCACTATGCAGCCAAAACCTTTAATGAAGCCTGAAAATTGTTCTACTCGAAAGGAGATGTGTGATAGATGTTGCATATGAAAAATTCAGGCCATATATTTTGGGGGTCCGGTATTTGTTATACACGTCGTCTTGACAATTAAATATTTAATGGCAAGAAGGAAGCAAAGCAGATTGATCAGTGGAGTATTATTATTTGCGGGAATTTGGTTTAGAAATTAAAGATGAAGGCGGTGACAATGTGATAGCGGATCCTTGTCAAGAGTAGAGGAATCAGTGTCTGAGAAAAAGGAAAAGAAATAGCGAAAATTTTCTAGATGGCGATTTATTTTAAATTATCCTCAAATCTACCTGGTATCTTGATATTGTGAATTTCTTAGCTTACAGTGGTGCCACGAAATTCATTCTGTGAGAGAAAAAAGTTAAATTGACAATGGTGCTACATGCAGGATGATCCATATTTGTTTAAAGAGGAGGGCCTGATCGATTATAAGGAGATGTAATCGAGCGAGCGAAGCAAGATTTTACAAGAATGTCATGCATCACCTTATGGAACTTTGTAGGAGATAAAACAGCACCAAATTCTAAGTCGAGATTTTCTTGCTCTGATTTTTAAGAATTTATTTTGGACTGGGTACAAGTTATTGTGATCAATGTACTAAAAGAATGGGAAATATCATTGGCATGAGATGCCCTGCAAGTATCACAGTAGTGCAATTGTTTGATGTATGGGGGAATGGATTTTATGGGACCTTTTCCGGTTTCATTTGAAATATACATACTCCCCAGTGTGGATTATATCAAAAATGGGTAAACGACATCTAAGAATGATTCAATCTGGGTTGTAGGGTTTCTGAAAAATATTCTTAGAAGATTTAGAATACAGAACTATAATTAGTGATGGAGGAAGCCATTTTGAAAATAAGGTTTTTTAATGAGCTCATGAGCGGATATGGTATCAGGAAACCGTTATGAGCTTGGCTTATCATCCTCGAACAAATCGTATTTGAGAATTTCCAATAGAGAAATAAAGAAAATTCTGGAAAAGACTGTGAATTCTAGTAGGAAAGATTGGTCTTTGAAGCTTGATGATGCATTATGGCGTCTGGTACTTGCCAAACTCCAGTGAGATATCCATCTGGACTTGTCTTTGGAAAACCATGTCTCCCTCACTAATTTGGAATACAAAGCCATGTGGGCCATCAAGCGGTGAACCGTTTCAAAATTGCAAAGGAAGAGGGCTTCTCCAGTAGATAGATTTGGAAAGGCGAAAGCGAGCCTATGACAATCTTTTAAGAATATCGAGAGACGAAACGAAGAAATGGCATGATCGAAGGATTACGAGGAAAGAGATTTAAGGAAGCGAGGATGGATCTTCTTGTTTAACTCTGATTTAGATTATTTCGGGGAAGGGGTGAAATCAAAATGGAGTGGACCATATCTGATGGTGTGATACACCTTTAGATGATAATACTTTCGGGTGATGAGGAAGAATTGAGAGTTAATGAGCGGCGAAACACTATCTCGGCGGGAGAAAGAAAGGAAGAACTCAGTGAGTAGATTGAGAGGAAAGCTTAAAGCAGCTAGTCAAGCTAAGGACTCAAAAGCGGAGCTATTTCATGGAGAAGCGTTGTATAGATTTTTAGTTTCTTTATTTGAACGATTTATTATTCACAGCGTTTTGAATTTTCTAGTTCTAGTCATGATTTAGAAATTGCTGAGTTAGTATTAGATTAATTTAATCATTTTGGAATTATTTACAATATGCGAGATAAAGAACCAAATGGCTCGGGGCGGTAAGACAAACTCGGGTACTCCCGACCTTCCACGAAGACGAGCTGACTCGAAAAGGGGAGTACTTTTCTCCACCACATAAATTTGTGAAAATTGAATAAAGTACATATTTGAATTGATGTGTGGGAATGATTAAATGGATGCTAAGAATGTACAGAATTAATAAGGAGTGAAAAGTTATGCAGTCGCCAAAATTTAGAGGCTGATCTGGACTAAGTCGCGACCGGTTTTATGTCGCGACGAGTTGAGGTCGCGACTTGAGTCGATCTTGAAGGAAGAGCAAGAGGCCGCGGTCGTGGCCCGGTACATGTCAGCGACATAAATTGGTCATGACGGAACATTTGGAGTCGCGACAAGTGGTCCTTCAAAGTGGTGAGGGTCAAAGCGACAACTCAACTGAGTCATAAAATGATGTCGCGGCTGATGATAACTTGTCCTCCCACGGTTTACTTATGTCCACGACAAATAATAATAAATCGCGACATAAAAAAAAAGGAAAGAAATATCTGTTGGGTAGTTTTAATTTTCCCTAAATTTAATAATGACACACAATTCGCATTTGAAATTAAAGTCGCGACAGACAATAATAAATGGAAGTAATAAGAGCCCCACAATAATGATTGAATTGCAATTGTTGAGAAACTCCCTCCACTACCATCTCCTTCCTTGAAGCAAACACAACCCTTCATCTTCGCATATTCTCTGGTTCTCAATTCTTGCAAACCCTAAATTCGAACTTCTTCCTAAAAAACCTTCTGATTTCTCTAATGGCGGAACCTTCAACCCTCATCCCAAATCTGATCGAAATCATGGGAGGAATACTCATAGAAGGAGTTCATCACGGAACACAGAGAGAAGGGAGGAACGGGCCGTCGGAACAGCCGGAAGTTCAACCGGTTACCAAGCAACGAGGAGGAAAAAGGGAAGAAAAGCGTAGTAAGAGGAAGACGAGTTCGTCTCGAAGAGCTTTCTCAGTTGGAAAAGCACTATGCTAAAAGGGATTTGTAGGAGAAAGAGGCTTGGTAACTCATCTCTCCCCTTTCAAGAGGAATTAATAGAGCAAGAGGGTGGAGAGTGCACTTGAAACATCAAAAGTCTAGATATGCTTGATCGTTAAAGGAAATTCTACTCAATCACGGATTTGGGAGGAAGGAACTCTTATTTATGTCGAGAGAGGAGAAGTTTGGGTGCCTTATGGAGCGAAGACTATTAATGAAATGTATGGAATGGAAGGGCAGAAGAATGGATCAAAATTCAAGAAGTTGATGAACAACCCTAACCGTGAGAAGATTGCGAGAAAATTGACATACGGTAAAGGGAAGTGGAAGAAAGGAAAAGGAGAAGCCAGACCACTGGCTTGGGGAGATTTGTGGAAGAGGCAAAAGTGTGGTTTTACTTCACAGCTCTGTTATGGTCCCTACCAAGCATGTATACGCACGAGTAAGAACAAAGAAGCAATCCTTCTCTATCTTATCTGAAGAAGTCTGAATTGATCTTTGGAACAATTATTGAAAATTCTATAATGAGGTACCGTGAAGGAATAAGGGTTTGATCCTCGTCCGGTAGTATCACGAGGTTATGCTTGAGGGGGTGGCGGCCAGAAAGGAACGTGGGAAGAAGAAGAATGCCCTAAAATGTCACCACTAACTGACGGGAATGTGAGTCGGGGAATCAAAGAAAAAATGGGGTATAATAGAGAGATTCGAGAGAAAATGATAATGAAAGCGAGGGAAGAGGACACCTTACGGTTGCGGATCGAGGGAAGAAGAAGATCCGAAGGCGCATCGAGGAAAGGCATACCTTCATATTTGCGATGACCAGGAGAACAAGGTTATGGAAGTCCTATAGATTTCAACCCCAGCGCGGCTCTCCCTATAAGGAATAGTGATTTGAGAGGGCACGGTGAAAGCTCTAGGGACGGAGAATAATCAAATAATTGAGATGCCGGCTCCATTGAAAATGGAAGAAAGGGAGGGCAATGGAACCTCCGGCAAAATTCAAGAAGGTGTATGAAAAAGAAATTGAGGAGAAGGGATCAGCAATGGGAGAAGAGATGAGCGAGAAGAAGAGATGCCATGAATCATAAGCGAAAAGAAAGGAGCGACAATGGGAAGAAGAGATGAGCGAGAGGAAGAAGCGGATAGAAAAGATCACCCAGGCATCAAGAGGAAAATTTAAGAAGGAAATGAAGGAAAGAGATCAAGATCACGAAGAAGTTAAAGTGAGCCATGAATCATTCTACAACAAGCTCGAGTATGATCGTTGATTCTCAACTCAAAAAACTCATAAGGAAAGGGACTCGGATCGAAGCCCAGAGTAAGGAGCGAGATCAAAGTTCAAGTTCCTATACATGTCAATGTTCAAGGACTTGAGAAAAGGATGAAGGACAAAGATCAAGAGCTAGATGATAAAAGTGCCTTCGGAAGAAAAGTCGAAGCGAAATTTGGATTTGATCAACAATAATCTTTCAAATTTTAAGTCATGGTAGAGAATGGAATGCCTGATGAACACACTTGTGCACGAGACAAAGATGATCCCCGAACAAAAGGAGTTGATCCTCACAAATGAATTGATCCTTGAAGAGCCTGAGATAGAGAGGGAAAATGACAAAGAAAGAAGAAGAAAATTTGAAATGAAATTTCCCAAATTCAATCCTAATTTGGCTACCTGATGGATCCTCCCGACATATCTTTGCTCACTCCTCGAAAAAATAGACCTTCCCATTGATTTATCCTTCTCTTCCTCTTCACGATTGTTGTTCTCAGTTGCATCACATCATGAATAAAACAAAATTTGTGAAAAGGAAATGTTTGCTTGCTTCACGGTAGATTTTATTGTTAATTTTTTTGCTTGACTTGTTAGAGAGGAAAATAACATTAGGATTTAGTTCAGAATGAAAATGCTGAAATATCATAATACGAACTAATTCAAGTAGTTTGACTAGGAGATAAACTTGAACACAAATAATTGCAAAATCGGGGCATGAATAAAGAAAGCTGGAATTAGGAGTATTCTTTATTCTGTTTAAATTCGAGTTTAGTTAAAAATTGGAAGAATTGGTTGTGCTTATGGAGCAAAATGCTTGGTTAAAATAATGTAAGTAGACGGTGAATAAGTCTGAAGTCTTGAAGAAATAATACATTCAGTCCAGCAAAACTTATGAAACTTTTGTGATTAGGAACATCATACAGGGAATTCGAGTTAGAGTCATGATCCTAGAACTTGTTTGATTATTGATTAGAGCGAAATCCACAGAGTGAAACAACCAACGAGGAAATGATAGAGGCCATCATGTGGCTTGACCTTACAGCCTACCCTCGAAGTATGCTTAAGCATATTCTCTAGTTCTGATTTGAGCCAAATAAGCTGTTTCTTCAATAAACAACAATTGAAAAGTGAATTCCCTTCCTTGCAATAAACACATGATAAAGAACCCAAATTATCCAGTTTCTAGTTCGAAAAGTTTAGTATAAAGGAAGAAACAAGTTTGGGGAATAATATTCCCAAATTTACATTAAGAAGATTGAAGTAAAAAAAGCGAAGGTAGTGAAATAAGGAATAAGTTTTGTCTTGTGGCCTCTTCCCTTGAACAATTAAGCTCGTAGGGGTGTTTTAACACACCTAGCACCCCTAATGCCGTGGTATGGGAGTTCTTCTTAAAAAAGTTCTCTAAGAGTAATAGAAAGCCTAAAAATAAAACATTTACTATTCCAAATCTTAGAAATAAAAGCAAAGGAGTTAAAGAACAAAGGGAATGCACTTGAATCAAGTACATATGGAAGTTGAAATTCCATAAAAGAATTCAAAAGAGGAATCGAGGCCAAGATTAAGGAGAATGGGATAGGAACAAAGAAGAAAAGGAGAGAAAATTGGAAGCTGACGATGTAGAGGCAATGGAAAT
Organism: Tetrastigma voinierianum; assembly: GCA_016808115.1. Classification (NCBI taxonomy): domain Eukaryota; kingdom Viridiplantae; phylum Streptophyta; class Magnoliopsida; order Vitales; family Vitaceae; genus Tetrastigma; species Tetrastigma voinierianum. The sequence goes on from JAEQBH010003994.1 coordinate 201,070, forward strand.
GGGTAATTTACAACCTAAATTTTTCCATTTATCTACCTGATTACCTAAGCCCAAAATTACAAGCACAGAAAGACCTCATTGATTGTGAAGGTTGAATTTACCTACCATTAGTGGAATCAATATGAAAAACAAGCATATGGGACTTTGATAAAGCAGTCCTAAGAAAACTCCCGAGGAAGATTAGCAATTCAACATGAAGATGAAAAAGTTGATGGCTTTGCACACACACGAGAACAAGACTTGTTAAATAAAGCTAATTTAAATAGAGTAGTTTATCGAAATTTTGTAATAGAAGTACACTATGCCTTGTTCTTGCATCAAAACTGAAATTTGAAATAATAGTGATATCTTTTAATTCTAGATTAGAAGGGTAGAATGAGAGAGACTGTGGAATAAATCAGAAAAATGTCCTTAAAAATTTTCTAAGCTTATTTGTTTGAGGATAAACAATTCTTTCTTTTCTTTAGCAGGAGACGAAAAAGAATTTTAAGTTTTAGGAATTTGATGAGTCAAAACTCATTAGATTTTAATCCATTTTAAGGTTTATAATGAGGTAACATTAAGATTTATGCGCATAAAGTGATAATTGACTCAAATTCCAATTTGCGAGGAAAATCTAAACGAGAATATCGAATTTGCAAAATTATAAGAAATCAACTGCGTGGGGTGGAAGTAAAAAGCTGGAATTTTAAGTCGCGGCAAAGAGCGCGAGTTTCAAACAATTTCAAGTCACGACATCAACAAATTTGGCTTTGAAGAAAGCGAAGAATGAACAAGTGAAATCGTGACTTGAAGAGAAAGAAGTTGAGACAAGAATGACTTGAGTCGAGGATTAAAAAAAAAGCAATCAAATGAAAGTTCATGTCGCGACATCATTGCGATGTAGACACCAAAAGAGATAAGTGATGTCGCAATGCCACCATGGGGAATTAAGAAGTGATGGCGTATTTTGTGATGTATATATAAAATTAGAAAAATATAAAAGAGTGCCTATTCAGCGCAAGTATAACTTATCCAAGTAATAAAAGAGTGTACCTAAATGCGAATACTCGATCCACGAGGGAAAATGGGGATGCTAAGTGACAAAATTATAATACTTCTCTAATATCAAACTAACAATTGTGATAGTAAAACAAAATTTAAAACTAAATAATGAAATTTCTAAATCTAACTAATGAAGGATTTCATAACTAAAGAGCAGAGATTATAAATTCCTAGGGTACTTGAGTGCAGTGGGGACAATCCTCTTAGATCTAGAAGTCAAATTCTACTCTATTGTTTCATGAAAATGTTTCCAAGGCAACTCCATCTAATTAATTACTAGCCTCTCGGTCAAGATAACCTACCAACTAACACTAGGTCTTTTCTCATTTCCTGACCCCAAGCATTAGAGATGCTTTGAATCCAAAAGTCTCACGCCTCCACTGAGGAATTCACCCAGATAATTTCTACACTGGGGCTGATGGGTTGATTAAATCTATGTCTAGTTCACTCCTTACCTCGGATCTTTGAGACCACTCACCACATTGGGTTGCAGAGAAATCAATGTATAAAATGGGGCAGTATGAATCATTAGAGTGCGTTCACGAGAAGCAAATAGAAAACGGAACATTAACTAGCATGGATATAAAACTCCATGTTCAATGTCTATTAGAGCCTAGATCACAATTTAAAGCATGATAGAGGTTTGATACAATCATAAACTTAGGATAAAACATGAAGAAAGAGGAAGGAAAGAAACTATAATGATCAAATGATGGTGAGTCTCGAATTTTCTTCACCAAATCATGATCTTCTCCCAAATCTTAAAAACAGCTCCCAACCTCTACCTCCTTGGTCCCCAAAGTGTGGACCAAGTCCTTCTCAGAACTACTAGCACCTCCCCCCTCGTCTCTTTTCGGGTTTGAGCTTTAAAACCCTCCATTATGGGCTCGAGAAATGGGTAGAGAATCCATAAAACTGAGCCGAACGTGTGAAGGTACAATGCGACCAGTTCATGTTTTTGTGTAGATCATTCTATAAGTCGTGAAGTCTGTTGAGTCCATCGTTTTTATCAAACCAGTAGATATAACTTTTATATATGAGCTCACAGTTTGGTGTTCTTGATGATTCAGGAAATCTTGAAGTTTCAGAGATCTATATCATATGACGTTCTGGCGTGAACAATTATAGTTTGTGAAACGTCAGAGCCACATGATGACACCCTCTACTCACAGAAAGTGTGCAGTATTTCTTGATTTTCTTAGTTTGAACTTGCCTCAACTTCTTTCTTGAGAGACTCAATTTGTTCTTGAAGTATCTAGTGATCTTGAAATTATAGAATCACAGCCATATATGGATTGAATGCTCTCAGGCTCTATAATGTATCAAATCTAAGATGGATAACTCATATTATTACTTTTATGCTGGTTTTTCCACATTTTTGAGTTCACGATGGATGACTGATCATAGAGTGACATGCCAAATAATTGGGCATGTTTAACTGCAAGAAAGTACTAAACTATAAGACATAAAGATAAGTAGTATTTAGATACTCATTAGAATTGCAAAATAAGATCTATCTCTGAAACCCTGAGCAGTAGCCCATGATAAAAGAAATCATGGCCAATTTTGAAAGAAAGGGTGGATGTCAGGCCATGTGATAATGAAGAATCACACCAAGGTCGCAACAGAGACTCCAAATCAGACGACCGTTAATTAATGAAGAAGCGAGACATGATATGACTTACCTGGTATTCAGAAATTAGAAGGTTTGAAGGTGTTTATGGAAATTGGCGACGAATAGAGATTCGCGACAGATTTTCAGTACAGACATAAGTGGCGGCGGTTAGGAAAGGATCGGAAGCATCTTTGTTTGAATCACTAAGATATCATGGCGCGTCGCCAGTTGATTGTGTGATTCAAAAGAAGAGTGCGGCGTTAATACCATTGGTGACACTGAACTACGAAAGATGATTTGACATCAAATTGTTTTGTAATCATATCTGAAGATGTTTAGAAACCAATCCGACTCAAAATAAAAGCTTTGTGACTTGTCGAAAGAATCATAAACGCCGCGTGGAAGTCGCGTGTGTAGTTCAAGTCGACCTCGAAAAACCCAATGGAAAAGGTGATGCGACGTCATTTGGTGTTAAACATCGTTCTGGAAAGGTGTGGCGATCAGTCATGATTGGTATCTAGTCTTGAAATTGTCAGGCAATTGAATGGATAAAAGCTTACATGGAAAACGGGCGCAAATCACGTTGTGTTGTGGCGACAATCGCGATCATAGCGCAGAACACGACCAAATCATGCGATATGCGTCGCGGTATAAACCATCATAGATAAGAAGTATGACGAGCCGAAGATGACATCTAAATCGATGCGACCACAAATAGGTGCGACGCTGAATAATACTATAATGGGCGGAGTTATTTGTTTGGCGTGCATCAGAGTTAGGGCCCAACTCAAAACCCTATAAATGGCGATCTGGAAGAATGGCGACTCTGGCGGCTGGAAACGAAATCTGCGTATGAAGGCTAATTATTTTCAATTTTCTGTTTCTTTTTCATGTTTTAACATTATTTTGGATATATGATGATTGTTGTTTATTGATTTATGGGATCTGCAGGATATTGTTGTTGAGAAGTTGACCAGATAAGAATGTTGTTTCTTTAATTACCACAGTTGTTAAATCAAATAATTTTGAGTCAAACTTTAGATTCAGTTTCTGATAATTCTTGATGAGCTAAAGTTAAATGTAACAAATAATTTGAAACTTAAACCAGTACCGATTTTCCATTGTAAATTTTATCTTTCATGTTAAGGTATATCTCAGTCTCTTGACTTGATCTTGAAATCATGCAGTTTCATTATTTTATATCTAATCAAAATATCATTTATCTTATCTTTCTTAATAGATTATTTCATTACTCTGGATTTCTGGAGGGCTTTATAAGTGACATGGAAGATTCACGTAGTATAGACAATTTCTCAGGTATCACGAACTAATGTTGGGGATCTATTGATCTATGTGAATTTTGTGAATAAAATCTTCTTCTCACTTCAGGCGAGAATTGGATTGAGATAACATCAAATTAAATGAAGCGGGAGAATTCACCTCTGGTCAGACAATGTCAGTTAAATCCATGCATTGTAGGATCATCAGGAAAGCATGGCCATTCCATTTGGATGATGATATAATTGTGACATTGTAGCTGTCTCTTGGGAGCTAAGTTTATAGTCATATTGCAAATTATCAAATGTGAAAAAAAATACCCAGGAAAACAGGCATTCAGTCAAATGGTGCATCAATCTTTGTGTAGCGGAAGGGTGGATGATAGGCTATAATGGTCAAGAGGCTCATGTAGCATTACCATCTTGTTTAGTGGATTCGATAGGAGGGGGGATCATAGAGGCAAAGTGAGAGATCTGCAGAGATTGAGTTTTCCTGTATTTATTTCCATTATCTTCAAAAAATGCAAACTGATCCTATTTCTTTCTTTTTTGCTTTTGTTTCATGTTTTAATTTTGTTCTTGGTTTATATCTTCTATTTTTTATTATTTTAAGGTGAACAAAGATTGTCATTTTTTCATCGATTAAAATATATAATTGATGAGTCAAAGATGGATGGATTGAAAGTTATGCCAAGATCACCATGGATTGATCCTCAGACTTAAATCCTTTTATTAGCATTAAACTGTTTTAGAATCATGGATCCGTGAAGAAGAATTCATTTACTCTTAAGGAAACATTTTTTAAATCAATATGATATGATGAAATATATAACAGAAGAAAATAAGTTTAAATGGCGTATATTGTGAAGTTAGAATAATAGTCGTAGAGCCATGCATTATAATTGTATTATGTTTTGATCAATCACTCCATATGTTAGGAGAATGGATCAAAGACAGTCTAAATCAGTCATCTTTAGAAATTGAGGTTGGATTCTAAATCATTCTGTGGTTTTGTGTCAATTGAAGTAAGCAGACTAGAAGAATGTCGATGAAGAATGGAGCGATGTTGGGAATAGTGGCGTAAGGCTCCATTGGAGCGATACTTGAGGCAGTGCAGGAATTAAGCCACGCATGATAATTTATATGATGCGAATTTCGCTATGATAAGCGAAAAGTGCTGTCACATAGCTAAAATTTCCAATTTTAAGCTATACTTTGTATTCCCTTCTGTCATGAAAATCCTTTATGTCTTGAGAATTTTACCCCTTTTGTTTTTATCCAAGAGCTTCGTTTTGTTTCTCATTTCTACCCTCACTTTGTAATTATTCTGATTGGGTTATTTTGGTTTTTCACATGTTTGTAGGCTATATAAGCCATTGTAAAACCTTGTTGACCTAAGTTTTAGTTTTGGGAGGAAGGAAATTTACGGGTCACATTTTTTTGCTCTCATTTCTCTCTTCTCTTTTCCTGCTTCTCTCACTTTCTTGGTTGCGAACACCTCCCGGGATGACGACTTGGAGGATGGTGGCCTAAAACCACTTCCTCCTTGAAGGAAAGATTGCTTTGGGGTGGGGATGAAGAATTCTTGGTGGTTCCACTATTTTCCACTTGCGTGAGGTTTGACATTTTGGTTCCGGAATTTTTCATTTCTAGGTTTAAAGCTTCGATGTACTTTCTTTGTGTACTTGCGGCTTTTAGGTTTAGTGTATTCTTAGCTTTAGATACACTATCCATTAATTGCCATTCTGAGCCAGCTGGGAGTGGGGTTAAAGGGGTTATATTTCACTTTTGATGCATCCTCTTTGATGATCTTGGTAATCTTTTGAGATTCAGTGGATACTTATTAGATCCATTGAGATTCATTAGTTTATATGAGTCATTGTAGGATGGAGTTAAGGTGATAGATTTTCAACATAGGAACCATAAATGCTAAATGAATGCTTTCTATCAAAGGAAAATTATTAGGGTTTAGTTTTAAGTTAAATGGGTCGGTTCGGGAGATGACTATATGTCATCCTCCCAGTAGCGAGGAAATGAGCAGAGGACTCTCGGTTGCTAGGATCTTAAACCAGGTGGCCCGATGCTTCGAGGAGTTCTTTTTATATTTTATTTCGCCTTATTTTCAGTTTGCAAACCATCAACTCCCCTGTTTTTACCCCAAACCTTAAAATCCAAATTGAATTCACCATTTTTGACTTCACTCAAATCATTTGTACAAAAAACCATCCACATGTTAGGCCTTAGACCATTATCTGCGGTAGCTTGACTACGCGGAGTAGGAGAGAAAATAGGATACAAATTTGTTGATTCGGATCACCCCTCGTGGCACCGAATCAACGAGTTCAACCGATTAAAAAAAATGGTTTAACATTGAGAGCTAGAACCGTTTTTTATGTTGAAAGTTTCCACGATCTTGAGTGGACTGATCAGACCAGCGGTCGGTCAGGATTTATAGAACATTGTTGGAAACTCCCAGATTAGGATGAAGATTGGGCCTTGGCCTTGAAGAAGAGCTGAATTAGCCTCACTACAGGCAAGAAGACATCCCTTTGCCTTTGTTGAGAGTCATGTTTAGGACTGCTTACTTGGCTCTAGCTGTATGGTCAAGTTTACCTTTTTCAACAGTTTGAAATCAGTCCAGATTTGTAGGAATTAGTTGATAGATTATTTATGTTTTTATTTTATGATTAGGACCTTAATTTTAGTAATTTATTTCCTATCTTTGTATTTAAATTGCTGTAATTCTCAATCAAAACAATTGAAATAAGAATTCCATTTTCTATTGTTCCTTTCGTTTTTATTTCTCTCTTCGTATTTTCAACAGCCTTGTTGCTTAGGGACATGTGACTGGAAGTTCAGTCCCTCTAATCATTGTTGTGATAGATTGGGAGTTCAGTCCCTCTAGATCCAGAAAAAAGCCAAATAAATAATTGATTAATAAATAAAAACAGGAGAAACAGAAGACAAGTGCCCAAAAAGCTTGGAGTAATTAAATCAAAGTTCTGAAAGACCAAATGTACCTTACATGGCATTTCATTCATCGACGCTACATGTCTGTTTGCATAACCTTTTCTGATATGCTACAGACCAAAACAACGGCTTCTGCTTCGCATGCAAATCAATTACATAAACAGATCGATGCTTAGACTTCACAAACAGATCGACTCGGTTGTTCTAGCCCTTCATCATCTTCATTTCCAAACTATAGCTTGAAATGATGGAGAGCAGAAGTCCCATCAAGCCCCTTTGCTATGTAGAAGGCATGATAGTCTCTTACTGTCATTTCCTTGTATTTTGGAGGATTTTCTTCTGATAACAACTCTTTGATTGGTCCGTAGAGTTTCGAGGATGAGAGAGTAAATGGAGAAAAAAAGCTGCCCACTGATACTCTTGGCGCTTTATGGTTGCCAATACCTGTGTTTAGAACTCTGTTGAACATGTCGTTGGATACAAGCTAAAAAATAAAACAAAAAACATGTCGGAAAAGTGTTATGAAAGTAGATATTAATCTACATTAGCAACAAAAAGGATTTATATTGGATACATGGTCTGAAACTATTCAGTAATAATAGGAGTGTAGTGAGACAAACAGAGTAAAGTAGAACGAGGTAAAGTTTAGAACTACCTGTAGAAGATCTCAGTGTTGATCACTAGTGCTCCAGGCACCGGGTTTACATTGACCCATTGATTCTCATGGAGAAGTTGGAGACCACCCACTTGGTCTTGTAAAAGTACAGTGAGGACTGATGGATCAGTATGAATTTTGGTGCCCAGAGTTAATTCTGGTTCTGGGCAAGCTGGGTAGTAATGACCAATAAGATAAACCCCATCAGCACATTGCATGTCTTTCAAATGGTTTGATTTGAGGCCAAGAGCCTCCGCGGCTACTATGAGTATTAGTCAACATCATTACTTGCTTCAAATGTTCCATTATTATGTCTCTGCAAGTGGATCAAGCATATGTAATGGCAGGATTTGAAATTAGGCTAGTTACTTAGTGTTGTGCATGTTAATATGACTGACCACTTACCTGCATACTTCTGGCAAATCTGTAGGTTCTGGTGGATTAGGAGCAATAATACAAGAAAAGATCCTTTTTAAGTAATACTGGCCCCTGAAATAGATCAAAATTGGATACATATATCACCTTTTTGGTGAAATCACGAGTATAAAAATCCTTCTTCACTTCAACATCTTGCTCATTAAATCCACGTATTCCTTGGATCATCTCCTCCAAAATGCTTTTCATAATTCCATGATTAGATATTTGAAACATGCCCCAAGTTTCACAAGCATTTTCGAACCATGTGATTTTTGCACGTCGGATTGCATCCTGTAGACACCTTCCAGGTCTATGATTGGAATACTAAGCTACAGATGTTGTAAACTGACATCTCATAGAGTTATGTTGTGAATGGATGAACATACGTGGGACTTTAGCTACCCCAGCATCTACAAGTCCCTTGACACAATTTTAGATATAAAAGCTTTTAACTCACTTTCAGTCATAATCAGACCCCATTCCTTCTTGAGCCTTTCTTGAAGTCTTAAATACAATAATCAGTGAAATTACTGAGACCGTAATTCTAAACAAACCTTAAGGAAAAGGTACAGAGAAAAGGATCTTTCCTCGTACTTGGTTTGAGAAAAGATTAGTTGGGACCAAAACTTCCCCAATTAGTACCAAATTGAGAGTGCAGTGAGTTCTAAAGGGTGGTGACAGAATCAACAATAACTTCTTACAATAGCCTCAACAGGTATAGTGCCGGTTCGGAAGAGGCCTTAATTCAACAGATTTGTTATCAAAACTCCCATGTGCTTGCTCTATGGAATCAATTTTCATTTTCTGTCTGGAACAAGTAAAAGAAGACACAAAATGTTAGTGCAAAATGCAATGGACCTCAAAAAACATGTACTGTGTAAACATTTTTCTTAACAAGACAAGACAGAAGAACATTTCTAAAGGAAAAAAGGGGCTCAAATGGCAGAAAGCAGAGTTTCTCTAGAAGGAAAGTATTTTACCTTTTCAGCATTGAAGTGGGAACGATATACATGTGAATTCATCTAAAAGATTGCTTCTTGTTTCTATGGATTCTTTGAGAAGTGTCAGGATTATAAGAACACTGACCTTATGAAGAAGTTCATTGCATTGTCAGGCCAGAGAAACATTCACCTGAAAGGCTTTTTGATCTCCGGGAAGAAACAATATTGAGAGTCTTCATCATCCTCTTCCTCGAACAATATTAGGGTGAGGCATTGGGGGTAGAGGTTAAGGTTCAGATCTGGTGTTGTTTAGCTGCAGAAATGTCTGTTTTAATTTGCGTATCTTGGTATCTTTCAATATTTTACTACAATTACCCTTAGGTTGTTGGGTCACATGACTCGATTTTGTATCATGGTACTAGTTTAGATCCACTAAGCCATGTGATGATCAGAAATAAATAATAAAAAAAAATTAATGACATAATTTGGTTGCATCTGTTCATCATTCAACTAGTAGTTAATTATGTAGAGACAAATATGCAAACCAAGTATGAAAGGGAATCCAACATATTTTAAGTGTGTCTGCATATACTTGTATCACACCACTACTAAGCTAATTAAAGAACTCAAATTGGGAACCACCCTCCCTCACCATCACATTCAGTGCCTTAAAGAATTTCTCATCTCCATGACTCTAGAAGTCTGGCCCTCATTCCACATCATCTTCATCCTCAAACAATATTATCAGGGTAAGGCAGAATTGCGGTTGAGACTAGGTGTTGTTTGGCTGCAGGAGTGTCTGTTTTAGTTTAGGTATCTTCGTATCTTTAATAATTGACTACAATTTTTTGAAGACTTAGATGACATAATTTAATTTGTATTATCATGCTATTAGTTTAAGTGTCTATTTGGTTTAGTTGATAGATGGTAGGTAGTGCTATTAGTTGATTATAAATTATTATTTTAATATGTAGTAAATTGATTAAAATAGTTGATTCAAAGTTGATTTTATCTATAGACATGTTATAAAAAAATACTAATAGAATAACTTTTCTAGATTCCTATAAAAGCGTTTCTGATAGAAGCACCGCTAAGAGAGAGAAGCATTTTGGGTAAAAACACTTTTACAAGAAGTAGAGATGGTAATGGGTCGGATTGGGTAAGTTTTAGATTCTCCATTTATTATTTCTATCTCCATTCTAGCCAGTTTAGATTTTTATCTCCATCCCACATCAGTCGAAGGATTAATTAGGAAATGAGGAAGCTTTCAATGCGAGTTTTAAGCCCCGAGGAGTAGGAGTCTTGGCATGCGAGGGAAGTAGAAATTGATCGCTTGATCAGCTCTATCTCCCAAACTTCGAATTCATCTCTCCCAGTCGATGTCACAGAGAAGCTTTTCAATCTTGTGATTGGAATGTAATATAAATGAAATTAATATAACTTTCTGGGTTCTACAATTCATTCATAAATAACCCAGAATACAGGATCTTTGATTTCATGATATTCACATTTATGCAAAATAAGAATTGATTATTTACTAACTTGGATCCATAATGATACTTAGTCTTTAAACCAAATCTTATACATTTCTATCCCTTTACCCTTCTTTCCTTTTCTAACTTTGAATCACGTGATGAGTAGATATTTTTTGTCTTAGAGAAACCTCATGGACAGGGAGAGAACCTTATTTACATGGGTTTAAAATTTAAATTTAAACATTTAAATTTCCACCGCTTCCATCAAGCGATGCAACCCAAACCAATTAATTATACCCTTTTATTTTATTTATTAAATCTCCTTTTATCACTTGAGTCATATATAAAAAAAAATTCTTACATTCTCCCACTTGATTCATGTTATAGTACATTTATGATTTAATAAATATACTCGTCATAATGCGCATTACACATTGTTATTCGTTCATTCATAATTGTAAATTTACTATTATAAAGTCATAAAATTAAGAATAAGAACTAACGAGAGTCATGCAGTTTGTACATCAATATTCGATATAGTCACTTCCATGTACTACCTGAATTAACTCACACTTAAAATGACACATAAATGAAAATGCGAAGAAGATTCCACAATAATGTCTTTGTCAAAGACTTTCCTTTTAACATTCATCCGTATGCAATTATGTATACAAAACAAATATAAGGAAATTTCAAAAACATATAATTGAGTTCCAGAGTGTTCAATAAACAATCATCGTGAGACTATTACTATAAAGTGCTCAAGACTCATAATTTTCACGTGGCATTCGATGTCTTAGTGTCACTCCTTTTGATCATTAAGTCTCAAAACATAAGTTATGCACATAATCCAATACGTTGCCTCTTGTTTCTGAATTATCTCATATACAACAACAAATATAAATCTTATATCGCAATAATCATAAATCATTTTGTTATTTGAAAGAGGTGACAAGAATCCCTATTCTTTTTAGCAACTTAGCCATAAATTCAACAAATCAAGTCCTAAAATAATATTCCACAACCATAATCCATAATTTATGACATATTATATCATAATACATATTTTAGTAGTAATACTTACACTTTACATAATATTGTTTCGCTATATAATTCTTAAATAGGAACAAATAACAAGAATAAACTTTCAACTATCATTGACATAATTGAATCTAAAAGCAAATAAAAAGCGTATGAATCATTAAGGTTCTTCTATCATGATGCTTTCTAATCCATTCATTAACAAAAATATTAAAATACATACTATTTATAAGACAATTTGACCTTCTTACTTAACTTCACTCTGAGACATCTCATCTTGTTTCAATCCATGCATTAATCTAAAATCCTTTAAATATATACTTTATGAGACTATTTAACAATTTACATTACTTCATATAAAGTTATCTATCATATAATATTAACTCTCTTTTATATACTTTGCTTTTAAAAATTAATGCAATAAAATTAATTCACTAATAACTATCAAGACATAATCAATAATTTGCCTCCATTGATCTTTGTATTTATTCACTTTGAAATAATAGTGTTCTTAAGTCGAATAACATTATGATATCATAAAAGCTTAAGATATCATGAACAAACATTACAATACGTATTTCAACTGTTCGAAGTAATTTTATTCGGAACAATAATGAAGCTTCATGTTGCTAAATAATAAGCAAATCTGAGAACAATAATAAAACATAAGATAATATTATGTTTTTCATAATTAAAGCTGAATAAGCTTGCAAGCAAATCCATAACTAGATTCAAACAAATAATTTTACAATGATACAAATACTACAACTCTCATAATTTGGGTAAATATTGTAATATATAATACCTTTATAGCGCTTTTAGTACATATTTCCTTTAATGGATATTCTTTACATAGTTCATGTTAAAAATTAAACTTGTAATATTTGGATATACAAATATAATCTAAAATTATAAGATATATCTCATAATGTTCATTATTCATAAGATGGTTGGATTTACATTTGGGTAAATTCTTAAATATCTTATAACTAATAGACTTCAATATACTCATTTATCAAGTACTTAAATTTGTTTCAAGCATCCATAAGAAATGAGTAATTGAATAGCATAAGTGTGTATTCATCAATTTGAAATTCATGGAGCGTTCGAGAATTCGGCCGCCTATTGACTAGCGAACTTTACATTAAGCGAATTTTCAAAAGTTACAATTAACAATATTCATCATTAAATATGATTATCAAATCCTTGAGTGTAGTGTTCTAATGACTAGGCTACTATAAATATCTGCACTCATACATGATAATATAATTATCATACAAACATTATATTGTGATAAATCAATAAAATTAAAGAAATAAGATTTTATTGGAAAAACCATAATATTATCACAATCATCATCAAATATTTAAGTACAAAATAAAGCAATGAGACTTCATAAATATGGCAAATATCGAGATTTATATAATATGACAAATCATAGACATGTCAAATGTGTTTCTATAATGTGAACTTGAGATTTTAAAGAAATCTTACATAATAAGTTCCATTTAGATTTATATGAATAATACGTAAATCTCGTTAGTATCCAATTAGCATCATATTGACAAAGCTATCCACATAATGTATAATTCATACAAATAGTTATCATAACAGACCTTTATTAAGTGATCTTTAATTCATAACAGTTTAATCAAATTCTATATGACATTACATTATCTCATTTATAAGCATTTCATGTTAGAGTAACCAATTATAATGTTATACAATTGGATATACTTAAAACCGTGGTTCAACCATACAGTGGCTAATAAAGCCATTCATAAGTGAATTCAATTGTCATATAAATAATTATGATATTCAAAACATTAAAGTTGACCATTTTGAGAAGTGACCATGAACTAAATAATTTGAATTAGATCAAAAATTATTGATAGAGGTTATAAAAATAAAATATTACCAAAACAAAACATGTGTTGTAACTTTGATGGTTTAAATATAAAATTAAGGGAGATACTTGTGGTTATGAGTTTCCAATCTCCCTTTTGTCATTTATTTATTATTATTATTTTTTAACAAATTCAAATCCCATATCTCCAAGATGTACAGGATGATTAAAAAAAACATAATAATAATAAATAAACAATAGTATCATCGCAATAAAAATAGCATCAACACATGCACAAATGTAGGAAACAAAAGGATAATAATAATATTATCACCACATTAGCAAATGATTCAAAATCAAAAGGATAATATCACCAAAGATAATAATAAATAATAAAAAAAAAAGAAAAAAAATTGACGGGATACATAAAAACACTCATTCCATTGATATTACCATTTATTTATATAAATGTAAAAATAATAATATCAAATTTATCCATTGAGGCGTACTCAAATACCTCGATTTCCAGTCTGAAGGCTCATGAAAATATATATATGTATAAGCATCGATTGAAGGAATTTATTAATTTGAGGCAAGCTGTATACAAATCATCATCCCGGAGGACCCCGACAATTCGGGTGATCATTTTGAAGTTGGAATATACTTAATAGCATCAAAAGTAATCTAACTTGGTACAACCCAGAAGATGGGCTCCCCTGAGTGTTTCCACTTGTTGTTCACATAAAATCTCAATTCTCAATTGTCATTTTGACAGTTCTAAACTTTGTCTATATTCTCTTTGAATTTATCTGGTTTCTTTGAATTATTATTATTTTTATTTCTATTTGGGGACATCTATGAAAAGTGTTGAGATTTTAACTGCTTTTTCCATCTCTTCATCATATATTAGCTTTAATAATAATAACAAAATGGTAAGTGATTTTGATTCTTAAGACTATATGAAAGTTAAAGCAAATATATAACTATATATATAAACCTCTAATAACTTAAGCCATTGAGAGGAAAATCATGAATCATTCAACGAAAACAATTACCATGTAATATAAGTAAATTAATATAACTTTGAGTTCTACAATTCATTCATAAATAACCCGAGGAATGGATCCTGATTTCATGATATTCAAATTTATGCAAAACAAGAATTGATTATTTACTAACTTGGATCCATAATGATAACGAGTCTTGAGCAGATCTTATACATTTCTATCCTTACCGCTGCCTTTTCTTTCAATACGTGATGAAATTCGGAAATATTTTTTGTCTACAGAAACCTCATGGGCGGGGAGAGGACCTTATATACATGGGTTTAATTTAAATTTCCACCTTCCCATCGCGATGCAGCAAATTAATTTTCCCTTTTTATTTTATTTATTAAATCCTTTTTATCACTGGAGTCATATGAAAAAATTCTTACATGGAATTCTAGGTGCTTTGGCACTGGGAGGAGTTCTGAGTAGAATGAGTTTTGGAGCAGGAGATTTCACTTGACATCCTCATCGAGGCTATGAGTGTTGGAGTCTTTCTCGGGTTAAGGAATTCTTGCTTAGGAAGTGGATGTGGCGTATATCTGGAATCTGACCAAATTGCAACAATTGTTTCCATGGCATGATGGATTTATAAATAATGATTGATCATCATCTTGATCTACAGAAATAATGAGCAAAAGATCCCAGTCGATATGCGGATCACGGTCTCGAAATTCGAAAGGTCCCATTTCGAGTTCCACATATGAGTCACATAGAGATAATATTTCATAGTAATTAATTAATTTGTTATGATGAATGGCACGATATAAAGAAGTAAAGTAAAAGAAAAAACACTAAATTTATATAGAAAACTAGAAAAAACCAGGCGAGAGGAAGAGTTTTACTATGAATTTGAGTGGAATTACAAAGTACGACTTATAGAGAATAAACTCTATTGTGTTTATATAATGAAAATGCATATATGCGAAAGAGTCCATTACATTTGAAATTAAGCCCGCGAAGTTAGTTATAATTTCTGAGCTGTTTGGCGGCTCCGACCTTTGGGTTGGATATTAACCCAAAACCAAATTCGGATCACAAAAACAACAAATTTCTTGATCCATCACTTTTTTGGTGGTTGACTTTTTTTTTATTGTTAATTTTGAAGCATTAATAAGGTAACCAAAATGTGTCCCTATTTTGTCAGCATACATTTCTTGGAGGCGGAGACACTACAGCTATAATGGGGATGGTTAAATGTGAGCTCATGCGAACCCGGGAGTGATGAAGAAGCTACAAGCCTATAGTCGGGGCTGTTTGGTAGAAAACCCGAGAGTGAAAAGAGATTACTCAAAGAATCTAGGCTTCACCCAAAATGAGTATTGAAAGAATCTACGACATGCAGACCCAGTCACCCGTCAAGTGAAACAATGGGTAATTTGAGATCCACGACAAAGCGGCAGAGAATATGACATTTTCCTAGGAACAAGGATACTAGTCAATGCATGGGGGATCGGAAGAGACCCCATCAGCTGGAAGGACCCAAATTTATTTTACTCGGATGTTGTATCTTAGATTCTCAGAGTCTCCGGATCGTCGGGGCATTAACCTAGTAGGAAATACCTGTAAAACAAACAAGGCACCGGCGGTGGTGTGTCAGCCGCCTCTCCGATGCTTAGTTAGATAGAAATAGAAAACGTAAATGCATCAGTTTTGATGGGATCCTTTTTCGTACTCGGCGATTGTGTTTGTGGAGGCAGTGAGCAGCGCGAGGCCTCTTTGTTGATTGATCTCTGTTGTTCTTTAGGGTGAAATATTAGGTGGTGGAGAGCTACAATGGATATCATAGTCCTTCTTTGCATTACTGTCGCCTAGCAAGATGGGCTCCTTACCTCTATTTTGTTTGACCGGAGGTGCAGGATGGTTGCTCGCTCATGCATTTTCACCTCGATCCTCTTCCATACGAGCCCGCAGGCGATCGTTCTCTTGTTGCATATGGTAAGCACAGTTTTGCAATTCAACCATATGTCTGGCCTACTCTTCTTGCTTTGTTTCCATATCTTGACGCCATCGAAGAAAATGGTCCTCAAGGAACAGATTTTCTAGGTTGCTAGCCATAGTGATAGGACCGAAATGAAGCCCAGGATGGAGTGAGGCGGGAACTACCGAATCTTCGCTAGTGTGGGGATTGCTTGATGGCCAGAGCGTAGCGAGCCTTCGCACATCGCTGATAAAGATTTTTGCTTGGTGGTTCCCAATTTGTGCCAATTGTTTTCTCTTGGTTCTCGGAGTCTCGAGATCATCGGGTCATTAACTGTTGTAAGGACGCAGTAAGACAAATAAGGCACTAGTAGTGGTGTGTCGGCCTTACTCTTTGATCTTAAGGATTAGATGAAATAGAGAACTTAAATACATCCGTTTTTCAATAGGACATCCTCCTCATTTCAGTTGCGATTCCTCCCTTATTTATGGAGGAGGACGGTCCACTTTTTATGGAAAGTGAGTGATTGGTTTCCAAAGGGGGCGAGAGAGAGAGGTGCTTCATTTCTTGCGTTAAGTAGTATTTCATTTTTGATAGCCAAGTTATCGAGATCTGCACTTTCGAAGAATCGTTTGAGTTGTCTGAGGTCGATTCGTCATTGATTCATGGGAGGATGAGTTCACGATTTGTGAGGGTCGCGATCTCTAAATTTAATGAACCCAACTTGTCTCTAGCTAAAATTAAGGGCTAGTGGTAGTTAGTCAAGGAACTAGGATTAACACCTAGTAGAGGCAACCTTCTTTGGCTAAAAGGAGGATTTCGGCGCCTCCTAAGCATCCCCAGAAGGACGATAGGGGTAACCATTTCGAGCGTCTCCCTTTTGCGAAAAATGGTTCTCGTCCTTCCCCCTAAGCATCTAAGAAGGGAAGGCAGGTGCCCGAACGACTAAAACTCCTAGAACGGGGGTGGAAGATTTTGTCCCTTGGGTTTCCCCAATATCTAGCCGCCCCTTGCTAGGGAAGAGGAAGAAGAGGAGGGCGAGATGGTGATCTTGTTCACAACTTTGGCTCACAGAAGCGCAAACGAGGTGCCAACTTTAAACGGGCGGCCCGGTGCTGCCCCGTGGTGGGTACATTGGGTTAGTTAACAACCATCCGGTGAGTTCGGATGTGCGAGGGCGATGTCGTTTAGGTTCTCCACGGGATGGGCTCATGGCCGGTCGGCCTTGGAGCGCCTCGGTGGATTTAGGAGAGGTCCCTCCAGGCTCATGCGGAGGTCGAGAGGACCCCATTCCCTCGGAGGCGGTGCTAGCCCCCCGGTCGGATAAATTTCATCTGCCTGCCGGGAGTGGCGCGAGTATGTGGGTGCTTCCCAGTAGTTCTTCATTGAGATTCTTACATTTACCTCAACGAAGTCGGGGCTCCCCACATGAAGGAAGTATCGGTTCCTGGGCCAGAAGGTGCCCAAGAGATTATCAATCGCTAAAGGCCATTTAATCGGGGCGAATCCGGTTCGCCCATATCACAGTTGTATCCGGCACTCTTTGAATGCATGTAGGCATGTAATTTGAGGAGCTACGAAGAATATGTCGTCTCGATCCCACTTGCCTATGCTTGTGGGACGAACTCGAGTAGGTGGTTAGAGAGCCAGAAATGCTAATCACATGCTTATGACTTCACATTAGTTGGCCGGGCTGGTATGTTTACAACTATTATGCACTGTTCTAGTATTATTTCCGAGTTATTGCCTTATTATAATGCGTTCTTTTGTAAGCCATTTCGGCTATTCGGAATATGACTTACCAACATTGAGAATTCCAGTCCAGGCTAAAGTGCAGAAAGGGGTTACAGCTCCACCTCAGTCGGCCGTTTTTGTAGTGAGTGAATTCTTTAGCTGAAGCGAATTAAAGTCCCATTATTTGGGAGAAAAGGCCAAAAGAAAATGTTGAAAGGTGGGTGATATTAGGCGAGGAGAGAGATCTTGCTCGCCTGGCCTCGATGGCGATATGGATGCAAATATGAGGGAGTGCTAGGGCGAAGGTGGAGTCCGAGTTGGCTAGGGTCTAAAATGCCTTGGCGATTGTAGAGGAGGCTAGAGCGGAAAGGCAGAAAGACTAAGCTAGTTTGGACGTCGAAGCCAGTCTCTACTTCTAAAGCTCGGGACTAGTAAAGATGAAGTGTCCGCTCTTGAGCCTGACCGCAAGAGAAAGAATTTTATATGGGAGGCTTATGAGTAGAGAACTGACGTGATTTTCAACTATGGTTATGGTCGGTTGTGCTTTTCGCACATAATGTATTTATGGAAGTCAACCTTTGTGGTTCCGCCACGAGTTCAGGACACGTCTATGCCATTATCCCGGAGTTCTTTATCAGCCTCAGTACTTGGGTGTTGTCCTCTTGAAGCCATGACCATCGATGTTCGCTCTGGTGAAGCGATGATTGCGCCAGGGAGGGAGGTTCCCACTGCAGTCCTTGAGACGTATATTAGAGAGGTGGGCGAGCATCTCTTTGCCGCCGAATTTGGGCTGGGTAATGAGCCTAATTCTTCCATAGATGTAGAAAAGTGAGGAACGGTGTCTACCGGTGGGAGGCTAGGGTTGTATTTTTCCATTGCTCGTTGAGCCTTGTTCCTACACCAATATTATGTATCCTCGATTTTTGTTATTCTATAACCAAGTTCCATAATAAAGCATGTGTTGTTTGTGAATCTGATGTTGTTGCTTTCTCTTTGTCGAATCACGCAATTCAATTCATTTAGTCAGGTAGAAGATGATACATGAATAGGGCCTTAAGATCAATTAGAATGAACCTCCGTAGACTAGGTTACGTTTATCCAGGTAGAATCCAGAGACAACAATTGAAACGTAGTTTGTAGGAGCTGACGAGAAAAATCTTATCGGTGGTGTGTGAGGACTTGGCTAAGTCGGCTATCAAGCCAATCCCACACCTGAAGGTTGATGGTTACGCTCACTCATCCACGATTTGTCGGGTCTACATATTTATGTGGCAACCCGACAGTCGGTCCCTTGAGGACCCAGTTTCTTGGCTTTAGGATATGGAAACAAAGCAAGAAGAGCAGGCCAGACAGATGGATTTGAATTGAGCCGTCTTGATATTATCTCTGTGAAGGCGATCACTTGTGGGCTCGTATGGAAGAGGATCGAGGTGAAAATGCACGAGCGAGCAACCATCCTGCACCTCCGGTCAAATAGAATAGAGGTAAGGAGCCCATCTTGCCAGGCGACAATGATGCAGCAGTGGACGATGAGTTATCCTTTGGTAGCTCTCCGCTACTTGATCTTTCACCCCTAAAGAACAACGTGGAAGTTTGAGATCCACAGGCCCCGGCGGGTTCGACCATTCTATCAATGGCATGCATCGTCGAGTACGAAGAGAAATCAGTAGAGAGCGACGACAGTCAGAGCAGGCCCCCGAAAATGTGCCCACATGGCATAAGGGCGTAGCACCATCATTTCGTTTCATGTATCCACAACCGAGGCCCTTTTAGCCCCCGTATGCTTACATATACCCTTTGTCAGGGGCACAAAGGATGCTATCCTCACGCTCCGGACATCACATCTTGAGCTACGAACTTCCCCGTGGCTTTGTCATACTGTCTTTTGCCATGTACGATGGCTCCTCTTATTCGTATGATCACATTCTGCATTTTATTCAGGAAATGATACTTAATGTGGGAAACGACTACTTACTATGCAAAGTGTTCAGAGCCCTGACTTGAAGGAGCACATACGGCTTGGTTCCCTGAGCTCACGGAGATCTATCAACTTGTTCAACGAGTTGTGGGCTGCATTTGTTTCCTAGTATCAGGTGCTCCAGATTAAATGAAAAGGGAAATGTCGGTTCTCTGCAGACCATCCTCAGCGGAAGGGCCAGATAGTTCACGATTTCCATTAGAAGATTTGGGACGGGGCCATCTAGCAGTTAATTCTTACAGTATGGTCGGTCCTCAAAATTTCGAAAGTTTGGTGACCACCCCATTCTTCCACTCCTTTATCTCTAGATCCACTGTATTTGGAGGAATTATGCAGAATCGGACGGATAAATATTGACAACTGGAGGACAATATACGGCTTCTCGAACCATGATGATCTTCGACCCACTTTAAGGGATAGTCAGAGACAAAGAGTCGGAGTAAGATTAGAAACACTCCAGACCAATCGGAGAGAAGGGGAACCCCACGGGTTTACCCCTCACAGACATCTCTTATGATAGACTCCTTCCTCTTATCCGGGATCACTTCGACTTCAAATGGCCCACATCAATTCAACGGATCCGCACGCCATAACCCAATCTTTGAGATGTGATTACCACGAGGACCATAGACAAGACCAACCCAGATGTTGAAACTGAAATTTTGGTGGAAGGGTTAATCAAAGACCAGACCACCTCGGGAGATATATTTGGGGAGGCGATCAGCGAAGGCTGAGGCGCCCAAGTAGTTGAAAGAATAGCGGCCCAGTATGAGAAGCTACAGCTGAACCTCGACCCGCGCAAACTCGTACTAGGTGCTTTGGTTGGCGGCCGATATTAGTTTAAGCGCCCAGAGGAGGGTGTGCGACGACATAGCCCAGCTGAGTGAATACAATTCCACATCCGGGATAAGCGTAGAGCAATCCGGTGATTAAGCGATACATATCGCTTTCTTCCTGTTAACCTTCCGGTCATTCGCCCGCACCCGCGATGCTTTCATTACTTACTCCGTATATTAGCGATTTGATGTGCATAAAGTACTAATTGACCACTGGCGACTCGGCAAACCTATTACAGCGCCTACCTTGGGTAAGATGAACATCTCTTTGATGGTACGAGTTCGGTTGGCGAGAATCTATTGGGTTAAAGGAGCGACCATACAATGATCGAAGCTGACATTGCTCTCCCCGAATCTAGGCGGGGCGGTTGTTCAATGGTCATAATTCGATTATCGAGGACTGGGTCGTCTGTACCATTATGTTGCTTTGGCATTGCATGCGATGAAGTCGTGCCTCGACTGCCATCAGGCCGTCGGCTCGACCCGATCTTCGAAGCGAATTAACCTCCCGAGCAACCCATTGCTTGACTCGGCAGTGCTACCGGTATTAGTAAAGGAGCATGAGAAAAACCAAAGCTCTTACAATCCGGCCCTCGAGACAGGACCTCGGAATGTGATTACAACTCATTTGCCGGCTAGAGCGGAGGACGAGGAGCGCTTAGCCGTAGACCCACTTTGGAATCGATATTTCTAGATGGAGTGGATAAGTCCACATATCCCAGTTCCCTCCTATCCAGTGGGGACAATGAACAAATACAGCAGGTTCTATTCCGTAATATGGATGTATTCTTTGGACTCACTCGGACATGGTTGGCATTAACCAGTACATGCCTCTCACAGACTAAAATGTCATCCATGACTAATTGGTTAGGCGAGGAGAAAGTAAGGTGTTTCCGCGGGGACCGTCATCACAGTTGTTAAGAGAAGTGGATAATCTTTTAAAGCGGGATTCATCGGGGAGATAAAGTGCCGGAGTGGTGGCGATGGTGGTAGCCCGAAAAGGACGGTAAATGGAGAGTGTCTTGGACTACGATCTCGATGAGGCATGCGAAAGATAACTTTGTAGCACCCATTTTTACATTCATTATTTGATTGGTGGGAATTGATGGATCCGGGATACTCTGATACAACTTGATTGTCAAATACAGTTCATTCATAAACATTTTTATTCTCAAGTCTTTGCAGAAGCGATTTCATTTTAAGAATTGTGCAAGCATTTACAAATTCAATAGGCCCATGCGTACTGTAAGTACATTTACATTGAAGGCCTTCAAGCCTTTTCAAGTTGATTCTGAAATGGATGTTTAGAGTTCAAATTGTTTTACAAAAATATCGATGTTCAAAAGAATGGAGTGAATGCATGTGGCAGACATGCCTGTGATTCTTTCTTTATGACTTTGATCTCTCGACTACAGGTCAGCACAATCACTTTATCAATCACTCGATACTCTTGTGATAAAAGCAATGCGCTAGCATTTTCAAGAAGCTTAGTGGTTTTATCTGAGTCAAATTACATTTGTTTTAGTTTAAGTCGAAGCATGCAATTTTGCTAAGCAAGACTTCGAATCTTTTGGATGATCAATGTCTGTCTGATACATATCTTGCTTTGCTATCTGATCATTCACGGTTCATTGATCATCATAAATATACACTTTCATATGTTATAATGTTCATTTATAACTTCAGTGATGCACATTCACATAATGCTCTTTCATTTCAATTTACAATCATCACTTTTCAATATCCAATATGTCACAAATACTCAAATCAATTCAATTCGATTTGTATACATAACAAATTTAACCTATTTTTTGATGGATATCGAATTAAACACAGTCTTGTTGGGTTTGCGGGGCCGGTATAAAATATTTGTTTATAACAGTGATAGATCCCGTTAGAACAGCCATTTGGTTATTAAAAATAATGGTATTTTTCCACCGGTCTGTCCCAGCGGAATACGGATCGGGTGACACATCAATACATTTGTTAAGTAATCGCTAATTTGACTCTATTGGCCTTAATTTATACATATCTGAAATAACTGATTAACATTCAATTAAAGGGGTCCAAAATCTACCTATGATAAGTACAATATGTACATTTATATAAGCAGTTCATTTTCAATAATCATTGCAGAGACTTTATGCAAACATTTCACAATCAATTAAATCAAATCCAATATAACATGTATAGTTTCAGAACAAACATTTTCAAATATTGAAGCGAGAATAGGAGGAGATAGAACAAAGCCATCTTTCTTCTTTTGCCTTGAGTTCAATCTCGGTCACAGTTGGTGATCCTCATAGGTCCCTATTTCCAATTCACACCTATCATATTTAGTGAACTAGCACTAAATATACGCGAGATATCAGCAGGCGCGAAGTGCAGTCACGATTTTCACTTGTTTCATTCTTATTGAACTGGTGTCTGTTTTAGTAGGGTTCTAAACAGTGGTGTATGAATACAAGGCTTTCGGAACAAAATCCGAAAATTTTTGCCTATGTGAACAGTGCCTTCGCCTCGGTGAAGCATTGCTTCATTCATGACCGAGACAGTGGGTGGGCGGTACGCTGAAGCGAAAACATCCACCCTTCTGTGGCTTAGTTCTGCCAATGAGTACATCCTCGCAGCGAAACCATTGATTTTCTTCAGGTTTCTCCTTTCTTCAAAATCATAAAGAAACTAAACTAACAGTGAGTTGCTCCAAAAGACATCCAAATATCATCTAAACAGCCATGAGAAAAAACTATGGATGGATTAGGGTTTTTCTATCCCAAATATCATTTAAGAATACAGGGTTTGTAAAATACCCTAAAATCCTTTGAATCTCCTTCGCTGAAGATGCTTGATGTTTATATGAAATGAAGGGAAGAAATCACACGAAATCACTTCTTCTCAAGCCTAGCCTCTTTCTCTCTCAAAATCCCCAAATGTGTTTTGCTCCAAAAAAGCATTCTAACACAAAATGCCTTAAAATGCGTATTTTCACCCTAAGGCCATGTTTGGCACTTTCATTAATCCCATTTCTCATTTTTGGCATTTTAACTCTCTTGTTTCACTTTCATTTATATTTAATTCACTTGTGAATTAAGATCATTCTCATTAGACCATAGATTACATCATTTACATTTCAAATTTTGCCCTTTTTCACTTGAGTTTATTTAAGTTCAATCGATTTCGTTTTAGCATATAATATTTAATCATATGCTCACATTTTCACTTCACAATTCACAATTTAACAATTGATCAGTTTTCCCAAGAAAACCCAAGTTTGGCTCAATTTATACCCGGAATATATAATAAAAGTTATTATAAAAATTATAGGGTATTTTTGGGGCATTACAACTTCCCTCTACCTCGGATAGACTAGATTGTTGACGCGTCGGTTGGGCATGAGATATTTATTTGTTCTGGATGCTTCTCGGGATATCTTCGAATACCCGTACATCCAGCGAACGCGGAAAAACAACATTCATCACCCCGCACGGGTTGTTCTGCTACAATGTGATGTCGTTTAGCATAAAGAATGTTGGGGCAACGTATCAGAGGTTAGTGACCAAGATGTTCAGGCTGCTATTAGGAAAAACCATAGAGGTTTACATTGATGATATGTTGGTAAAGTCTAAGGAACGCCCTGACCATGCTAAACACCTGCAAGAGGCTTTTGAACTCCTAAGGGCGTATGGTATCCCTTAAAGTGTGCCTTCGGAGTCAATGCGGGCCGATCTTGGGTTTCATGGTGAATCGGAGGAATGAAGCCAACTACCTTTCGACAACAAAAGCTATTTTGGAGTCCTCGGCTCCTGCTTTTTAGAAAAAATGTCTGCAGCGGTGAATGGTAGGTTGGCCACCACAAGGCGTGGACTGTCGATTTATGGGCTGCTTTAAAAGCCATTCTTTGTCACCCTCGAAGGGCGCGGGCGGATGGAGCGAGGAATGATAAAGCCCTCCTGACGATCAAACAATATCTTGGAACCTCTGAGTCCTTGTTAGCCACAAAAGCCCGTGAGAGCACTCTTCATCTTAGTAGTTTGGATGTCTCTCGGTGGTGGCCTATTCAAGGAAGATAGGAATAGAAGCGAGGCCCGATATTTTGTCGGCAAGTCCTTAGCGTCACGAAGCCAATCTGATACCTCGAGGGCGAGACGACATTAGCCCTCCAAGTAGCAACTAAGAAGCTCCACCCATGCTTCCAAGCACACCCCATCGTTGTGCTAACTGACCTCCCTCTTCAAAGCACCATTTACAAGCCTGACTTGTCCGGGAGGATGGCTCGATGGGAAATTAGTTGGCCCGGGTGGTAATCGGTATAAGCGAGATTGGCTAAAATGATGGTCTGGAAGTTTTTAAGCGAGACCCCCAATCCAGGAATGAGCACAGACCCGGCAGATTGGTGGAACCTTATTAATATGAAGGGGCATCTAGAGCCGTAGGGTGGTATTGGTTGCAGCCAATCCTGGCTGGGAGTAGATTGAGCGGAGGCAATCCATTTGGGCTTAGGTGCCTCAAATGACGAATCGGAGTATGAAATTTATCCTAGACGAATTAGTTGGCGACCCTATAGTATGTTAGGCATGCCACGATTCAAAGTGATTCTCGGTTAATTAGTAGGGCAAGTAAACGTAGAATATGAGTCACAAGACCCTTGAATGGCAAAGTATGTATCCTCGATTAACTTGGCCAGCAGAACTTTAATTTAAGAAGCTCCGAAGACACATCCACACAGGGACTATAATGAGAAGCGGACCTTTGGCCGCGATGGGCTTCTCTTAGATGTGAAACTTGGTGTTTCTGCCCATCCTAGTATCAGGATTCTTGATTATCACTATCAGGAATTGAAGTCGGGTGGAGCGAGTCTCCTTCTTGGATGGACCCGTAGTGATTCGCATCGGTTTGAGGTGTCTGAATAATAAAATTTATACCCTAATACCTCCCTCACTATACTTGTTGCTCACTCTGATGCAGTGGCTCTAGGATCATCCACAGGGATGGGTTTTCTTTGCTTAAATGACTTATAGTGAAGCTCAAATTGGTGAATTCGTTTTGGATTTTGGGGTTTTATAAAAATAGTGAGGTGAAATGTTTAGAAACTGAAAATAAAATAAAGTAAAATATAAAAGAAAGCTCCTTGAAGTATCAGGCTATTGGATTTAAGCTCTAAGGGAAGCTGAGGGAGTCCTCGAATTATTCCTGCGATAGGAGGATGACTTTATAGTCATCTCTCTAACCGGTTCTTCATTTAGCTATAAGACTTGACCATTAGCAATTATCCTTTGACAAATAGCATTCATTGAACATTAATAGTCACCGGGCATTAGGGTACATCTCCTTGACCCACGCTGTGAAACAATAAATGGAAACCCATGAATCTCGGTGGATAACAATAAGCATCCTTTGAACCTAAGATTACCAAGTCTGAGTCATTTAAAGTTGCATCTAAAGACCTAGGGTTGAAGGGAGACACATAAATATCAATAAATACCTATGTTAAAAACATGAGAGACCCTCATAACCTTTAAATCAGCACTTGATGTATACTTAAAATGAAGGATTTAACCGCTCGTCCCCTCCTAAGTTGTTATCCTCGAGAGGCTATTTGGGTAGTGAGAAAATGAAGAAAGTAGAGAGAAAATGAAAAGAGAGCAGAAGCTGTTTAGAAGAGTTCACGCAAAACTTTATTATTAATGATCGAATCTTTGATTCACAGTGTAGCTTGGGTGTTTATATAGTGTCAGAAGCTATACAAAATTACAAAAATATATGGGTGGCACTATTACATGAAGAGCAATTCAAGAAAAATAATAAATGTACAAAAGAAGTCAACCGGGTCAAAAAGGTGGAGAACAATTTCACAGGCTGCGAAAATTCGTAGCCTTGTGAAAATTCACAATAAGTGGAAAATTCACGATCTGTATGAATTTCTGAAGCTCTGAGGAAATTTCCTAGTTTGCAGAGAATTTCGCGAGAGTACACGAAATTTACACTGCGAGGGTGCAAAATCTTCTTTCATTTGCTGACCTATAGCTCTTGAGTTCAACTTGGATTCTATTGATTGGTACATCTCATTAACTTTGGCATAAATGGTTCATAAAAATTGCAAAATTTTCCGCAAAAAGCGATCAGTAGTATAGCTAGGACCTTAACATGCCAACCGGGTTAATTAGGCTGATTACTATGCAAATAGTGCTCAAAACTTGTAATAAACGGGACAAAGCCATGCTATTTGGGTAATAATCACATGGCACAATATATCAACATGGGAGAACTCCCAAACAGAAAGGACAAAGCTCATAAGATCCAAATCCAGTCGGCTAGATTCTCTTTGGTTAATGGGCAGTTGTTTAAACGATTCCTAGATGGGTCGTACTTAAAGTGCTTAACTACCAAACAGGGACAATATGTATTAGATGAATTACACGAAGGGATATGTGGTAATCATCCGGTGACGTTCTTTGGAACCTGAGCTCACACTCAGAGTGTTGTGACCTTGAGTTTGGCGTATCGATTACGTGTAAAAATGTGGCTGGAGTTCTGCGTGAGCCCACATCATGAGATCACCCATTTCGAGTTTAATTTACATCCACGAGCCTTGACCGCTTCTCGCGATGGGAGCCAAGCATAGTCGGACCCTCCTACCCATGTGGCTTAGAAAAATTATTGATGGTAGCCGGATTATTTCGGTAGTGGATAGGCTAGGGCTTTAGCATCAATTAAAGATAAGAGGATTCATCACTCGGGTTCATCTGAAGAATATTATACCTTGTTCGATTACCCCAGATCGGTGTAATGACAAGCGGGCCTTTGATTTGATGTGAGCATCACAGAGACCTGGTAGAAGTTGAAAATAAAGAATCTATATAAGCGATATCATGGACGCGGCGAACATAACCTTATAAGAAAACCTATTAGTGCCTTAAAGAAAGATGGGCTCGGCTAAAGGCGTGAGTGGGTGGAACGAACTCGGGTACTTTGGGCTGTAGAACGACAGCCTGAGACTACTTAGTATATCCCTTTCGGGCTCACTTATGGGATGGAAGCTATAGTCCTAACAGAAATCGGTATGCCTACTCTTCGAACTGATATACCCGAGTAGTCGAATATTGAATCTGTGATTAAGGAACTGGGCGCATGAGCGGGGATGAACTACGAGCATTCTTTGTCACGAATAACATCGTACCACCACGGGCTAGCCGACTATCCTGTGGTGGCGTGAGGAGCCGCGGATGCTCTTAGCCCCGGGGGGGACACCGAGTCGGCTGAGGAAAAGTTTTTGAACCACGGCCCGATCCGTCAGTAGAAGAAGTTCCATTAGGCCCGGGGGCAGTGGTATGTTCATGCTTGTGAGAGCTGACTAATCTGGATCGTATGCATTAGATAAACTAAATAGGACACATGCCTAGAATGTGGAATGTTATACAACTAAAGAGAATGCTACATCTGATAAAAGGAATGGAGGTTGATCTCTAACCATGTTCGAGTCTTGGTTTTTCATTGCAAAGCCAGGGTAAGGGTGATCCTCTAGGCCCAATATGGTTGAGTACTACATTTGAGTTCATTGCAAAAGATCGAGTAAGGTTGATGTCTTCTGCGGCTGGTATGGTTGATGCCCAGCTAGTTCATTACAAAGCCAGGGTAAGGTTGATGTCCTACTTGCCACGATATAGTTAATGCCAAGCTATTGGTTCAAAAACTCTGAAGCGGATAAGGAGGGAGCTAGAAGGGGACAAATGACGAATCTTCTATCTACCGAAGTGTTCTTTCGGACCCGATCTGTATATCTACTCAGTATATCTTTTATTACCATTTAAATGAAGCCCGAATTGCATGATTCGACAAAGAGAAAGAAACAACATCAGATTCTAAACAACACTTTGTTATGGCAGGTTCCATAGTAAAGCATGTGATTTATTCAGCAGTATGATGTTGTTGCTCTCTTTGTCGGGAAATAGTTCATTATCGAATAGGCAAAAGATATGCTTGGGTAGGACTGCCTGGGCCTCAGTCCCGAATCAGGCCTGTGGGCTAAGGTCCATTATGCACTCTAGATGCTGCTCAGGCTTCGTGTGAAATAGTTGAGCATCAACCATGCGTAGGAACATCAGCCTTACGGGCTTTATGAACCGATTGGTATCAACATGTTGAAGCCGTGGGACCATCGGCCTTACCAGGCTTTATATTGAAGGCGGGACGGGAACATGGTTGGGTTGAATCATTCTTTATTGATGAGTACCACAGTGCATAACATTCCATTCTAAACTCTGATGTCTCGTCTAATTTATCTGTGCATACTATCGGATTCGATCGGCTCACGTTACAATATACGATCCCACCCTAGTTCAGTAGGAACTTCGGTGATGAATGGCATGTTGTAGAAAACACCTTGAGACCAACTACTAAGCTAGAACATTGAGATTTCTGCATCTGATTAGCTAGCTATGATAATCTGATATCTTCACTGCCGACCATTCACCTGTGCGGTCGTCGCTATTTTAATCACGGTCGAGCTATATATCGATTCGGAAGAACGATGAACATATTGATTCTATTGGGACTTATAGCTTCCATCCCATAAGTGGCGAGAAAAGGGGATATGCCGGTGGTCTACGAGGTTGTCTTTGCAGCCAGGCCCCGGCCGAAGTTAAATCACTACCTGCCCAGGCTGAGTCCCATCGTTCTTTTAAGGCGATGAATGAGGGTTTTTGTTAGAAACTACAGCTGGGCGTTTGCTCACTCATGATCTTCTTGAGGTGAATATAGATTCTTTGTTTTCCAACTACATAAAGTTCTGTGTATGCTTGACATCAATTGAGACTATTGTTTAATCACGATTGATCGAGGGTATTAACAATCAGAGGCCTGGAGAATCAGAAACAACAGAAGATGGGCAGAAAATTCCATTTTAAAATGAAGTAAAATGGTAATTTTGGTAAAAATATGAAAATTTTCTAGATCTCAGATGACGAAACGGACTTCACCATTGGAATCCTCTCACGAAATCTAGCCACCACGTCAAATTTCGTCGAATTCGAGGGTGATCGAATTTCCGCATTTTTGAGGCAAGATGCAGGGTGCATAAAGCGACATAGAGGCAGTTGATGTGACAGAAGTCGATGCCATGTACTCTCATACTTGACACATGTTGCATGATTAGTGGGAAGGGATGAGATGAATAGCCCTAGATTGTGCAAAGTGTCAAAGGAAATCGAGAAAAGGGCGCATTAGGAATTGTGGAAATGTTAAGTGAATAAGACAATAGCGAGTAGTATTAGCCTTTGCATTTTTGAGACAAAAAAAATGGGCAGAGGGCAGGAATTTTGTGCAGTTGGTTAATT
Source organism: Tetrastigma voinierianum (assembly GCA_016808115.1). Classification (NCBI taxonomy): domain Eukaryota; kingdom Viridiplantae; phylum Streptophyta; class Magnoliopsida; order Vitales; family Vitaceae; genus Tetrastigma; species Tetrastigma voinierianum. Next base: position 231,198 of record JAEQBH010003994.1, read on the forward strand.
TTTGAGGTTTCAGAGAAAGAGGCTCCGCCTCTCACAGATTTACGGTCGTTCGGACCAGTAGTTCCTCGGCAGATGAAGCATAAAGTCTGAATATACACGGCGAGGAGCTACAGCGTAGACATAGGTTGAACTGGAGTTTCGAGTAACTAAGAGGTAGGGATCTTTTCCTACTTGTATTTATTCTTTGGCTAAGAGCCATGTAAATGGTTAGGGATGTTTTGAGGCTTGGATTAAAAATGTCTTTAGTCTCGAAAACATTTGAGGCCGTGGAGAATCCATTGTTGTGAGCGAAAGTGACAATTATGGCAAGGGTTTCCTTTAATTCATGTGAATAGTGACATGATTTTGGTGTGAATTTTATGATGTTGAGTGATTCAAATTGGATTGCTTGTGTTTGTTAATTAGCCCGTAGGCTAATTTTAGTGTTATCGATTGTATGAATTTAGATAACATGATTTATAACTGGATTAATTATGTTAATATATGCATGTTATATATATTAGCATGAGTTGTTAGGATTGGCATAATGCATTCCATATGCACTGGGGCACCCTAGAATATTAGGAGTGAGTGCATGACATGAAATAAAATAAAAAGGAAAATGTTTGTGAAAGGAATTTCGAAGGAAGATTTTATGAAGAATTGCCTTGGAGTCGTCGACCCAGTCACTTCGGATGAGGACCATGACATTTGGACGTTATCTAGCAATTTCGCCTCGGAGGGTAGTCAAATATATTTTATCGAAACTCGGTAGTAAGTTTTCGAACAAAAAGCTTTTGTTGTAGAAAGCGGAATTTTCTCGCATTTGGCTTAGGCATGTGTGAGGGAGTCGGTGAGGACTCGGGACATGGGATTAGGCATGTAGACATTCGAGTAGGTTCATGTAATTGCTTGGATGTGATTGTTTTCCATGGCGTGTATAAGTGGGGAAGTAACCCAAGTAGGAGGTATCTCTCTTGGGCTTTGCTCACCTTGTCGAGATAACTGTTTAAGGTACGGGGTGTACGGGAGGACGTC
>JAEQBH010003995.1:0-164063 GCA_016808115.1 Tetrastigma voinierianum
GATGACATATGTTCGGCTTTTTATTTCCCTGGCTGCCACTCATAATTGGGATCTTCATCAGCTTGATATTAAGAACGCCTTTTCAGCCACGATCTTCAAGGAGATATATGGAGCAACCTCTGTGGTTTGTTGCTCCTGTGAGATTGGGAAGGTTTGTCGCCTAAGTCGTTATATGGATTCGCAGTCCCCGTGGTTTGGTCTCGTAAATTCACCACGAGCGCTTGAGAAATTGGTCATAAGAATAAATCACCATTCCGCCTTCTACCGAATCCGGCTTGGTGATCATTTCATAGCGTACAGATGCTGGATGACATTGCGACACGTGAGCGACTATATAGAATTCATCCCTTAAGTCCTTTCTTCACTGCTAGTTTCATACAAAGCCACCCAGTAATGCTTTTGTAGATATTTCTCAAAGGCCAAGCTTACGCGAGAAATATGGAATCTTCTTATCTCAAAGGAAATACGTGGCCGATTTATTGTCTAAGATTGGAAATCGGGAGCAAAGCCAATAGTTCCCCATGGCTCGGCTTACACCTACTAGGAGAATGAATGATCTGGAGGGATCCCTTATAGACATAAGACCACTGTGTTCGAATCCACCTTACAAGAATCATTCTAATATTGCACACTTAGTCAAGTTGTAAGTCATCACATGTCTTCCCGATCGTTGACAATTGGGTAACCAGAGAACATTTTCTGTTACTTGAAAGGAGCCCTGACGAGGTATTCTATATAGCAATCATGGGCAATAACAGGTTGAATGCTTCAAAGATGTCGACGCAAGGTCAGCTGAAGATAGGAGATCCACATCCGTTACTATGTTTTTGCTGTGGAAATCGTCTCATGGAAAGAAAGAAGAAGCAAAGGGTTGTTTCTCGCTCAAGTGCAAGAGTCGACATGTGAGCACGACATACCAGGTGCGAAATCATTTTACTTTCATCAACTCTTGATGGAAGTAGGCATTATGACTATGGTCCCAACAAAACTTTGGTGTGATAACCAGGCCGCCCTTCATATTGCCTCTAATCCTCGTATTCCTATGAACGAATCCAAGCATATTTGAGATTGACTACCACTTCTTCAATGCGGAGAAAATACAACTCGCTTTGATTTCTAGTGTGACATGCGGAAGACGGGAGAATAGTTGAGTGATATTTTCACAGCGCCTAAGAGGACCGGTTAGCTATTTATGGAATAAGTCGGGTAATGACGACATCTACGCTCCAACTCGATGAGTGTTAAAATATAGAGTTGTAACTAGTTAGGAATCTTAACATGTAGAGTTGTAACAGATTAGAAAATATAACATGTAGAGTTGTAATAGATTAGGAAATATAGACTATCCCTTCAGATATGCTACACATGTTAATTCAATGAAAAAAACACACAAGGTATTCTTTCCTCCAATTCTCTCTTGGTTGTTTTCTACATATATAAAAGTTCCTGATTTTAGAAAACATGAAACAGGACTTGTATCTAAATAGACACTAAGTTAAGAAAAAATCTCTTGAAGAAAGTTTAAATGATCCCCTATGCAATTAATGAACATGTCAATATGAACACAGGTTAAAAAAATAGACTTATTGCCATAACGCAGGTTTGTGTGGCACCTTGTCATTCCATTTTAAGATCCCCTTGTATTCTGTTTGCAATTTATATCTACATATGTGCGTGAGAGAGACTTTTTTTTCCAAAATGTTGAGCCATATCTCTTGCTTGTTGCAGGTTGTTGAGACCCCTGTGCTCATTCATGGCATCCCAGCTAGCTCATCTGTCTTCATACAACATCTTCGTTTTGTGATGAGAAATACTTACACTTCTTTACCTAGGAAATTATGATGTATTGAGTTTTCCGTAAGGTAATTAAGCTGTTTCTGTAAGATGTCTTACCAGAAAGTATACAGTAGATGCCAAAAGGCACTTAGCATTGCTAAAAACTTATGGTAGACTCACCTAAAGGAGATTATTAGAATCTCCACCATAAATTGTTGCAAAGTCTGAAGATAATCATGTTCCCTGAGATCGTTTGTCTTCATGCTCTTGCTTGTATAGGAGCATGATTACCAAATTCCTCAAACTGAGAAATAGGAACTTTCAAGAGAAGAAACTGTACAAAGCTGAAACCTCTTAGTCTCTAAGTAAGACTAATTTAGGAAACCACCGCCAAATGAGAAACCTCTATTAGCAATAAGGAAAGTACAGACTTTGAATTAGGTCTCATTTCCAAATCCAATTTGCTTGTTATTTCTTTTTTTTTTTTTTAAAGTTAAATTATATATAAGAAAAATAAATTCTCAAAACGGGATTACTAGTTTAACTTTGACAGAAACACTAAAGAGAAAAGCAAAAATTGACTCACATGTTTCTTACCCCACTTACTGGAACAAATTAACTATGAAATCCAAAAAAGGAATCATTCTTTTTGCCACGAATTCCTAGGTTGACATGCTTAAAGCCTAAACAATCTAAATAAGGAAGATTTATCCTCGCTTATAGGATCCTTTTATTGCATTCCTTCCATACACACCTAGAAATTTGGAGGTCAAACCCTCTGGATTTTTACCTCCCACCTTGAAAACTTGCCTACTGTTCAGCACTTGAGGAGCAACCTATTTACCACAAAGGACCAAAAAATCAACCCAAATCTTTGGCCATTAAGGGGTATTGAAGATGGTTAGCAGTTTCATCATCAGGCTTTGACATGCAACACCAAATTGGAAGGATTCTTCTCCTCATTAGATAAATGTGGTTTCCTACTCAAACTGTCATCCTTTTGGTGGGACCTAACTTTGTGGGAGCTGAGGTACTCTAGATAATGGATGCTTCCTGTAGATTCCTCATTATTGAAGGAATGCGCCATTGTTGGTTAGCTTCCCACTATTTACAACCCATCAGTGCCTCTACCCCTATCAATCAAAAAGGTGCCAGCCATCTTCAATTTCTAATCACTGAAGTAAAACTAAAACTAGTAGTCTAGATACAAGGTGTTTTGGCTTTCTTGTCTACATAAAGAGACACTATTTACAACACAGATAAAATAATTCACATAAAGAGACACGACGTTTTAATGACAATGCCTACATCCATGGATAAGAGAATTTTTTCACCATATCATAAAGAATATTACAAAGGATAGAATTGCATATAATTATTGGGTTTCCGAAATATCCCATGTTTTCCCATTCCTTATATCCTATGAAGCACGGATACGTTAGTCAGTGGAAGGCCCGCATGCGCTGCCGGATACGGTTCGACACACCACGTGGCCTATCGTTGATCAACTACAGTTTAAAGATTTTTGACACGGCCATGACACAGCTGGACATATTTCATGGGTTTTTTTTTTTCTTTTGTTTTTTTATAAAATCATGGGCTAACATTCACAAAGCACATTCAATCCGACCCTAATTTTTTAAAAAACCATTACTTTTAGAATTTATTTGGCTCTTTTTTATCACTTTAGCATTCTTTCAAATATCTGTAAAATATTGATAGATATTTTTACAAAAATATTGGTAAGGCAAAAATTATATAAAATTTGATGAAAATATTTTTAAAAAATTCTAAAAATTACCAAATTAAGCAAAAATACATGTGTTAAAGACAATATTCATATTTAGTCATTAAAAAGTTCATAACCAAAATGTCAAAATGAAAATTGACCGCGGGCAAGGAAAATTATTCAAATACTCAAACCTTTATTTAAGTGATCAAATTAAAACATGAATTTTGATAATGATCAGAATTATTAAATTAAATATCTAAAATCAGGTTTTTCCTGCGATAAAATAAATAAATTATTTTCTTTGTGTTTTAAAAAAGAAATGGAAAAGAGATGAAAATAATTTTATAATGAGTTAATTAGTTAATTGTAGTAGTAGTTAATGAAAATAGCTTCCTTTCTACCTGTGACTTCACCCAAAGTTAATTTCTCCCTCCAAGACCATCTCTCTCTGCATTAAACCTGTACAACCATTCCCTTAAAATTACTTACCCTAGCCCCTAATGTACAACACCTTACCCTTGGGAGAGCATACTATCTCTCTTATTATACAAGATTTATTTTCTCCACACTCCTCCCTGTAGAAAATATTCTGCAGATCTTTTATTTTTCTCTTTTGCATCTTGACAATGAAAATAGCTAAAAAAACAGAAAAGAAAAAGTAAACTGTGTATAAAATGGTCACCCCTTCCTCTAGATATCTGTTTTTTGATAAGTAACTCTCTAGATATGTCATGCAGGTGCATTCCTCTCCTTTAGATATGTAACGAGCAAGTATGAAATAGTATGTTCAAATAAAAATAAAAAAAAAAAATAACTAGAAAAAAAAAAAACCAATTTGCGGGTGCATTCTTTTTTATTTTATCTTTCTTATTCAGTAAACAAGAGGTGTCATATATTGTCAAGAAATTGTCTAAAGAAAAGGGGGGCAAATGCTATGAACATTCATAATTTAGAAAACAGAAAATGTTGGGGAGTAGTTCAGTGGAAATGTTTGCTAAGTATGATCTCTCTTCTCATACTGTTACTCTTCGGATGGATAGATACAGGACCACTTTACGGGAGTGACACATATAAGTATCGATCATTCCTGCTGCTACTTGCTCCAGTTTCCTCCCCTAAATCGGCCGATCCAGATGAAGCAACATGTTACATGGGGCCAAAAAGTCTAAAGAGGCAATTCTTCTTTGTGTAGAAATTGTCATAAAAGGTATAGTCTCTTTTGCCACGCCTATATTTTGTTTGTTCCAATAGAAGAAAATTTGATGAAGAGAAGTAGGAAGTAGGAGAGAAGCCAAACAGCTGGAGAAAGTTGAGCACCTAATGGAAGGAGTTTGTTGTTCATAGTGCATAATTATCCCTGTCCTACCCAATGGACATATAATTGTAAACTTTTTATCTTTACAAATTCCCATATCACGTCTTTTTTTTGTCTTTTAATATTCCTTTTCAAAGAAAGATTATGAGTCCATAGTGTATATTTGTTTCTTCCAAATTTCTATTTCAGTAAATGAAAGAAAATTGTTCTTTTTTGATGTATTTACTATTTACTGTCCCATTCATATTTGCCCTTGAGGGTTCAAGTAGTAAAGGGTTGGGATGGGGTTACGGGAGATCTCAGGTTCGAATCCTTGTAAGAATAGAATATTACAGCGTAATATGCAAAGTGAGTAAAAGTCAGAAAAATTAAAAATAAAATATATTTGGCCGTCATAAATTATAACTAGTGCTGGTAGTGTGTATGTTGTAATTTATTGGTTTGAATTAGCAATTGAAATGCCTTTTCTTGAAATGCCCATGTGGTCTTTTTTAATCTCTGTTTGGTACATGCGAAAATCAAAGGCTGCCAGGTTGTGGCTGGAAAATGAATGTCTAGATTGTTCAAGGAAGTATGGTAGAGATGTTAATTGTTTACTCAGAAACCAAAATAACAATTATTTTCATTTTATTCTCCCTTATCTTACCTTTCTTTAAGCTATATATGATTCTTGGAAAGTCTGGAAAAGAAAACATCAAGAAAATGTCTTCACTTTTTCATGTACAGTTTTATTATGAAAATTAAGAAGGTTAAGTATAACTGAAATTAGTCAGGAATATATATATATATATATATATATATTTAAACAACTTAATTTATATGTCAAAAAAGTTAAATAAGTGAAATTACCTTTTGTTTCTTGAAATTTAATATCAACAGAGTTTCTTGCCATATTTGGTGGTCTTTCACGCCCATTAGCACACTCTTCTCATCTTTATTCTTTAATTCAATCACAATTCAATGTCAAAATAAAATCTATTATGTCAGACAATACCCCTGAATTATCTTTCTCCTTCACTAATATTTTCCATGAAAATCATTCTTATGTCTATACACCCTAGCAAAACTCTGTAGTAGAGAGAAAATGGGCATATACTAAATGTTGCTAGGGCCTTACTCTTTTTATTCCAATGTTCCTTAAAGGTTTATTTGGATGATTGCATGCATTCTTATTTTTGTCTATTTTATTAATCACACTTCCTCTACCTTTACGGCTTTACCTTAACTTATTATAAGAATCTTATTAATTCAATTTCTTCCCTCTTTGAACCCCAAATGTACTCTCAGGCAACTGCTACCCCTGAGTGGCAAGATGAAATGCAAGCTCTTGAACATAATGGTATTACTTGGTCATTTACTACTCTATCCACCTGGTTAGCAATAAGCATGCTGTGGGCTACAAAATGGGAATTGTAAACTCAAATTTTGAGAGATATAATAGAGCTAGGTTTGTTGCCAAGGGCTATTGGATTACCCAAAAACATTCTTTCCTATGGCTACATTAACCACATTACTGGTTCTTCTTGTTCTTGTAGCAATTTTTGTTGGAGTCATACTCAATTGGGTGTTAATAATGCCTTCATTCATTGAGAGCTCTTTGAGGAAGTTTACATGTCACTACCTTCTGGCTTTCAACGTGAGGGGGGAGACTTTGCTTAAGAACACCATTTGTAGGCTACACAAATCACTTTAGAAATATTTGGTTGAAAGACCTCAAATAACTTAAAAATTATAGAGCTAACCCCTATAAATGTTTTTTCTTGAAGGGTGATTTATTGTGGGCAAAAATACATTTTTCCATTTCATGTATTTACAAATATATTTGAAAAGAAAATGTTATTTTTACAAGAAAACAATGAAGATATTTTTATCAAAATGAGGTTAAAAATTGATAAAAGGGTTAGACTTCCGAAATTTAGTTTTCAAAAGGTCTTTTAATCAAATCACCCATCACTTTGGCCACTAAACAAGCTCTGCCTCTAAGACAATGGTTCTCCAAGTTCTTTCCATTGTTTTGCCTATAAAAGGTTTTCGCAAATCAGCTTCCAAATCATTCCTCTTTAAAATTAACGGTATTGCTTCTATGACTCTTCTTGTGTATATGGACGACATTATAATAGCAAGTAATAGTGGTGGGAGAAGTAACAAACTTTAAGTTGTTTTTGATAACTTGCTTTAAGCTGGAAAGACCCTAGAGAGCTAAAATACGCTCCTAGGCCTAACTTACATTGCTAGGTCTACATACGAAGCACTCCAACCCATCCAAATACGAAGGCCCAAGCTATCTCCAAATACAAGGACAACTTTTGGACAATACAGTTGGGAAGCTTTTATATTTGATCACCAACAAGCCCAATGGATTTTTGTTGGCAAGGTCTAGCTCTCTATTTTTTTTGTTTCCCTCACCATCTTCAACAGAGATCAAAGCTTTTTGCAGAGACGTAAACTAGACTTCTTGGCCCAGATACACAGGCCCAGGTCCAGGACCATCAATGGATTTTGTGTGTTCATTCATCATTGGAGACTCACTTGTCTCTTGTAAGGTCCAATAAGCAAGCAACAAACAGGTTCACGTTGTTCTTAGACAGAAGCAGAGTATAGACCTGCGAGATCATGTATTGTTTCCGCTTCTTAATGATTTCAATGTTCCAGCTTATTCTGTTTTGCGACAATCTGTTGCATTACATTACACACAACAGAAAGTCCTATTTTCAAAGCCGCATGTAAACACATAGAGATAGATTATCATCTTGTCCGGGATAAGATTCAAAACGGAACGTGTAGCAACAGGTCTCAAGCCAATATCAAGTTGCAGACATTATAACTAAAGAACGTTTTCCTACACATCTCAAGACTTTGCTTAGCAAGATGGGAGTCCATAATAATATACACAGCCCATCTTGATTCTTGAGGAGTATTAAGCTAGTAGAGGGCAAAATAGTCTATAATAATAAGGTAGTTTAACAAAATCAACTGGAAATAAGTTTCATGCTGATCTGGAAATTGGTTGAGCAACCAACTCTGTTCATGAACCATTTCTGAAACTAAAGGAAGTGAACCTTTTTCATGTAACAAACATGGCATACCATTCCAAAATATAGAGCTAATGAAAAGCAGTGTAAATGAAGAAACAGTATCAAATGCTTTACTACCAAACAGCTAGGCATTAAACCTAGCTGTAAGAATTAATAAAATCAAACCAGAATCTAGATTTCCGCATTTCTTTTGTTAACCTATGAATACAGGACATTGAATAGGAAATGGTACAAGATGTGGCTTGGGGAAAGATTATTCAAATTGTAAGGGATAAATTTGACATACACTGGACTGGCTAATTATAATCATTATTCTTCAGGTATCTCGTAGTAGAGTAGTTTGAGCTGTACAGTTAAACACTTAGAAGACATCCACTGTCAGCTATAGCCATTCCCTTTGGATTCTTTTGTCGAGAAATTCCAGGCAAGCAGTGCTGCACCAACTGCAGGCTCCACCTGCCATATAAATTTTACGACATGAAAATAGGTAAGTAAAATAATATAAGAATTTCACCATGCATGGTATGCAATATATGTGGACAGAATAATGCGTTGCTGATCTATTAATGTTATCAACCAACTGGCATAGGAGGATTACTTAGTTTTTCTAAACATATGAACCATTAGATACTTTGTTTACAGCATACAACAGTACATTATGTCATGGGATGGATTTGAAGTCCGTTTCAGGGTCTCAAGATCGAGAACATGTGAATAAGGTGAGAAGTCCACTCTAGAAGTTATCTTATAAGCACCTGTTCTTGGTCCCAAGAGTGGTAAAAAGTTTTTACCTCGATGCTGTTGTTCAAGCATCCAGAACAAATTGACAGCTTGAATAGTTTGTAAGTTCCGATAGCCCTTTCAATGAAAACAAAAAGATCCTGAACTTTGAGGCTGTCTGAAAGGTAAATCCCCATGAACTTTCGTAAAACACACACACACACATTCCCTGATGAACCTTTTCCTAGGCGCCACTAGTGCAAATTTATTCCCTTTACTAGCTTGCACTACCCTTCTGAAGTCGGTCCTTTCAGCTACTTCCTTTCTATATTATCTCCTCAATCTTTGACATGTGACAGTTTGAATTCTATGATAGCTGTAGAAAGAAAGACAAAAGAATTGGAGGAATGAATTCCTTGTGCTTTTCCATTGATCTTAGCAAGTATAAATACAAGAGCTAGATATATACAATTGGTAGGTCAATCTAACATTCCTCATTAGTTTCACAATCTATAAGTAAAGTATTTATTTATATTCTATAACATTTTCCTCAAGTTGAAGCATAGATATTAATCATGCACAACTTGTTACATAGATAACTTACCCGGTCCCCACTTAGGGCCTTAGTGAATATATCACCCAATTGTTCTCCAATCTTCACATATCCTATGTAAATCGCCTGTAAGCCAGATTTTCTCAATGAACAATAATAATCTATCTCAATATGCATAGTTCGTTCATGGAACACAGGATTAGAAGTAATATGAAGGGTAGCCTGATTGTCATAGCAGAGTTTTGCTGGGATTGGTGTCTCAATGCCGACTTCCATCAAGAGTTGATGAAGTCACATGATTTTACACACTGGATCGGTGCCATTGCTTATATTCGCACTTCGATCAATGGAAAACAACCCTTGTTTACTTTTCCATGATATTAGGTTTCCACCAACAAAGACACAGTAACCTGAAATGGATCTCCTATCTTCCTTCACCCGCCCCTATCAACATCCGTGAAATACCCAATTCGAAGTGAGCCATGATTATTATATAGAATAATTCTCGTCCCCAATCAGCCTTTCAAATAATATAGAATCGTTTATAGCTACTCAATGGTCACCTGAGCGATACATGTACCGACTTACAACATTGGATCGAGTTAGCAATATCATGCTAAGTTGGCTTCCTGAAGGTGACCAAATTTTCCAACTACTTCTTCTATATCTCTCGTGATCCTCAAAATGTTTCGCTTCTAGTAAGGTGTGCATGAACCATAGGAATTGCATGGCTTTATCCCCACTCTTCCGGCCTCTTAATTACAGATCAAACATATTTCGAGATAAGAAGACCCACGCTGCTTTCACATAACTTCAATACCCAAGAAGTATCTTAGCATCCCTAAGTCATTTGTATGGAATTGACTCTGAAGAAAGTACTTAAGAGAAAAGATGCCTTTAGAGTCACTCCTAGTGATAACAATATCATCTACATACACTACCAACATAATGATACCTGAACTGGAGTTCCTGTAGAAGACAAAGTGGTTAGATTTACTCTTCTGCATGCCAAATTCCTCAACGGCTTGGTTGAATTTATCAAAGCACACACGGGGACTTTGTTTCAAACCATACAATGACTTCCGAAGATGACAAACTTTCCCTATCTCCCTCTGAGCAACAAACCCTGAAGGTTGCTCCATATATACCTCCTCCTGAAGGTCGCCATGAAGAAAGACATTCTTAATACCAAGCTAATGGAGATTCCAATTATAAGTGGCAGCTAGGGGAAAAAAAGCCCAACATATGTCATCTTAGCAACTAGGGAAAAAGTGTCAAAATAGTCCACACCATAGGTTTGAGCATACCCCTTAGCCACAAGTCGTGCTTTCAATCGAGCAACTGATCCATCAGGATTAACTTTAATCCGCAAAACCAAAGGGTATCCAATGGCTTTCTTCCATCGTGTAATCAGTACTGTTCCACATACCATTGTCATCTAAAGCCTGCATTTTATCCATCATAGCACTATGCTAACTAGGGTGAGATAAAGCCTCGCTGCATATTGTTGGGAAGAAAGATAGAATCCAAGGATGCAATAAAAGAACAGAATGTTATGACAAACGGTTATAAGAACAAAATCGTGGAGATCGTGAACAATCGACGCTACCTTACAAAGAGCAATAGGAAGATCATTACTGGAGACTGGATCTAATGTCAAAGCAGCTGGTGTTGGACTCGAGACTGGGGGGTTTTGGCGTCGAGAGTATACCTAAGTAATGGGAGGTTCAACAGGAATGGAAGCCGGAGTAGGAATTGGTAAGGAAACATAATAAACCAATAAATCATCATCCTCCCCTGGACTCGTAATAGTAGACGGAAGGGAAAACATGGTAATCTCAAAGAATGCAATATCAGTAGACACAAAGTAACGTCGAAGAGTGCGACAATAACACCTATACCCTTTTTGAAAACAAGAATATCCCACAAAGATACACTTTAAGGATTTCGGATCAAGTTTAGAGACTTGAGGACGGACATCCTAAACATAGCATGTGCATCCAAATAATTAAATAATGGTGAACGGCTTATTGGAACACCTGCGGTAAGGAGTAGCCTAAATTAAGGAACCCGATGAGGGCATCCCGTTAATCAAAAACAGTTGTGAGATCGTGGCTCGCCAAAAATGTTTAGACATTCATTCGGGGACTTAAAAGGGAACCGAAAGCCTGAAGATGTCTATTCTTTCTTAACTACCCGCTTTGAGAGGGTGTATCAACACGGTTTGATTAAGAACTTATGTTGTAAACATGAAGGACTGAAAAGGTTCCGACAAATATTCTTTGGCATTATCACTTCTCAATGTTTGAACAAAGATACGAAATTGTGTTTGAATTTCAGCACAAAAGGCACTAAAATGAGAAAAAAACTTGGGACGACTTTTCATTAGATAAAGCTAAGTGACACAAGAGAAATCATCCACAAAGGTAACGAAATATCTAAACCTAGTCGGAGTCAAAATTGGACAAGGACCTCAAACATCATAATGAACTAACTCAAAAGGAGCGGAAGCTTATTTATTGACTCTAGGACTCAAACGTACATGATGGAGCTTAGCATATTGATAAGACTCACAGTTCAATGAGGATAGGCTAGAAAACTGAGGATATAGCTTCTTCAACAAAGATAGAAGAATTTATCAATTATTTTCTAAATGAGCTAGTGTGAAGGAGGTTTAGAGGCCTGTAGGAGAGCTATGGGGATGGGATCTCCGATTTGAAAGGCATTTTAATGATTGGGAATTAGAGGATGCAGGAGAATCTTAACAGATCATGATAAAAGATAAACCTCAAGAGGATAGAAAGGCTTGGAAGCTACAAGATGGTCGTTTCACAAAGGAAATCAAGCTTGATTTTTTTGAGGGGAGAGACATGCTCTTCTAGAAAAGTATTTTGAATAGATGGCTTCCTTCCAAAATGGGCTTCTTTGCTGGGAAGTTTCGTGGGAAAGAGACACGGATCAACTCAAGAGGAGGGGTTTCTCCCTTGCAAACAAGTGCCCTTTGTGTAGGAAAGATGAAGAAAACATTGAGCATCTATTGTTACACATCCATGGTTTGGGAATTTGGTCCTTTTGTTGACATCTATGGGAATTGCTTGATGCCCATACAATCAAGGATTGGTTTTTTGGCCGGAAATAAAGAGTCCCATCGAAAAAGTGAAAGAATGACTCTGTCTGCTCTGGGCAATCTGGAAGGAAAGGAATAGAGTCATGTTTAAAAATGAAGAGTTCTCCCTTAACAGACTTAGAAGTGCTTTTGTCTATTCTTTTGCCTCGGCAAGGCGGTTGTAAATTCCGACTCATGTAGCTAACCTTATCGCCTCTATTGGCAATTCAGTTAATCTTGGTGGGTCGGTGGGTCTTTTTGTTTTACCGCATTTTGTATCAAGCTCGGGTGTTGTATACCTGGTCAATTTTTAGTCCCTTTTAATAGATTTCCTCTTTACATATCAAAAAAAAAAAACAAACAAACAAAGAGAGAAAAAGATAACTCAAGCGACAATGTAATTCGAATGGGATAACAACTTCTGTAATGTGCTAAATGTGACTTTGGTCTTTGTTTGCTGATAGAGACCCTCGCACTCACGCCCTATCAATACCCCACTTCGTCGCAAGATCCTAAATCAGACAATAATCAGAAAAAAAAATGAGATATTGCAATTAAGTGTACGAGTGAGTTTACTCACAGAAATTAAATTAAAAGAGAATTGTGGTAAACCCAAAACAGATGTCAAAGTAATTGAAGGAGTAGGATGAATTGTCTCTGACCCATCTGCAAGGGTAATAGTAGAGGTAGAAGAGTGTGGCTGAAATGTAGTAAATAAATTGGAATTCATTCATTATGTGGTTCCGTGGCCCGCAGTCAAGGTAATTCATCTTATGAAGGCAACAAGACATGTGTTAGGTTTACCTAACCCAACAAGCATAGTGATAGGAGTAGAAACACCCTTCAATGATTCATGAGCACACTGAAACCTCCGATTTCTATTATGCAACTTCCTACAGTCCCGGGGTACATGTCCTAGATTATGGAAATAATGACACACAACTCCTCCTGAGGATTTCTTGTTAATCATAAAAGCAGATCTAACTCGAACAAGCCTCTGAAAATCCGAAAAATACCAGAAAAATAGGATCTTGCAAGCAAAATGACCACATTTCCACGAAAAACGCCACCCCTAAATGGATTTTAGCCCTAGAAACCACAAATCACCTCTAGATGCTGCTGGATCTTAGAAAAAATCAAGAGAGGATCATAAAAGCAGAGTCTCAAGGCCGCCGGCACAAAAGGGCTAAAGCCAATGTCTTATTGTTAGATAAGGGAGGTAGGTGGTCAGATGCCTCTACGGCGCCGACGACTTTATTGGAGAACTTTCGGCATCGAGGATGGCCTATGCGCCGACACGCAAGTGACAATCATTAGTACGTTGATGACGCCACGGAGGTACACGCGCCGACTTTCACGGCCGACCTAAAGGACAGCTCCAGCGACGCACCTAGTGGTGGTGGTTGTGTCAACCACAGACCACCCTAAAGTGGTGTTTCAAAAAGACCCCCTATGGTCCTCTAGGGTTCTTCCGAGAAAACTCAAAAAATTTGCCTGGGGGCAAACCTGCCCTAGCTTTCGATAACATGTAGAAAGAAAAGACAAAAGAATTCCATTTAACGAATTTCATGCTTTTCCATTGATCTTAGCAAGTATAAATACAAGAGCTAGATATATACAATTGGTAGGTCAATCTAACATTCCTAATTATTTTCACAAACCATAAGTAAAGTATATATTTACATTCTATAACAATAGCCAAGTTCCAGACAAGCTTGAAGGATTATGCCCAAGCCTCACCTGTTGATTCGTCATATGCCTTTGCCTAAATATTGCTTAGAAAGGAATTCCTCTTTGATTGTTCGTCATGCTACTTTGGCATCTAGCATTTGAAGAGATATAGGCTACAAAAGGGATTGGCTTAAAAATGGACTGAGATGGCAGATTGGGAAGAAAATGTAGTTTACATGAGGAACAGCTGAGTCCCCAAGTGGGCCTGCTAAGGCAATCCTATATATCAAGTTGAAGCAGGTTCAGCCTCTAAAGATTCTGACCTTATTGATTTAAATCTTCAATATGGAGAATCAGGATCATCCATAACATTGTAGATTCAATCTCTATCCATTTAGCCATCAATTTTCTTGGTTGATTCACTTATATGCATAAAGTCAATGCCATACAAACTTATATCAGGTCTATGGTGATGCTTTCTAGCGAATTAATTCTATATCAAATGCTGATCCTTGCATATACTCATCCATCCTTTCTTAAACTACCTATATTTCATGGAGTTTATGCAATATCTTGCCTGTCCCATCAAGAACTCCATTGAAGATTTAAAGGATTTAGATGTGTTTCTATTTTCTTGAGGAGGAACATGTTCCAACTGAATTTGAAAATATCTCATCCTGTCCATCAAGAACTCCATTGAAGGATTTAAAGGATTTAGGTGTAACCCCTATGTACTGAATTTGATCCCATCTCTCTTTCAAAGTGGAAAGTGGGAAAATAAGGTTACCATTAGGAAAAGTTTATTATTGTCTGTATAATCAGGCCCACAGCCCTTGTAGTCTGGATTCTTAAGAGGAAAAGGAACAGGGATGGGAGGTTCCAGGCATAATGTTAATGGGGACGAAAATTTACCTTTAAAAAAAATAATAATAACTGTGCTCCACAGCCCAAGCCTATGATGATTCCATTTTTCATGCTAGGGTCTTTATTGTGTTCATTTGTCTATTTAGACTTACACACCAAGCAAATTCTGATTTAGAGAAAGCTTGCTTTTCAGCTTCCTGGTCTATCAGGCTGAGGGGAAGCTTCGTTGTGTGGGAGTACAATCTATAATCCTAAAATCTTAGACTACTCTTAAAGCCCACTTATCACTCATGCTCACAGATTTTGAATTCATCCGCTTCCTTCTGCAAACTCATCCAGAAACGTGAGTGTTTGAAGTCACTTTAGGTTTACAGGCACAGTAAGGGAGTGGCATGAAATGGGCTTTTAGTTGCCCATAAAGGGTTTAAGATTGTAGTGTGATCTCAATTGCATTGCTAGTTCTCTTCAGCAACTGGTGTGGGTTTGGTCCCTAATTTTAACAATATTTTTCTATAAACTGGTTTTGCTTTAGACTTTACTTGAACATGAAAAGTACTAAGGAAAAAGTTAAATGTTCTTTTTGATTTATTATGGAAAATACAAAAAAAGAAAAGAAAAGAGGAACTATAAAATAAATATTTTAAAACTTAGACATTTCTAAATATCCTCTTCTCTATATAAAAGTAGAATAATATTAGAGAAGCACAGTAAAAAAACATGGTTGAATTTAGATTTATCTTTTATTTTCTTAGTTTTCATTCTTCCCTTTTTCCCCATTTCCTTTTCCCTTTGACTTCTCTAAGACTTTCCATGATCAAAATAGAGCCTTAATCTTTTGATAGAAAATTTCATTCAGACATAAACATGAGTGATGGGACCATACTACTGAACAAACATGCTTAAGGGGCAATTCATTTTTTCTTAACCAGTTGCGATTCATAAGAATTTATTTTGAGCAAGCCTCCTTGAATGCTTTTCTCTGTTTGTTTTTTTTATACAAATTCAAGCCCCCTTGAATGCTTAGTAGGTGCGATAAAAAATTTGGATAAAATTATATGTTCTTTTGGTTTATCTTGGACTAGTTTTCTGTATGGATCTATTATGTTGTTGTGTGCTGAGCAATACCATTTGATAGCTCATCAATGAGCTGCAACAATAAGAGATACAACAAAAATAATAACAACGATAACAGTAACAGCATTAGCAGCAGCAGATTATAATTCTGTGTCAACTATGCTAACCTTTGGTGTGATTGGATGAGCCCCTTGAAAGTTCTTTTGGATACAGCTAATAACTTCTTTTGCCTATATCCCTACTTCTTATTAGCTTCAAGAACACCACCAACCATTACAATAGGGAAAGAAACTTACTCATCTGCAATAATCAACACCCAGTTTACAAACCACATTGTAATCGGCTATCAGTTCATCTCATCTATTTGGACATCCAACAATCCAAACTCACGGTAGTATCAGGCCACATCATTCTAAAATTCAAAAAACAGATTTGCGCAGCATTCCAGCCTTTTGAGCCCATCACAACTCTTTAGTCTGCAAGGAACTAAAGAAACTGTCTTTTAAATGATTATTAGAAAAATTATTTTTATATAAACCATATTTAAATATTTAAAGTAAGATAAGTTGAACACCTTCACCACACAACTGAAGTCTTTGAACAACAGCTTTCACAGTTAAAGCCAATTCTTGAACTGCATCAACTAGAATTTTATTTGCAATTTGATCTCCAGCTTCTGCACAAGATACCACTTCTGGAACAAGTGCCGCAATGCGGGCCCAGGATCGATCAGCATACGTCTACCTAAATTTACAACACAAAAAAGAAGAATCCATCTGTTGAAGTATCCAACTCCAAGGTTCAATGACATTATGACTATAAAAATTTACTAAGTAACGAATACTAATTAAACACTGACTTCAAACTTCAAATAAAGGCTCCCATATTGTTTATTTATTGCCATTTTTCAGATGTTCTCCAGTAATAAATGTGAGTCACAACTTTGAGAGGGCTACTTTTTACCTTTTCAATAACAAGAACTCCAGGTCCCAATATATCAAATTGCAAATGAGGAGGTTTTAAATCTTGAATACAAGATATAGCTTTCAGTTCAATATATAAAAAAAAAACCAACCCAGAAGGAAAGAAAAAAAAAGAATTAATACTATATGTTCTTAACTTCATGACAAAGCAGGTTTCGACCTGATCATATTCTCCTTTCCTATCACAGCCATGCTATCACTCCAAGGTAACACACACTATACAAAATCATTTGGAAGATTTTCTATCCCTACTAATGAACAATTACATGAAGTGATCTTACAGCAAGGAACAGAAGCCATGGGATTTCTAAGCCATGAAAATTTGTTCGACTTATTTTCTCTGACCAACCTTACCTACATTTTAGATCGGTTAATAACTAAAATGAGTGGTGAGATGTTAAAGGAAAAACAATACAAAATAAAAATAGTTATAAAGTATTAACTTAGATGATTTTTGAACTTCTCAAATCAGGAATCAAGTTCAGCTCTACATGATGTTTTATACTCTAGAGTTGCTTTGCTTATGGAATCCAACTAGAGCCTTAAACAAGTGCAAACCTCATTGCACCCTTTCTGAGAACTGACTAAAATTTAGATCTCCAAATTTTAATAGGCAATTGGGATGGGTACTTAACACCACATTATATGACTAGTAATATCTCTAAAGACATGCAAAGAGTGTGTATTTGTTCTTTTATGCATTTGGTAGGATCATATGATCATCCTTTTATTATTCTACATATTATACAAAAGTTTAAGTTTTGTATGTAGGCCACAACTTTTTTTTGTGTTGACTATGACAATGAATGTTTAAGAGGCTCTAGACATGTCAAGCTTTGCCTAGTAAATAGTACCATCTGTGAACCAGGCACAGCTCCTCTTTAACATGTTTGGACTTTCAATTCAAGATTGTTATAAGCTTCAAAAGATGAATACCCTATGAGTTCATCCGAAGAGGAAAGGCCAAGAGTGTTCAGAATTCTATTTGTAAGCATTGTCTGTGGACCTCGACCATCTTGAGCCCTTATTATTGCTGTCAATGCCTGTGCAGCAATACCATAACCACTGCAAGGGAGCAAAATCATGTCATTATGGAACCAGTTCTTTCTTGAACAATTAAGATAACAAACTTAACTTCAATCATAATTATACCCATCTGATTTACTAGCTAAACATTGACATTTCTTTTATGGAATACAAAATCATACATATAGTGACAGGGACAGTATTGTGGACAGGACACAATAAAGTAGCATATGCTTGCTTGTTTATTTTCAAGGAAGAAATGACTATTGATGGCCATTATTACAATTTTCAGTAGTCCATTATTTCAAGGGTCAACTTATGAACTAGAAGCAAAATTATGATGAATTACATAAATATCCTTTTAAAAAAACCCAAAAGGGACCTTTCAACTTCTTAAAAGCCATTCATGCTATTTCGGTAGAATCACTAATACACAAAATGCTTGGTCACACTAAAGAAAAGCATCATCCATCAACTTAGTAAAAAAATCTAATACAGATGTATCATAGGTTTTTGACTTGGTCTAATGCAGCTCTAAAGCTGCATTCCAAACGCAGTTCAAGAACGTAACATTTCACTAAAGTACTATGCCTCCAACAGATCTGTTGACTTGCGCATGATGCCCCTTGAATTTCAGAACACTAGCTAGTTTTGCATGCAGAATGCACATGTCTTTTTGACTGAAAGTGTTGATTTGAAAATTCAGCGTTCTTTTTCACCGCTTATATATAAATTTTCCTTGAGTCCAACCCTAATGTTGCTTTTGCAAACCATAATAGCATTGTATGGGAAGTAGTGCAACCTTTTGATTAAATAAAGAATAAAAGGTGTTGAATTTCTTTTGGAATTATTGGACCTTATCTTTTGCTCAGGTCGTACATGTATATGTGATGTTCAGCAACTCCTAGAAAATGTGACGCCCAAACCCGGGGTCCGGGCTTGACTACCGTCAACCCGCTGAACACTCCACGAATGCTCTGAAGCACCCGACATCTCTCACTAAAATCTGCAAGCAGCCTTGTGTTTTGTTCTACCCAAATACAACACCGTGACATAACCTCGGTCCCAATTAACATCAATCATACGATATCTATATTCGAGTAAAACTACTCTTGAGCCCATACCACAATACTCATCACTAATATAAACCAACTATATCCAATAGTTTCCAAGAGTTCAAAGTCATTTTATACTGCAACATATATTAAAATACTAGAATTTAATACATGTAAACCATCAAAGCCACATTCCTAGCTTTCTTTCTAAAACCCAATCCCAGATTTGTGCCCGTCCCTCGCACGCTCCCGTACCCCAAAATAATATCCTCGACGCGCGAAATGACGCCGCAAATGACCACCCTGCTGGCTACTCTCCACCTAAGTGCATACGCACGCTCTGAATGAAAAACATACATTCAAGAAACGCGCGATCCTACTGAATCGTCTAACTGATCATCTCACTCGAGTCTCATCGACCCTCACACTTGCCTAAGCCACGTATGAGAACCTTAGTTTTATTTTGTTTATGGATTAACCCTCCACGATATATTAATCAGCCTGCCTCCACAGACATATTATGTATGACCACTCCATGTATCAACTGGGCCGATCCGCCGACATTGATATTTTATTTGGACTACCCGATATTTATTATTTCTAGACAACCTCCGAACCATTCTCTCACTACTCTACGCACTCACTCCCTATCGCCCCAGATACCCTAAAGGCGTATGGAATGCATGATGCCAATTCCATTACAATTCTATAACACATGCAAATATATATAATCATGCATATTTTCACATACTTTAAATCACACAAACATGTCATGTAATTCTCACCCATCAATTTCATCAAATTAGCTCATGGGATAAATGATCAAACACGAGCAACTCAATTAATTACTCAACTAAACACACATTATTTCACAAAAATTATTTTGTGAACACTATTCCTGAATAGTGAAACCCTACATTATTCCCTGCAAATCACCAATCATATAAGTTCACTTAAGAACCCGACTCTACAGCCATTCCTACTCATAAACATCAAAGCATGCATTAACACATAAATGCACAATTAACAACCCAATTCACCGTGGACAACAATTTCCGCCGCACCATTCGGGGTTTAAAAAATTATAACAATTCGGTCCCAAGATTTGGGACTGAGGGGCCTCATTCAACTCAAACATTAATAAAGGACTTAAATAAAGACAAAACCTGCGGAGAAACCCTACCTCCTGAGTTTGACGAACTTCCCTAAAACCGGAGCCTCACGCGCAGCCTCCGCATAACAACATTTCTTCGTCAAGACTTCCGGACTACGGATTTTGCTGAAACTTGTATGTTTCAACTTTCTCACTCTAAAATCCATAAAATGGCTACCGCATCAAAACTTCTTTTCTTCTCTCACATGGCCCTTTTTGCCCTTTTTTGAAAGAGACGACACTATTGACACATTTTGTCCTTAGTGTCATTTAAACTTCTTTCCCTTAATACCAACTATATCCTCCTTTCCCACTTTGACATCTCAAGACTATCTCGACCAGTCCATTTTCATCCAAGCTTCTACTCATGCCAATTTACAAGATTACGAAAGACGTGTTATATGTGACTTTTTGTCGCATCGAAATCGCTTTACTCAAGACCAAACGCGACAGTCAGTAAACGCTGGCCAACTCCGACCGTTCCCTGACCGTGGACGCGCTAGCTAGATTCTCGCGAGACGATTCCAATGGTGAAACTGCTTCATCCGAGATTCAGAATAAATTTCGATTGGATCGAAATTACGATTTGCCATTTTTCCGTAAATCGAATTTCTTGTCTATTAAAAACTTCCTGTATTTAAATCCACTACGGGAACCAGCTCTTAGGCTTAGGGGTGTAGTATATGCCCCCCCTGAATTTCATTTTTGCAAAAATTCTCTTGTAGGCAGTGAGGAATTGAACCCAAGTCCTGTATCATGCCCGCCCTCCCCCCCCCCCTGAAATTTCAGGATAATGTTACCACTAGGCTATAAGCCCTTGCTTGTTAATTTCCCCCCCCCCCCCGGGTTTAAAACCTGGCTCCACCACTGGTTGTAACATTGAGCAGCTTCTTTATTTATTCTTTTTTTGGTTACAGCACATAATATGATCATACTTTTCATCACACTGAAATTATATATTTGTTCGACTACTCAGAATTAAATCCAAAGGGTAATAACCAAATGTAGATAAGAAAATATAATAGATTTAAATTAATCATTGTTCAGAGGCACAAGGTTACACAATAGCGATAAGATACAATACAACAAAGTACTAAATCAAGTTAGGTGTCAAGAACCTTGTGATAAAGGAGCAGATCCAAAAGTAAGGTACAAAATATGGGAAAACACACACTAATCATAGCTTTGAGAAGAAGAATTCCTTCCTAAACAAGCCCTCCTTGCTAGTGTGCAACTTTCAAATTACACATCAAACACAAATCAAGTTGAATCACATTAAAGAAAATGCCCTTAAATGCTGTGGTGCAAGAGGCCCAAATAGAGGCAAAGAAATGAATTGATATCCCAAAAGCTGTCTTAAGTCCTCACCTTATCCTAGTAAATCCTAACATTTCTTTCCCACTACACAATTAAAATCAAAAGCAAGACAAGTGGTTTGCCTCAACACCTTGCCTCAAATGGAGTCTCCCACAAATGGAGCTTCCTAATCCTTTACATAAGATGACCATAATGCATCTATATTCCTACCAGGAACCTAGTCCAGATTAACCAATCTAAATAGTCTTCCCCCTTAAAAGGGAATGCCCTTAAAAATTATGGTACAAGAAGCCAAAGGAGGCAAAGAAATAAATGATATCCTAAATGCCCACTCGAGCCCTCACCATCTTAGCATTTCTTTCCCACCACACAACCCAAATCCAAGTGAGACAAGCAATTTACCCAGAGCCTTACCTCCAACAGGGCTTCCTACTCCTTTACATGAGATGGTCATCATGTCACATATACTCCATCAAGGAACATAGTCCAAATTAGCCAGTGCAAATAGTTTGTGCCATATCCCTAAAATGAAGCAAATGAAGCAAAATTTCAAAGAAAATCTTGTCCATATTTTTCTCAATTGGAAGGGACAAAGAAGGTGGTTTTCTGGTTCAGTTCTATTCATAATGACCAAGACTCTGCTGAGAGAGCCGAAGGTACATCTTGCCTTCTGTCAATGGGCTTCTAATCTAAAAGAACAATTTTATATTATGTGGTCTTAATAGAATACTTTTGACAAAAAACAGAAACCTGTGCATGACTGTCAATTGAAAATTGTGGAAAGCACAAGTTCCCATGCCCTTTAAAACAAAGGGATAATAACAAAACTAAAAAAATATGCTTACAATAAATTTCCTCATCCTCAACCAAATAAAAACCCCATAAAGAACTTCTGATTTCCTGATCAAATAGCATAGGAAACAGTTTCCTGTGATGCAGCCTCAAAATACTCATATACAGTATACAGTTTAAAGTTACTATAAGCAACATGATGTTTGGGTGTACATATTTCACAGCCACAAAAAAAGTGACCTTACAGAAGGAATCTATATATTATTTTCCTATTATATCATGTGAAGTAAAAAACAATGGTCAAAGAACAGTGCTGCTGCCTCTCTGTTTCTTAGCTTTATGGGATGTCACTTCAACTATTGACTTGACTCCTCATGCGAGATGGGAAACTCTTCAGAAATTGAGATGAGAGAATGAGAACAAATATTTAAGTGGCATGGTTATCAGTCCATCACATTCTATGAATCATATGAATACGTGGAAATCTTGAAACTGCCATATAACTAGTCACAATCTATTTGCTCTTCATAACAATTGACAACAGTAAGACTCCAAAGGATAGACAGGCATAGTTTGGGAAAGAGTTGCACAAAGTCACAGTTCTGTATTGCACTAGTGACTCACAAAAATGCCATCTCATACTTCATTTGTTCATGATATTTCACACCCTTGTTGATGTCCTCTTCTTGCTTAATATTTGTGCCAACTAATTGCAAATTGGACCAATGATTAAGCATCATGGCACTACTGGCTTTCATCTTTGCACTCCTGGTTTCATGACATTGACTGCGGACCAATGTACCATACTACAGCCAGCTGACAAAGCACACTCCACTTCCGTTGAGTATTTTGATTGTCATCATCATATGAGATGCCAAAGCCTGATCTCCCTCATAAGCTTGGTGACTTTATAGTGCTGCAAAGAATCCAGCCATTCTCTATATAGTATATTTTTGGATTGGCCAGCAACATCCTCCAATAGAATGTCCAATTATGTGTTATATCAACCTAGGTAATGGCATGAATCATAATGTATACTTATTTTATCATTTTGGTGCATAATACCATTGCTTGGGCAGATACCATTTGTTTTAAATATATTAATACCCCAACAAATAAATTATGATTAATGTAACAATACATATTGGCTGCCTAAATGCTTACTACATCCTGCTTCATGCCCTCACCATTGTTTTCAGTTCTCCTCTAGAGCATTCAATATCATCATACCCAAATCCTCATATCATTTGAGGGAAAAACAAATGCAAAACAAAGATTAAGCACATACCTTCCCCAATCACCTAAGACAGGTCCAGCACCAGCAGCTCGAGCTTCTCTTCCATCTTCAGTAATCCCATAAGAAATGCATCCCGTACCAGCAATTAAAACACAACCATGAAGCTTTCCCATAGTCCCACTCGCCAGAGCTGCAACAGAATCATTCTGAACATACAGCTGATACGGCTCGAAAATGAGCCCTGAGAAAATCAATATGGTGGGAAATAGAAATAGTGGTCAAACTGAAAGCAAATGTATTTGAAGGGAGACAAACTATACTTTTTTCCGAAATCTACGCTATAAACAGGAAATCCTGTGCTTTATGGATCATTTTCTTATTTTTTGCTTTGACATGCAATTGTTGATCAGCTGTATAATGAAGAAGTTAACCAGAAAATGGTAAAGTGGGTGAGAGTTCAAAAGAGATCACTACTTAAAACCCTATTTTACTGGAAAAATAAGAAAACCAAAATAACCTATGTTAAAGGCATGATATTCATGAGTTAAACTCAAATCCTAAAAACTTGAGCTTTTAGAGAGTTGGTCATTTAGGCACAGACAAAAGCCAGCTGAGAGGGAGGTCCCGGGTTTGAGCCACCTCTTCGACAGATTCTTCCATTTAACATTTGAAAAGTCCATGGAGGACTCTTTTGGTTTATTTCACTCCCCACGTGTAGGTATGGGGGCTACACGTGAGGGAGGGTGTTAAAGGCATGATATTCATGAGTTAACCCAATCCTATAAGTTGAGTTAAGCCACAACACAATATGAATGAAACAGTAATAATAATAACTATTCAAATGGAGGAGGTAGAGGCATCTATTGAATAGAAAGACCATAGTAATTGAATCCATTTATGAGATCCTCCATTCAGTTAAGCATTTCTCTCTCCCAGGTTTCCAAAGGATAACAAAGAAAGATAGCTTTAAGGGCAATGCTTATATGTACCCAATACAAGAATATTTTGGAAAACCATGTAACATGGACAATCTAAAAATCAATAGTAGCATCTCATATGAAGTGAATGGAAATAGGAATCATCAGATATACTTTGATAAACCAATTGTAAGGCTCAGAAGTCAGTGCTGTGAGAAAGATTACTTGAACCAACTTAAATTGACTTAGTAAAGTCTAGATGTATTGTCACTGGTAAACAAAATGGTCCATAAATTAAGTTTTAAATGTTAATTCTGATTGACTCATGCAATCTCATCCGACATCAAAATGGAATAAATTCATGGAAATCCAAAGTGTGACATCATTTAAGGTGTATCTTTAAATTTTTTTTATTATGAGATAACTACCCATGGTCTGGTATGAGTCTCGAACTAAGTTCAAGTTGGAATTGAAGAACTAAAAATCTTAGTAGACAGGGAATCAAGTTACATGTCAACTGATCAAAACTACAAAGAGAACTGCAAAATAATTTTCAGATACCAAACCTTAGCCAACTTAATATCATTTCCTGATCTGTTGGATGGTTAACACCAGAAACACCTAAACAAACAGCTTGAACAGCAGACCTATTTGAACCTGATTTTGAAAGGGCTTCAGCCATAACCTGTTCCAATGTCTCCCTGGCAGCAACTTCTGTTGAATCCAAGACATGGGAAGAGAATAACTAAAAGAATCATGACAATGTTTACCTTCTCCTGTGTACTTTTTAATTTAAATTCACAAGAGGACTTTTAATTCATGGTTCACCATTATTATATTACAGTGGACTTTCCGTTGCCAATAAAATGATGATAATCATAGCAGAGCAACAAGTAACAAAGGGAAGAAGATAATCTATCTCAAAAACTGATTGTAGGCAACAGAAAACATAATTCTCTTCATTGAAAAAACCTAAAATTGAACAGAATGATCTCACCTCCAAATCTAATTACAAACCCTTCATTCAACATGTTAGTGAATAAGATTTTAAGACATGCCATTGTGATATTGTTTTGCTCCAAATTGCTCTAGTGTACATAATATTGTGGATTTGATCATCTCAAACCATTGTTGAATAGTGTTATATTCTAATAAATTTTCACAAAATGCTACAAATAGAGGTATTAACTATATAACTCCAAAGAACACAACTGATAGAACTCTATCTAACAACTTTTCTTTTACTGGGTTTATGGAGGTTTTTAGGTGGCTCAGATCAGGTGCATGGTTGTGAGAAGAATTCATCCTCATGAAATTTTTTTCCATATTTATACATTTATTGTTTCTGATAAAAAAAATCTAGCAACCTTCTTTTTTGCTAACTGTTGTGGAGTTAGTTAGATCATAGATGTCTAGAAGGTTATTTAAGTTGTAAAAACTCTATTTTCATAATTAATAAGAAAAAAATACACAAATCATCAATTCTGATATTTTTTCTATTCAATTAATTTTCGTTCCATGTCACTCCCAAGGAGTCAACTACAACGACTTGCCAAATCTTTCATACAGAATTGATAATACAGTCACAAATTTCCGAAATTTATAAACCCTTTCTTCAATCTACCATTCTCCATTTCCTCTACGCTTGACCATACAGAATTGAACATTTGTTTTCCATTTCCTATTAATCGTTGATAATAATTCTCAAATTCAATAGTAGATGAAATTAAATGAAGAAGAGGTAATGTGGGAACAAGAAGTAGAGGGAAAAATAATACCTCCAACGCTATTATGGTTGGAGCAACCGGCGACGGCGCGGGCGAGGAGGGGAGGAGGATCGGGGCAAGGGTGGAGGTGGAGGTGTCGGATAGAGACGCAGACGCAGACGGTGGAGGTGGTACCAATCGTCCAATCCCAAACGACGTCGCAGGAAGCATCGGGAGGTGTGGCAGCCTTGATGGCGCTCGAAGCTCCAAACATCTCCATTGACGTACCCATTCTCCATCTTCGATGTTTCCCAGGCGACTGCTATGGAAAAAATTCAAAGAGGGAAAAGTTGGTCATGTTTTTCGATTCAGTTCTCCCATTGTATACCACAACTTTTGATTTTTTTTCTTTATTTACATTATTCCAATTTTATTTATTTATCCTTAAGGGAATTTTGTACATATATATAATTTATTTAAAAAAATTTATTAAAATAAGTCGAAAATCAAAATAATGTCTAAACTAGTGCATCATAGCCACGTCGACATACACATCAGTAATGTCATAGTCATTGACTACTACATTATCGTTTTAAAAACCAAGGCGTTCTCTTCTTCTCCCACATTTTCTCTTTCTTCTTTTTTCTCCTCCTTTGCTCCTCTCCTCCTCCTCTCCAGTGACTTTTAGGGTTGGTTTTGTTGTGCATTTTGAGCTTCATCCTACCTGCTACTCTATTTTGAGCTTCAGTATACTGCATTCCTCTTTCGTAGTAGGTAACCTACTTCAATTTTGTTTTTTAAGGCTTTTTTGGTACCTCCACAACAACTACTCTATTCAACAACAATAGAATACATTATGAACTGTAATAACATGTCTTACGTTTTGCTACAAGGTCAAGAAATTGACTTTATAAAAAAAAAAATAGAACCAAATGAGCGGAATTATTGATGCAATATACTAATGTCTATCCTAAGTTAAATATCTTGAATATGAATTTTATATAACTTTCATTAGTTTGAATGATTGCTTAGATACCTCTCAATTAGATAGCCTCAATTCATAATCAGAGTCTTGGTTTGTGAATTAGAACTGGGTTGGATACATACCAATGAGAGAGAGAATAATTAAACGTATGATTAAGTGGAAATAATTTTTAATTAATGTTGTTGATTTTGGCCTAGTATTTTGGTGAGCTTTAATACCTCCATAATTAAGGTTGTCAATGACAATACAGAAAGTTTTTCCCATACTAAGTTTTGTTGGACAAAAAAAAAAATGATAAGGAAAATTATTAAGTCTACAAGTTAGCTAAATTCTATATTTATGTGAAAGAATCGATTCTACATTTAAATAAACTCTACTATTATCTTAACATGTTGCAAAACCTAATGTAGAAGTATCAAAATTCTTATCCAAAGATTTACAGAAAACAAACACAGAAGTAAGGAATAATGCAAGCTTGAGTCCATGATCTAATATTAAATCATGTGAGCCTCAAACTCAAGGCCATGTGTCTTAGTGTGTGACTACTTGAGAGAGTACAGCTTTGAATACAAAAACCCCCAAAGACTCTTTTCTAGCAGATTGTGTTTGGTATTAAATAATTGGCTAAGATAGATCATAATTATTAAGGTACTACCTCTACCAAAAGTTTCCACTATTTTTCTATGACATGTTTTGAACCATGTATTTCTCATTCTTCATACCTTTTTTTCCTTTATCTCAAAATTAGTAACCTAATACACATTTTTCCCAGGGGTAGGAAAAGTGTGTATCAAGCTAATGATTTGGAAAAGGCAAAAAAGGTATTAAACTGACAAATAAAGCTTCGATACATATAAGGTTTGCTCTTTGTGGCACAACTTGCAATGATACTTTATGAAATGACATTTTGTATAGGTAAATAATATGTGACTTCTACGGTTTGGCTATATGTTTTTATAATGGAAAAACCGAAAGGACTGAAAACAGTGTGAAATATGTTAGGAAAAAGTCAAGATATGTCTTTCGATGCACTGCTAACTGATCGTACATATGATTTTCTAGTCGTTAGCTATGATATATCACATACAAATGATAAATAAAGTATTAATTATCCTCACTTGTAAGTATCCTTTTGAAAAGTGGAATAAAGTTCCAACTTGGGCCCAATATGGGGATGACAATAGCGCGCACTTAACACAAATCAAGTTAACATAATCAGACTGAGAAATCGACTTGTATCTTCAAATAGTATAAGCCACAAGTGAACTCAACTGCTGGTACTTACACATATTGGCTACTTGGAGGAAATTTCACGTTATACTGATCATGGTTGTGGGCCTAAAAGAGTTTAGTTGTCAGAATCGATAGATGTGAAAGATGAAGCATGTGATAAAGACGGTGACAATGAAAGGATGGAGATTGAGATGCTCGTTCGGGATGGACATGTTCCATCTTTTTTAACTATTAAACAACTTATGGAGAATGAGTAAAGGAGATATCTCTCTGTGGATGTGCCAAGTTGTGATGTCTCAAACATCCATCCCGAGGACCTGCATTTAGAGGGGAATCATAATTATTACTTAGCAACTCTACTCTTCACCCCGCTTTGAAAATATGGAAAACTTTGGTAATATTGTTTCAAGTGATCGGACTCCATAAAATAACTATAATAATCAAACTTTAAGAGTTAATTAAGAGCACAAAGTTTTATTTCTCAAAAGTTGCTTAATATGTTGTTAAGTTGTACTTATTAAAGCATACCAACAAGATGTGTATTTGCCGTGATCTTCAAAAAATTGCTTCGCGGTTAAGTTGTGAAGAAGACCAATGAGTGTCAACGCATGGAATCTCAGGCTATGGTTTCAGAAAGATGATCTTCGCTTGTAATCAATAAGTATAAAGGTCCTGCCACTCTGTGTTAATCCTTGCTTGAATTCCAGACCATTAACAATTAGACTCCAACTTGATTGCCGATTATATCATGTAATAAGGCACAGCTTCACTTTGTCAAGAGAGCTGCTATCCAAAGTACCATTATAGAGAATTGATATGAAATATCATACAAGAAGGCATTGTCGGAAAACATAAAGCACTATAATCAACAATTTCATAATATATGTAGAATTGCCACATTTCTTCATGGCATTAAAGAAAAAAATCTTGGATGTAATGTAACTGAAAACATTTACGTCATATGCATGACAATCGAGCCATCCATCTATTAAAGATCTAATCATTATCGAGTCATATTGAGTATTGATGGTACACATTTGTATATGAAGTATAAAGGCACGTTAATGATCAAGGCCATTATGATGAAAATAATCGCTTGTTTCCACCGCCATTTCATGATACATAGAGAGAATATTGAGAATAGATGGTCTTCTATATGCATTTGAAACATAAAACTCAACCTGATGAGATTTTGTGTTATATCTCGACAAACATCTAGCATTAAACTGACTGAATTCATGCTGCAAAGATATACAACCATAGCAATGACTGATTTTCATCTTGGTTGGACTGAACCATATGCATATCATAGGATTTGCATCTTGCAAGGAACTTTATAAATCGATTCAAAGATAAAACCTTAAAGAATTTGGTGTGTAGAGAAGCTTTAGTAATTGAAGTTAGAAAATTCAATAAGCATATGAACATAATCGGGGAGAATTAATTTAGAAGCACAACGATGGTTGAAGGCAATCCTTGAGAAGGCACTTTCACACGATGGAGTGGGGTCAAGATATGAGATAATGACTACAAACATGTCTCGAGAGTTTCACAAGGTTCTTGTTGATTCTTCGAGTTTTACTCAGAATCAGATTGATTCAATCGACCTTTGCAGCCATTAATAAATACTTTGTTACAAGAAAGGAACATATAACAAATTGGCATTAGATCAGCAATATACTCCATATGTTGATGCTAAGATTACGCACATATGGTTAAAGATGGATCATTTGAGATTGTCTCATGCTCACAAACAAAGGACGATTTGCTGTCTGTTTAGTGAGAGGTCAAAACACATCATTTCAATCACACGACCATAAAATGCACCGGTGGGTAAGACACTTATATATGGATTTCCATATAATTAGACTATAGCAGCATGTCAGTTTCACTTCGTAGATTTTCGATCATTTGTTTAAGACTACTACAATACTTAATCGTACTATGATACATGGGCAACCTTGTTCCATCCCATCTTCAATGCATATGAATGACTTCCTTATGATGGTCCAACCATCAGGCCTTTGAAATACCGAAATGAACGTCACGTGGACGTCCTAAATCAACTCGTTTGCATAATGAAATGGAGGTTAGAGAGAGGAAGACTACTATTACATGTGGGTTGTGCAAACAACCTAGTCGCAATCGTCGATCCTGTCAAATTAGGAATCAAGTTGATTGAAACATGTATTTCTTTTGTTGTTACATTGCCTTAATAATTGCATTGTTATCTATATACGACTACTTGCTCATTTGTTAATCGTTATTGATTGTTATATATTACAAATATGGCATTCGAAGGGCCTTATGATGCATATCCGTTAGATAGATCTGTCTTGGTTTTACGTGACGTGCATAAATGCCTCATTTAGTGACACTACTCACGTAAAGCATTTTTCATCATAAAATATTGTTTTCGATTATTATGTAACGAAGTGCAGGACTATTTTATTTGTTGCTTTCGCGCAGATTTCACATGTCGACAGCAGTATGTCGTGGTTCATGAGAGAGTGATATGGATCTTTATATTCGCAAGATGTGATATGATCCGGCCTTTATGGTTTGTACCTCACTCCACACGTGACACTCAATCGGGGCCTCATCATGAGTCCGGTCGAGATGGCGCCTTAAGACACACACATTTCTTTACGGTTAGGAGATGACGATCACATTACGTGGATGTCGCTATCATCTTTGAGCCTTCGGGATTCATGGACCACTACCAAGACATGTGACTTCAATTTGTCAGTCACTACGTCAGAGCTACTAGTGTGATCCCATCGCCGAATGAGCTTAGAGGGATTTGTTGCCTCAATGCATGGTTGTCTCATCAGTTTTCGACTCCACCCATAGATGCAGATGAGGTGACATTAGAGCGCAATGCACGTGGTTTCATCATAACATTGCTAGGATCCTTTCTATTTGCAGACAAGAAGGGTTTGCATGTCCACCAATGTTTCCTCCCATTACTATGAGATTTGATGCAGGCCTCTACTTACAGTTGAGGTAGTGCAGTTCTAGCACACTTATACCGGAAGTTATTCCGAGTGAGTTGCGATGGTGCTACTGAGATTGCCGGTTGTATGACATTGTTACAGGCATGTTGCTAATATTTATAAACATTCACATAAAAATCAATCACCAAGATGTTGCTAATATTGAATGGTTTTTTTATCCAGCTATAGTCTTGGAAGAGACTACATGTGGGGCGACCAACAACACCTCTAGTCCCTCACCACTTACACATTGTTGACGATGTAGTTGATGAGGGTCTTTAGCATGGATTACCAGCTAAGCTGCGCTAAGGCCGAGCTGAACAGCTGAGCCGACCGATCGACAGTGGTTTCGTTTGGAGAGTACCTTATCATGTGGTAATAATCCATCTCGGTGTGCTCTCCTTATATCGAGACTAGTTGGATGCACAGACTCATGATAAGGTAATTGTATATTAATATATATTATTTTTAGTCATATTCACAAAACGATAATTTTAGTCATATTGACATTGAGGTAGCGTGGATATTTGTAGGTGTTATGAGAGCCATACATCAGAGAGTCGATCGCCCATCTACCTGATATGTGTCTTGCTGATTAGGAGATTTGGCGGACGATGTCACCACTTATTTCTAGAGCGATTATTGCATCAGTTCGGCCTTCATCAGGGGATACCTATGTCTTACTCGTTAAATAGAGAGTTACATTTAGTTAACAGATGAGGATGCCATAAGTGTGATTGGGAGACATATCCTGCACAATACGTTGCCTTATAGGTTACACGTGTAAAGAGGATCGTCACAACACCTCCTATGGCTGGAATTATGGACTTCCATGATACATATGTGGAGTGTTATTGACGATACACGATGTTTGATCACGCCTATCACCCATAGGGACTAAATGAGGTATCATAATACAACAAGAATATCCTACTTGTTAGTTAATAAGCATCTTTAAATTCTCAATTATTTTCCAAAATTTAATGCATAGATAAAAAATTTAATTTCTTTGGTTTGTTATTTTAGTTCTCTAGGATGGTAGACATCGCTAGTATATATCATAAGGCTTCCTCGCTTTTGTTGTACAAATATCTACTTCATATTGCTAGATCAATTTTACACCTGACTGGACCATCACATTGCTACACAAGATAAGGAGGTATCTACGTCACATGGACCATCCATTAGACTTGCTGCATTATCTAGAGCAGTTAGGATGTAGTCGATTCGAGGTCGAGGGAGAGGGAGAGGTAGTGGGGGAGGTCGTGGTCGACCTAGCGGGAGGAGGTGGTCATCGATCGTGGTCAGGTTGCAATAGTTCCACTAATGAGACTTCCATACTATCTGAGTATTCCACACCACCCCCAAGACTTCCATACTACACGAGTATTCCACACCATCCTCTCATACTTTCATACCACCAACGTATTCCTCACCACCCCTAGAAACTTCCCCTCCACATGTCATCCCACCATTATCACCCACATCTCTAGCCTTAGAGGCCACATTACCATCTACGACATCACCTACTGTTGTTCAACTTTCGTTCAAAAACCAGAAACAAAATTATGAAGGTAACAAACCTGCACTGCAAACAAACACTTTGAAAGGAGAAAGCAGATCCGAGCCCAACGAAAAGACGTCATGTCCTTAACACGAATTTGGCCCCTTAATTTGTACCGAGGATAGTGGACAATCGTCTCCCAGGATAGAATGGATCTCGTTCCTCCGAACGTACGTAGCCTGGGAGGACCTCACGAACTTAATTATTTTCAGAACAATCACACAAAAATGAATGATATGCAGTGAAGTGAGGAGAATATTTTTTGTTATCTTAAAAAATGGGAAAAATAGGAGAATAAATAAGTCAGGAAGTGTCTCCACGAACAGACATGTCTGTTCAAAAAAATATGAACCAAACAATGTGTCTGTTCGATGTGGGACACACATTTTCATTCACTTAAGGATTTTGTGGATACCAAAGTCCCAACACCTACATCATTGCCTCCCATTGATGAGACCACGATTGAGCTTGTTCCAGACTTGGGTGCATGCCCACCTAGGTGACCTCGCCCTCCACGTACATG
Organism: Tetrastigma voinierianum; assembly: GCA_016808115.1. Taxonomy (NCBI): domain Eukaryota; kingdom Viridiplantae; phylum Streptophyta; class Magnoliopsida; order Vitales; family Vitaceae; genus Tetrastigma; species Tetrastigma voinierianum. Next base: position 33,334 of record JAEQBH010003995.1, read on the forward strand.
TGGAGTCATTTCGCCATTAGCTCCATCAGATCCATTTGAGATTACACATGCCCCTATGGATCATCTAGTTGTGTATCCTAGGTGTCCTAAAAGAAAGACAAAGCCTCCATCATGTGAGACTCATTGATGTCTATTTATATTTGTATATATTGTTTATTGTATTACGTTGTGTATTTATTTATATGATTTGGTTTATATATGAAATGATCAATTGTTGTGTATTGGTTGTCATTTCAATGCAACTAGGTTGATTTGGATGATAGTTGGTTAATTTGGATGAAATGTTTGTAATGCGGGTGATGTGTATTGATTGTCATTTTGATGCAATTAGGTTGATTTGGATAAAATGTTTGTAATTTAATGCAAGTGATGTATTGTTGTCAACATGTACTAGGTTTATTCGGGATGGAAAGTTGGTTTATTTGGATGAATTGTTTGTAAAGTAGGTGATGTGAATTGGTTGTATTTTTTGATAGATGTATTAGGTTGTAATTTAGGCAATTATTTGTAATTTAAATTCTCATTTTAACAAAAATAGCAATGCTGCAATCAGTGACTGCGACATTGTAATTTTTTAAAGTTTAATGCCGTAGTCAGTGACTGTGACATTAACTTAAAAAAAATCACAATGCCTTAGTCAATGATCACATTAATCTTGCAAAAATCACAATGCCGCTAGCCGACTATGCCATTAACTTAAAAATTACAATGTCACAAGAAGGACAGAGATTGGCGATGTGTATGTCGACGTGGTTAGAACGCATTAGCTTGGACATTCTTTTGATTTTCGACTTATTTTAGTATTTTTTTAAAATAAATTATATATGTCCAAAACTCCAATTAATGTTTATCTTTCAATCCCATAAAAAAAAGTAAAATATTTAGGGTCGTTGGTTTTTTAATTCTTGCCAAAGCAATTTGATTTTATACTTAATTATCGAGTGTATAAAAACAAATTTGCACATTAGTGATGAATGAGAAGGCTTATGAGTTTGTAAGCATGAACAACATGCAATTGATACAAGGCATTTTGAAATAAAAGTCCAAAAAAAAAATCACGAGGGTCTTAGTCCCAAAGAGGATAATATCATACCAATGTAGATAGGGAAGAGTCCATGAAGTTTTCCAACGCCTGTCAGAGGGAGCGTGGAAGCCAAACAAAATGATGTGGTGAGCCCATAGCGCAAGGCTCGACAAGAGAAACTCGGCTTAAGGTGAGGCTTAAGGAACTTTGACTACTTAGGATCGTTGTAAGGTACGCCCAAAGCCTCACATCAAGTATAAATGAGAAGACTTATGAGTTTATAAGCACGAACAACATCTAATTGGTATGAACAATTTTGGGGAGAAACCCAAAAATAAAACCACGAGGGCCTTAGGCCCAAAATGGACTATATCATACCTGTTTCCGTTGGATTTTGGTCCAAAACATACAAAAGCTATGGAATTGAGAATGCGCTAAGGCAAGGTGAAATTATAGTATTTCCAAACTGAAACTGCGCCAAAATCTAACCTCTACTCAAGAGGAAACTAGATTCCCTAGTTCCCTAGAATCTAAGTGAAAAATAGTTTGAAAATTGGACTGAATTGAAAGCTAAGAGAAAAAAATGTATGAACTAGCTTGAAAGATAACAAATTTCATTGTAGAATAAACTGAAAATGAAATAACAAACGAAAAGCTTGAAGTAATATACTCTTGTAAGGGAAAACATGTAACTAAACTCGAGATCCGGAAAATGACTGATAACCTAGTTAGAATACAGAGAATATCAATATTTTTGAGTTGATTGACACATTCTTATGCTAGAATCTTTATGTGCATTCCAATAAATACTCCAACCCACCTTCTAATAACCCGGTCACGTACTCACTACAATACGGTTCTCCAAGTCACTTATCTAATAACAACTCGTTCTCCAAGTCATTTCGCTAATAATAACCCGATCACGCTCGCTACTACGACTTGAATTGAGAAATGTCCCTCTACTGCTTCTTGAGACAAAGTCTCACAATTCTGGAAATGAATTCACTCTGACAATAAACTCGAATTTTTTAGAAATGTCCTTAGACAATTTCATAGGCTGATTATCATTGACTTGGGCTTTCAACCGGTCGAATGATTTCAGCTGACACGATTCTAGCTTATTCCACTACCCTTGGTCACAATTATCCAAATACCATTCAGCTCCAAAAAATATTTTTAGTGTAACAATACCACGCGGATATGGAAGAGTCCATGATGTTTCCTAACAATGACAATCTATTTTTTACTTTGTTTGACTTCGAAAATTTTGTTTAATACAAAAGCAAAATTATTTGGCATCTTTTGAATGTTTTTCTTATCTCGGTAAGTTGTTCGTACTTTCAAACTCTTAAAAACAAGAGCATGAGAAAATCATTCTATTCAATTGAAATTTCATGATTCGTTATCATGCTAATTAAAAAGCATGTGTATATTAAAATTTTATTTTCAAAATTTTGATAAAATTAAAAAATATTTTAATCTTCTTCATTGGTAGATAGGATAATTATTTACATTTAAGAATAAATTTTTTTTTTTTCAATTTGGATAAAATGTTATCTTTTTCAACAAAATAAAATATGATTTAACAACTATCCAAGAGAGAGAATGGATTTTCAAAACTTTTTGCAAAATCACTGTACCAATATAAGACAAGAGCTCAAATAAGATAAAGAAAGAGATAAGAGAGCAAGCTCTTAAAGTGGTTCGCACATCCTGTTCATCCACTTTTTCCTAACTTCAACCGTTAGGGTTCCACAACTTGAGTTCAAACTGAGCTTATTCTGTACACTTGATTTTGGTTCAAAATGAGCTTTCACAAATTTTCAAGCTATTCACACTTCAGCTTTCTACACATAAGCACAATGAATCACTCTCTCTAGCTTAAAAGATCACTCAAATACAAAACAAGCTATGATGAAAATAATAGTGCACTCTAAGGTATGCAAGTGAACACCAAAAATGAGAATGAGAATTAATGATCAAGAGAAATGACAATTGAGAGCTTTAATTAATGAATCTCATAGTCATAAATGATCTCAACCATCAATTTATAGGGGGAAGTCTCGAGTAGCTTTTTTGTCTTAGAATCATGTCAGTTCGGTTTACCAAACGATCACCGCTAGATTTAATGTTTAGCCACTGCGCATTTAATGCATTATAATGACCATTTAGATCGTTACTCTGATCGATCGAGTTATCGGGCTGAATCGCTTGGTCCTCTCTACCTCATGAATGGACCAAACTACAAACACATAGCTTATGTACCAAACGACAAGGTGCAACCTCGACCGGATAGCAATTGGTCAACTATCGACTAAACCACGACCTCCTACCTCAACCAATCGACCTCCTACTCAACTACCGACCTTCTACCTTAATTCGCCTTCAGGTAAGGAAGTCATCCGCTTCTTGTTAAATCATCGCTTTCAGATATTTTCACCTTTTTCACTCCAAATCGATTTCAAACTTTAGATAACTCTTTTAAACTTCAATAAACTAAGGTTTGATGATTAAACACGACCTTTAAAATATTTAATCAATTTAAAGTCAAACTAAGTTAGAATCATGATATATGCAAAGAATGTCCGAAAGGCCCTATAAATGGCCACTTTAAGTTCTTTTTATTCCAAATCAATTTCAAACCTTAGATAACTTTTTTAAACACATTTTAAACTTCAAGTGCCTAAGGTTCGATGCTCAAACTCTAGTTTTCAAAATAATATGCAATTTAAAAAATAAAAAACCAAGTTTAAGTGAAATATGCATATGAGAAGGTATACCCTAAACTCCGCATAAATGCATTCACCTTTACATTGCGACTATAAGCTTAAAAAGTCTTCTCTTGACGCTTGACCTTGGAGTCTTGGTTACTTGTCATTTTAGACTTGAATTCTTATTTCTTTTAATGCGTGACTTTATCTTTCAAGAGCCTCGATCATACAATATCATTCTAAGCTTAAAATACTTCATTTGATGCTTGATTAATTTCAACCAATCACTTTACCAATTTTAACCATTAATAACTAATAACCGTTTGTTATCACCAAAACTTCAAATTGTAGTTTTATACATATATATATATATATATATATATATATATATATATTACGTTTATAATGAGGATGATTTTTTCATGGTATTTTATTTTTAAAATAGCATTAAATAATTATTTATCATATTAATTTTAAAATTTTATAAATATGATAAAATGTTATACAAACATTATATAAATATTTTCATTTTATCATAATGATAAAGTTAAATTATCACCATGAGAATAAATATTAAATTACACTATCTTTTATAGGTAGGAAATAACCATTTTGACATGAAATTTTAGTGGATTGGGCTTAGATTTTAGTGGCCCGAATAGAGCCCGAGTCTAATGGCCCAAATAGAACTTGAGTCTAATGGCCAGACCCGAATTGGCCATCGGCCCATGCGGGCTTAGGAAGGGCTGGCCCGCTTTGGCCCACTTAGCTCGATTTTTTTTATTTATAATTTTTATTAACTTAAAATATAAATTTAAAACATAAAAATATGTCAAAAATCAAACAAATATTTTATTTATAAAATCAAATAATAAATATTTTAAATTATTTAAAAATTACTTTTCAACAAAGTTTTATTTTCAATTTCTCGCAAAAAAAGGATGTTTTTAGATACGAGTGTTAAAACTATTTTTTAATATTATTTTTAAAATCTCTTCAAACACATTCTTATAAAAACCTATATTAACTATTATTTTGAAAATGAGTATAAAAATAATTTTTAATAACATTTTAAAAAAATATCATATAATGTTTTACAATAAAAATTTATATATAATATTTTATTTTTAATAATTGTACATGTTTTTTGTAAACATTTTTTTAAGTAGTTAATTTTCTAGTTATGAAAAATATATGTTTCTTTTTTATTATTGAAAATATTGTTTAAAGAAAAAAGAATAGTTAGTAATTTCAATAAAATAAAATAAATTTGAAAATAATTAAAATAATTAATTATATAGTCTCTTAACAACATAAAAGCAAATTATAAGTGTTTTAAATAAAATTTCATTTTATAAAATATTTAGAAAATTATAATATTAATTTTTTATATTTTTACTATTTCGACTCATATTGGCCCACAGACCGCATAAGGCCACGCTGGGCTAGCCAAACATTGGCCTAAATAGAATGTTGGCCAAATGGTTCGACCCATATTGGCTCGGGGCCTAGATTGAGCCAAATATCTGGCCTCGCTAGAGAAGTTCTCATGTCATCACCTTGGGTGACTTATTGTACGTCTTGTATTCATTTATAATAAACACATCTTCATTTATTTGATATTCATTTAATATATGAATTGATAGCGATTTTAAATCAATTAATGAAGTCCTTGATACATTACATAGCATAAAAGAAATCATGATCGTGATCATGATACGAGATTTCTATTATGCGTAATTATGTAGTATCTAAATTATCCATAGTTATAGGATCAACAAGATTATTGATCCGGATAGACGAGCACATGTTATACTCCTTGATTTGATCAAGCATATGATCTCATAAACTGTGATCATCGTGATTATTAGAGTAGACATGTGGATACTTGTTAAGAGTAACTAAGTTCATTGGAGACCCGTTATGAGACAATCATATGGATTATTTATTCAAACATCAATGATAGTCTCATCATAGCAATGGTGCAAGTATTCTTAGACTTGAGGTGCTCAATGGTATCTTAGATACCGATTATATACTTTGACTTCGATCCTTGTTGCCTCAAGAGAAGTTACTAGTAGGGTGATGATTGGGTGTGGCTTGAGGTATTCGAAGGTAATTAAGTAGCCAATAAAGGATTCACCACTCCTGATAAAAAAAATGGCATACCCTAGGTCATCTTGTATAGATCATTACTCGGAATCTCTAACAAGAGTAAAAATGTCTTGAAGAAGAGTATTCAAAGGGCATGCTTTGTGGAGTGAATGATCTTGAGACAAGATAAATACACTTGGGCTAGTTCATCTAGTGGGTGCAGATGCATAGTCCATGCTCTAAACCAAGTCGAGTATAGTATGGAGTGAAAGGATAACATTGTATAATATATTGCATATGGAAAGGTTTGCAATCAAATCCTTGACTCTTCCGATCAATTGGTGATCATAATGTGTTGCTAGATATCACTCACGACTTGCTCAAATGAAAGAGTTGATTCAAGTGGCCAACATAATCGGAAACCTAATGGGTCACACACTTAGAAGAAGTGTGGAAGAAGTAATTTGGTTTTGGATTGGATCCAAGTTGAAGGAAATGGTTTTGGATTTGATCCAAATGGAAAGATAGAGCTTTATATTTGGATAATCTCGGGATTAGATGAATCCCAGGGCCATATGGATGGGTCCATGGGTTGTTGGGCTCGCATGTGGGCTAGAAGCCCACAAGGAGCAAGCCCTAATGGGCTTATACTCACATGGCCTCCCAACCCCTTTGATGAAGGGGTTTATGGTCATTTGCATCATTAAAGGGCTTATATAAATAGGTTATATGTGTACCCTAAGTGTGCAGCTGCCACACCCATTAGAACATCCTGCAGATAAAAGAGAAAACATTTCTCTTTGGTGATCTCTCTCTAAAACGTCTCATTCTTCAACCTTCTTCTCGTGAATTATCGGCAGATTGCACTGAGTATTCTCAGGGTTTGCCGCATCTTCTCCAGAGGAAACATCACTTACTACAAAGGAGGCCGAAAACTACAACTGTTTCAAAACACCCTATGGAATGGTTTTTCGCTTTTTTGATGAACCAAGTGACCCTTGGGTTGGGTTTCTTGATCAAAGTTTAGTTTTTTCCACCGTGTAATTTTGATATACTGTTGGATCGAGACCCAATAGGGCCGATCCAATAGTTACCTTTGTAGTGTCTGACCTCCATTGTAGTGGGTGATGTTTCCTCTAGATAAGATGTGCAACAAACTATGTTACCCAGCAAGAAGACCCTACAATGATTTTTTCGATTTTTGATGAACCAAGTGACCCTTGGACTAGGTTTCTTAATCAAAGTTCAATTTTTTCCGATGTGTCATTTTGATATACTCGTTGACTAGACCTAACAATATTGACCCCGCTTCCACTTCTACTATATTTTAATAGATTAATTATGTAATATGTGTCTGAATTCTCTGATTTTTTTTATTTTGATGTCTCTACTTCTTTTTTTGTTCAATTAAGTGTAAGAACTTTTTATTTTTTATTTTCTAATTTGGTGTTTTCGACCTATCAACACTTAGTAGGATGCTAAGTCAGCAAAAATTATATTCATATTTGATGACATTGTAAGCCAAGTCGTATAAAAAATGATAAAATTATTTAAATGACAAATATATCCTTATTAGAAATATCAATATATCCTTATTTTATTTAGAAATGGATTTCACATAATATCCTCTTATGTATACCTTAGGCCCCGTTTAGTTCAAGAAAATTTTTAACTCTATCCAAAATTCGTAATATGGTACTTAATGTATTCTAACATTTAGTTTTCATTTAAAATATGTGATTAATTTTGGGTTTGAAAAAAAGAATAAGAAAATCCGCGAGAAACCATTTTTTTGAACATGAAGTTAATGAAAACAATGAAAATGTGTTTAAAATACAAGTTACTATTCACAATCCCGTGTTTCGTGGAGGTCCGGATGAGAAGAAATCGCGGGAAGACGAATGGGAAGAAAAGAAGAAAATAGTCACAATCCCGTGTTTTCGCTTTCTTTATCCAACCACCACAAATCCCGTGTTTTCAGATTTAATTCAAAAAACAAGGAAAACAAAGAGCTGTATCGCTTCGATTCATATATAAAATGCTTAAAATAGCTAATTCTATTTTCTTTGTTTTCAAAATTTGTTTTCTTGATTCTCGTAACTAAACGTGTTTTCCTTGTTTCTAAAAGTCTGTACTGCAGAAATGTAAAATTTTCTACCTACTAAATGCGCTCTTAACCTTCCGTTCGCATTCGAAACTTCTCTGATTCTCTAACTTCTAGCATCATGTGGCCTCTTTCCTCTCGCTTTTTATTCAAAACATTCTCTCTTGCAACTTATAGATTCTTCTCTATTTATATTTCTTTATATTTTTTATAATTTTATTTGATACCATTATATTGAAAATTAAATTGGTATTTTCCAAGTGTTCTTCATCTGATTTTCCGGAGTGACTTCATTAGGAATTATTATTTGATTTTTTCAGTGATAAATAACTCTACTGATCATAAACCAAAAATTCAAATTTCATAGGCCTAATTAGGATTTATCGTCTTACTAGTATATTGTTTGCAAATTAACCTAGGGAATGCGTATTTTTTGAGATATTTAACTAGGGAGATGAATATTGAAATTCCACATATAAGATTCTCGTGGCTTAGTCATATAATACATGTTGAAATTGTTAAGGTCGAATTCTAATTTTGGATGTTAATAAGAGTATCGTGTGTTGTATGCTTTAGTGAATTCATCAATGGAAATAATACATGTATGGATTGATTGAATAGTTGTTGGAATTTTTAGATGCTTCTTAATTTGGTGTTCTTGTTTTGGCAAAACGGGTGTTTTTGTTTTCAGAAAACACTCGAACAATGGATGATTCATTGGTAATATCTCATGAAAATCGATTTGTTTCTTGATTTTATAAGTTGGGGCGTGTATGGAGGAATTTGAATCTAATAATATTTTGAATATTCAGAAATTAATAATCTTAATTCATAAAGAACACCTAAGCCTCACAAGTTATGAAATCCCTGGACTTCAACTTTTTTAAAGGGATTGAATTATTTGGATTTAATAAAAATATCATGTTTCGTAGTCCAAACTATCAAAAACTGTTGTATTAATCATTTGAGGATTTTAGAATGGAATTTTTTAGCTTTCTCCAATCCCTTTAGACTTCATGAGAATATAAGTAGATGTCTAGGGATTTCAGAATAGCATGATGCTTAGGTCTTCTTGTAGGAATTTATTAATTAATTTATGAATATTCAAAATATTATTAGATTCAAATTCCTCCATACACGCCCCAACTTATAAAATCAAGAAATGAATCGATTTCCATGAGATATTACCGATGAATCATCCATTGTTTGAGTGTTTTCTGAAAACAAAAACACCCGTTTAGCCAAAACAAGAACAACGTATTAAGAAGCATCTAAAAATTCCAACAACTGCTCAATCAATCCATGCATGTATTATTTCCATTGATGAATTCACTAACGCATGCAACACTGGATACTCTTATTAACACCCAAAATTAGAATTCGACCTAATTAACAATCTCTACATGTATTATACGACTAAGACACGAGAATCTTATACGTTGAATTGCAATATTCATCTCCCTAGTTAAATTTTTCAAAAAATACACATGCCCTAGGTTGAACTGTATACAATATACTAGTAAGACAATAAATTCTAATCAGGTCCATGAACTTTGAATTTTTGGTTTATTATTAATCACTGAAAAAAATCAAATAATAATTCCTAATGAATCAATAGAAACAGATGAAGAACATTTCAACAATAACAGTTGAAAGTTTTATTTATATTGACTGTAAATAAAACTAAAAAACATAAAGAAATAAAATGAAGAAGAGCATCTATAAGGTGCAAAAGAAGAGAGAATATTTTTTTCCACAAAAACTGAAGGAAAAGAGGAACAGTGTCCAGATTTCTGACACCAGAAACGCCGATAACTGGAAACAACAGTCACTTAGGACATATCATTCAAAAGAATTCTGAGAAGTAAGAGAATCTGAAAGAAATCTGAGAAGTTTGAGAATCTGGAATGGGAAAGTTAAGGTATACTTAAAAGGATATTATGTGTAAATCCGTTTCTAAATAAAATAAGGATATATTTGTATTTCTAATAAGGATATATTTATAATTTAAATACTTATCATTTTTTATAACTGGTTTCGCTAGTGTCATCAAATATGAATATAATTTTTGCTGACTCAGCTTCCTACTAGCATTGATAGGTTGGAAACACCAAATTAGAAAATAAAAAATAAAAATATAGATAATTAATTGAATGTTGAGACACTCAATAGAAAAAAATCAAAAGTTTAGATACCATTTACGAATATTAATCATTTTGTGTTCAATAAGATGTTAAGATAGTATTTTTAACCTATAAAAATAAACAACTTAATACTTAGTAGAAATATAATGTAGATAAAATAAACATTTAAATACTTAATACTATTAAGCATTATTAAAAACAAAAATTTTATTCAATATCAAGTAAAAAAAACAAACATTACCTTAGGTTTTCTTTCGAACAAAAAATAATAAAAAATCAATCAAGATAATTAAAGTAAATTTATTATCAATAGATTCAGTTTTATTATCAAGCAATCGCCTAGGGAGACATTGAGTACGTATCTCCAAGACAAATGCCCTGAAAGATGTGAAAATAGGGAGAGGTTGGTCATGTTTTTCAATTTAATTCTCATTTTATACCACAATCAATTGGTAGATTAATTTATTAATTTATGGACTAAGTATAATCATATTACAATTTTAATTATAATATTATGCATATTAATTATGGGTAATTTATAAGATTGTTTAATATTAATTGACTATGAGCCCATAGTTTTATTTTATTCCTTGCTTTGATAAGATAATTATAATGACAATTTTGACCATGCTGAGAGTGTATCTCACCTAAGAGTGAATTGAGCATGTTTACTGCTTCGATAAAATTATTATTTTATAATGTATTTATTAGGTTTTTTGATTATTGATCAATCGCTTTTTGATCAAATAATCTTATTTTTACTAAAAACATTCTAAATAATTTAAAATAGATCAACTTTAATTGGCATCGAAGTTATCAATTTATTTTTCTATATTTTTTAGGTTTTTCTGGGTCTGTTCATGTTTATTGCTGTGTTCAATCGTTTTTTATGATTTCATCGAAAATCGTTTCTGAATTGAATTTGATAAAAGAAAAATATTTTCGAAGAATCAAAAGGTTATAAAGTGTCAGAGATGGTCATATTTGGGTTTCTATTCTTCTTGATTGCTCTCACTCAACGAAGATAGAAAGCAATAGTTTTTTCTTTTCTTTTATTGGGACCACAAATCACAGAGAGGGAGTTAAAATCTCTAATACTTAGATATTTGGTTAAAATATTATTTATGAGAGGATTCAAAAATATTAAATTGCTGGGATTTTAGTTTCTGACACAGAAATATTATTCTATGGAATAAGGGAACCTCAAACCATCATGAAAATTTTCTATGGAATTGCTCTTTAGTTTGATAATATATATTTTCTTGTAAGCATTTAGTAGTTCTTTTTTTGCAATTTATTACTTCCTAAGTTTTTCAAATTGTTTTATTAGTCATATTGTGGTTTCTAATGGATTTGAAAACACGAACATAAATTGATATAAATATAAATCAGAATCTCCAATTTACTGTAAAACGTTAATTACAAAAATAATTGCGTCTTATTTAACTTTTGAAATATGAAAAACAAAAGAGATGTGATAATCAAGAAATAAGGGAGACTACCGAATTGAGTCATTGGTTTTGGCCATTGACTAATTATTAGAGCATGGCAAGTAATTTTTCGACTTAATAATTCAGTTTAATAATTTTCTCAAAGATGCTCTGCTTGCTTTTAAAATTTTCACGACTTATCACGAATTTAAAAAGTTCCTAATGTGTGCTAAAATATTCGTTTGTTTCTTTTTACTTAATGCCGTATCGTAACTTTTTTGAGCTTAATGCTTGAATAAGACTTAATAAAGATAAGGATGCTCGTTTGTTTTTTAACATTGCAGAATGTAGAGTGATTTGATAACTAGAATCCGATTATTTACTCTCGCCCGCCTCGCTTCTTAATGTACCATTATTGTTAATTAATTTAATCGGCTTTAATCGGTTTGCTTTATTTTCCAATCACACGCTCAGTGATTGCTATCAGAAAACTAAAATTAAAATTTTCAAAATGACAAAACGTTAATAAAATAATAAATCATTATATGTTCAGAAGCCTATAAAATTTCTAGATTCTAATGACGAAACGGATTGCGCCGCCTGCTAAATTCGTCTCGCGAAATCTAAGCGACCTAGAAAAGTTTTACTCAATTATGAGATAAAGAGGAAATTTTTCGATTTTCTGATGTTGTTAGTATTCCAGATTTAGATTTTACGTAGTAAATCTCGAAAGTCGAAATGACTCGGGGCTAAGTTAATTTAAAATAAAGTGAACTAAAAGAAATAAATTGCTTCGTATAGTAAACGGACTAATAAAGCAATATGAACTATATATTTAAAATAATAATAATAAGTTCTGCCGATTATATTTAAAAATAATGTTTTATTATTTTATTTTATAATTTTAATATAAATAATTATTATTATAATGTTTTAATAAATAATATATAAAAATTCATAATATTTTTATTTTTATGAAAAATATTAATTTTAATATAATAAAAATAAAAAAAAGAAATATAAAAAATTACATAAAAATAAAAACAAAATAAAATGTAAACGGGTGAGTTAAATTTTCCATTTCGCCCGCCTGCTTAATTTTTTAAATGGCATAAGTTTGAGAATTGAAAAACAAATGCTTCTGCCTGATGGGATCGCCCGTCCCAAACCTCCTGCTGTCATCCTAGTAGCCAGATATTGTTAGCCACTCTTTGTCAAGAATGACAGCTTTTCTTATTTTTGTGGAAATGACTTTTCTGACAGAAAAGCCAAATATTTTCACTTTTTCTATTCGTAACTTTTTAAAAATTTCAAAGAATAAGTCGTTAAAATTTAAAAACAACAATTAACGAGTGCCTATTCACCTTCAAGATAAGTCAAAAACAACATTCACCTTGACTTTCTATTCTAAAAAGTCATTTTCCACAAAAATGTTAAAAACTCAATCATTGTCCAATGTTAAGAGCAAGCAATATAATAATTTACTAGTGATGACATCGAGTGTTTGGGACGTGGATCGTCCCATCCCGACCCGCCTCGTTTATTTTTAAATTCCCAACCATTCTCATTTAAAAATTAACAGTACAAATGAGACGGGAAAAATCCCTAAACTCACCCAATTTACATTTATTTTTGTTTTTAATTTTAATTTTAATTTTTTATATTTGTTTTTTTATTTTTATTATATTAAAAATTAATATTTTTCATAAAAATAAAATATTATTGTACGCCTAAATCCCTACCCGCTGACTCACCCTTCAACTCATGGCTGTGGAATGCCTGGGTGACCGACACCATTGAAATTGCAAGTGTAGTCTCCTTTGTACTGTGAGCTTCTGCACCAAATACACGGTATAAACTCCTGTCTCCAAACAAACTTTGCAATATACGCTTAGTGATTTAAACGCCACTGGGGCCCAAACAATACTCAATATACAATCCATGAGTCCAACTATATACCCAATAAGCATAAGAGCTTAATATGTTTTTACTTCATATTAATACATACACAAACTTAAAAAGCTCTAATACATGTATACATCAAAGCCACAACCCGCTTCTTCTAATCCTCTCATCCAGATCTGCCTGCCCCTCGCACGCCCCCTGCACCAGTGGTTTGTCCCCCGATGGCAGCTAATGCTCGCAGTGGAATCGCCCCTGCTGGCCAATTTCACCACCTATGCAAAGGTAACGCTCCAACGAAAAACACACATTCAAACAAATGCATGATCCCACTAACGCTCATACGAATTAACTCGCATCCCGAGTCCTCATCGATTCCTTCACACCTCGCCAAGCCCCTGTATTTCGAAAATTGGTTATTTTGTTTGTTTCTGTGGGACAACCCTCCGATGCGTATATATCAATCACGTCCGACGATTGATATATACTGCTTGCTCAAGGACAACCTCCCATGCGTATATATCAACGGCCGCCCCGACGACGATATATTATTTCCACCACCCTCCGACACCAATATTTTTAGACAACCCTCCGACCGCTCTCTGGGGACTCATCTCACACTCACCCCATACCTTGCACGCTCAGCAGCATACAACGTACGTACGCCAACTCCAACACAAGCCTAATTCACACGTAAATATATAAATACGCATATATCTTCACAAAACAATCAATTCAAATACAATCATGTCAAATTCTCATTTATACATCAAAATTAGCTAACTTCAAGCATCGATCAAACACGAGCAATTTAATTTAAATCACTGACCAAACACATATTTTCACAAAAATATATTTTAGAACATCGTTTCTAGAATAGTGAAACCCTGCTACTATTCCCCAAAAATTCACACCCACTGCCACCCCGGCGAACTCCGCATTTCCCCATTTTCTACTTCATTCCAATCAATACATGATTTATCATGGAAAAATACAATTTTCTATCTAAACCAGCTGGTCACACTGGCCGTCACAATGAGAGGATTTCAAAATTCATATTACCCACCCTGCTCGACCGATCAAACGACCCCCCAACTACTCACCCACCTCAAACATACGTGAAGTACTTAAAGAGGGAATAAACCCAAGTAGGGAGAAACTCCTACCTCCTCGGAGTTTGAGGAAACTCCCAACCGGTAGACCATGCGGAGCCCTCTCCCGCGTAGAGCTAGTGTTTCTCCTTTTGTCCCGAAGACGACACTGACGCGTATTTATAGAGAGTAAGTGCCATCTCTCTAAAAACCCCAAAAATGGCTACCGGATCTCAAATTCGGGTTTTCTTTTCCTCGGGCTTAATGAAGGAGAGATAGGCACCGTTGACTATTTTCAGCCTTTCAGATTTAAATCAATCTATAATGACCCAGCTTCGTCCCTTCATTTCTCCCATTCTTTGACATTCTACTTATCTCTGGCCACACTTTCCTCATTTCTCTACTCATGCCACTTATGGCACACATGAGTACGTGTTATATGTGATTTTGTCGCATCGAAAATCGTTTTTACGACACCAACCGCGACGCCTCGAAAACGCTGTAAATTCGACCGCTCCCCAATTGACAATTTTACGTGCTACCTAGATTTCTCGTGATCGATTCCAATGGTGAAACTCGCTTTCACATCCGAGATCTAGAGAATAAATTCTGATTTTAATCGAAATTACAATTTTGTAATCAAAATTACGATTTTGCTCTTTTCCAAAATCGAATTTCGCGCCTCACATTCTCCCCCTCCCAGTGAATTTCATTCCGAAATTCAGACAATTACAATCTCTCACATGCATATGCAACGGCACTCTACCACGCATGCAAAATGCCATTTAAATCTTAAACGACCAAAACCACGTACCTTCATCCTCGAACAAGAAGGATAGTACCGCATCGTGTCCTTTCGCGCTCCCACGCGATCCTCCACCCATGCTGCTCCATAGTACCTTCACTAGCCTCAATGTCTCGCGCCGAAACCTCTCATCACGCTTATCAACACGTACACCTGGCCCCCTCCTCGAAGGCGTCCCATCCGTGTCAACCTCAACTGGTCTCAATCCACCACATGAGCCGGATCCGGAGTATAATTCTGAGCACGCACTCAAATACCGCGACACCTCGACATACCGGTGGTAACGCCTAACCGATAATGCTAACGGCCTACCACCCTTCGAGCATCCTCGAAGGGTCCAATGAACCCTGGCTGATACCCCCACGCCACGAACCCCGACCACTCCCCCAGCATCACCTTCAAGACGCGACCCCAACCTCGAACTCTAAGGGTCGACGCCGCATCCGCATAGCTCTTCTAATTCGGCCTCGAGCCGTGAGAAGACGCCGTCAGATCGCTTCACCTTCCGAGGTAAGTTCTAAATCGATCAGACCCGCGACGGAGCTCTCTCCCACCCTGCAGTCCAACATATCGGCGACTGCATACCCCATACAAAGGCCTCATATGGTGCCATTCACATACTCGCCCCTCGATAACCGGCTGTTGTAGGCGACTCCACTAAGGGCAAATGCCCTCCCAAAGAGCTCCCATGATCCAGACGCATGCTCGTAGCATGTCCTCTAATACCAGATAGTCCTCTCAGATCGAATTATCCGGCTCGAGGGTGGAACGTCAGACATAGTCACCAGAAAGGCCCATAGCCTTTGAAACTCTTCCAAAGTGCGTCAGAACCCCAGGTCCCTATCCGGGACACTATGGATACTGCTTACTCCATGTAGCTCTACTATCTCTAATGTATAACCGGTAGAACTTCCAAAGGCAAGGTCATCCGTGACGGCTTAGGAAAATGCGCTTTAATTTCGTGGAGCCGGTCCACTATCACCTATAATGCCAGCCATGCTTGTCGGGCAAGCCCATGCGCTGGTCACAAAGTCCATCGCGGACGTGCTCCCACTTCCACCTGCCCACCTCCCACGGCCGGCGAGCCCCGTCGGGCTTCCGCGCTCGCCTCCAACTCGCCGATACGTACATCGCCAACAAAGTCCCTTACGCGGTTCCTCATCCCACCCAATAGTAACGCGCGACGAAGATCCTGGTATATATTCGTGCCACCTGGATGCACGACAAATCGAGAGCAATGAAACTCCTTGAGAATCTCCCCTCTCAAATCGGTCAACTGGGGAACCACTACCCGTCCCCTATATCGAAGACTACCATCTCCGGTGGAATCCAGCCCAAAATTGTCACACCCAGACTGATCAGACACTCTATCCCCCCGATGGACACTATCTCTTACGTCCTCGCCACCGGACCAATCACTCCGCTTATCAGAGACTCGCAGCCACTAAACTCCCAAAGTACCCGAGTCTTCGCTGCATCGTAGCCCCAAACCGTCCCACGCCTGAACACCGCTTACTCCCGAGAAGCCATACCAGCCAACGCCCTCGTGACTTCCGACCGAGTGCATCGGGCCACTACATTTGCCTTGCATCAGGATGGTAATGCAAAGTGAAATCATAATCCTCTCTAGGAATTCCATCCATCCGCTGCCACAGTCCCACGCGCCGAAAATATATGCTAGCACTTTTTAAGGCCTCGGGAAGATACCTCAACTCCTCGCCGTATAAGTAGTGGCGCCTAAATCTTCAAGGCGAAGACTACGACCGCCAACCCGCGTCGTGGGGTAATTTCATTGACTTCAACCGACAACCATAAGCTACTACTCCCTCCTGATCGCAGATCAAAAACACATCCCAATCCAAAGACTCTCAGGCATCACAATATATCAGGTACCTGTCTCCGTCCTAATCATAAGATGGGAGCCGGGCAAGTCTCTCCCAACTCCCGGAATACCCCGCAGACGGCCATCCCACTCAAACTCACCCTCCTTCCGGTCAACCTAGTCATAGGTGCCGCTATCCTCGAGAAACCTCAATGAATCTCCCTGCGAATACCTACCAAATCCCAAGAAACTATGTATCTCGAAGATCGACTTCGCCTCCCACTTATCACGCCGACCTTCTCCTCGGGTCGATCGACACTCCCGAGCGCCGACACCACGTGTCCCAAAATCTCACCCGCAAGCCAAAACTCGCACTTACTCGAACTTACTGCATAACCCGATGGTCTCTCAACAACCGTATTACAACCAAGTGATACTCATGCTCCCACTCGATCGCGGAGTGCATCAAAATGTCATCCACGAAGACTACGACAAACTCCGATCTAAATAGTGGTCGAATATCCTAAAGTGCATGAGATCCATGAATGTCGGGCGCATTTGTCAATCCGCGGCATCATCGTGAAACTCAAAGTGCCCATAAAAGGCCCTAAACGCCTCGCCTTAGTGGATATCCGTATCCCTAACCCTTACCACGGTACCAAGGCGGTTCATCTTTGAGTAGACTCGTGCTCCTCCTCAACCGATCAAATAAATCATTAATCCCTAATGGGTACCGATTCGACGTAAATCCGTCAACCGTCGGTAATCAATGCAATACCGGCGGGTCTTGTCCTTCTTCTTCTCGCAAATAACCGAGCGCCCCATGGCGGCGTCGTCTAATGAACCCCTCAGCCCAATGCTCTTATAACTCGACTCGAAGTTCCCCGCGAACTCAACCGGTGCCATCCTATGAGTCATAGAGATGGGTAGAAGTACCAGGTGTAACTCGATACCGAAGTCTACCACCCTCTGTGGAGGCCCAGTAGCTCATATGGAAAAACATCCACATACTCGCATACTACTCGAGGTAGATCTTAAGTCCGGTCTCCCTCGTCCCTCCAGTGGCAAGGCTCAACCTAACCCGTTAACCGTCCCCGACACTGGACTCATACCGTCCGCAAACGCATGCTTGTCTCCTCGGGAATACCACGAGTACCGCTCGCCAGAAGCAGAATCTCCCACGCCACAATCGATAACGACTCCGTAGTCGCCGCCGCCCAATCCACATCCCCAAGATGACACGAACTCCTCGACATGTCCATGATCCTCAGTCCACCGTGGAGTGAGTCCCGAGATTCCAACCTCACAACCTCGAAGCATATCATCCTTATTCCCTAATCCCTGGGGAGAACTCACATACAAAGGCTCCTCTTAAGGTCTCAACCAGAATCAGATCCCAGGCGAAGTCCTTACACCTGCCCGAATGGACAACTTCAAACCCATTCTCAAATCTCCTAACTTCAACAAGTCTATGGCCACGTAATCATCAACAAACGTCGCCCCTCGCTTCAAAATTCTGTGGAACTTCCTCGAGCCTTCACAATCTCCGGGAAATACTCTACCCATTTAATGTTCCAAACTCGCTCATGTCATCTTCTCAGTCTCTGGCAGAGGTTCTTGCCCATTTCCATCATACTCGCCTCACCTCTAGCCGAAACCAACTAGTCCATCCGGCCGGGCCGAGGTAATTCCATAGCCCTAAACACCTTCTCGACCGCATGAACCAATGGTCTACCACCACTCCGACTTCCTCCCGTGAATGCTCTGGAGGATGATACGCCCTAAACCTCGAGGTTACTAGGATCTTCCGTCTACCCGCTATACCACCAGGCGATAGCAATCATCGGTATCACCTACACCCTCGCAAAGCCTCACGATCAAACACCGGTGGTACCACTGGGCACTCGTGGACGCCCTCTACGTCCTTGTCCCCGATTAGCCATCTATACGCTTCAATGGCAAATTAAATTCAATACGCATCTCTAAGGCATAAACACACTCGAGACACTAATCATACACATAAATCATCAGGATACACATTGTCCTTGCATTTACTGTGTAAGGTAAGGCAATCAATTTTTGCATTTAAAATATTATTTTCAATAAAATTTTTGTTTTAAAATTTCAATTTTTGAAAATTTTATTTTTTCGAAAATTTTGTCTAATTTGATTGGATGGATTTTTTTTTTTTTCAAAATGAGCTTTACTCCATTTTCTTCAATTTTACAACTTGTAAAACCTTAGAAAATTATTTTCTTCACTCATAACCGAACAAATTTATGAAATTTATTTTCTTCACTTTATAATCATTTTTCATTTATTTGCCAATGGAGACACAAAAATAATTTTCTTTATCTATATAGCAGAAAGAGATATATATATATATATATATATATATATATATATATATATATATATATATATATATATATATATTTTTTTTTTTTTTTTTTCATTCTCTGGCATAATTCCAAATAAATTTATTAAATTTATTTATCCTGAAGTTTTCTTCGGGCTTTATAATAATCGTAAAACGAAACCAAATTTTTTTCCTCATTTTTTTTTCGTTTCTATCTCGTAGCCTTCCCCACTCTACATGCAAGAACTTAAATACTCCAGATCCACACTACTCAAAACTTTTATTAAAATTTTATTTTTCCTAAATAAATTTATTATAATTTATTTCATTTATTTTCCTTTTCCAGCTTTTACTCACCTGTAAACCTCAAAGTGTTCTAACACCTTAAAATTTTTATTAAAAATTCTATTTTGTCATCCATTGTTCAACAATAAATTGATTACAATTTATTTCTATTTCCAAGCCACACACTCGAACTCCTAAGATTTGTTTTCCAACATAATAAGTGCTAATTACCTAAGAATCTAAACATCATAACATACACAAACCATGTTATAAACATCATCTCATACATGATCACACAATAAATCATCAAATCAATAATAAACACACCGAACACATGCATGCAAAGGTCCTAGTTTTGTCCCGTGATTTCCTAGGTAATCTCATACCTACGCTTAACATCGAACCACACCTAGTGGTATGCTGTTCTATACCTCAAATCATCATGGCCTAAGCCCAAATCCCCTCAAGCCCTAGGTAGCCGTATACCTAGGCTCTGATACCAAGCCGTGACACCTCAAATCCCGGTCCGTTGACTACCCACAACTCCGCGTAATACCGCTGTGGAATGCTCAGTGACCCGACATTTTTCACGAAACGGCAGAGCCCCTTTCAGACGGAGCTCTACCCAAATGTATTAACCTCGCATAAACCTGGGTCTCCAAACAACAGAATATAACAGCTTTTATGATTTAAAACTACCACTGGGGCCCATAAACAATACTCAATATATATGCCAACTATGAACGAACTATATACCCACAGTTACAAGAGTTAATATGTTTTTACTCTTATACAATTAAAAAGTTCTAATACATGTATCATCAAGCCCGCAAACCAGGCTTTCTTCTAATCCCTCAGTCTCAGGAGCCGAGAATGGAGTCTATATAGCTCACGTACCTGTAAAATAATATCCTCGACGGGGGTGAGCTAATGCTCGATAGTGGAATCACCACCAAGTGGAGCTGCCTCACCACCTAATTGCAGTGCAATGTTCCAATGAAAACACACATTCAAACAAATGCATGATCCTACTTGAATGTCTGCTTGACCAACTCGGATCCAGGAGTCCTCACTTGAGCTCCTTCACCACTCTCTAAAGCCTCGTAGCCAAGAAATTATTATTTTGTTTGTTTGTGGACAACCCTCGTGTGTATATATCAATTGGGCCGCTCAGACGATTGATATATTATTTGTTAATGGACACCCCTCAGATGAGATATCAATTGGCGCTCGACGATTGTTATAATGTTGGACCTACCCTCAGATAATTAATATTTTAGACAACCCTCGAACCGTTTTTCTCTAGACTCATCATGCACTCCTCCTATAGTCCTAGAGATGTTCGGTGCATATGGAATGCATGTATGCCAATTCCAATGCAGTCTAATTCACATGTAAATATATAAACATGCATATATTCTAAAACAATTAATTCCACACAATCATGTCATGTAAATTCTTATTAATACATCAGAAATTAGCTCATGGCTAATGATCAAACACGAGCAATTTAATTTAAATCACTGAACCAAACACATATTTTCACAAAAATATATTTTTAAAACACTTGTTTTGGGAATAGTGAAACCCTCGGTTACTATTCCCGAAAATTCACAATTCATCGGTTCACCTTGTGAACCCGCATTTCCCGGCCATTTCCGGCCTCATTCCAATCAATACATGATTTATCATGGAAAAACACAATTTGCTACCCAAACCAGCCGTGGTCGATCACGAAATTTGTCTGAATAGTTTCAAAAATTCATATTGGTCGGTCGAGGTTTGGGACCGTCCCGGCGGCCCTGGCAGAGGCCTCGGTCGACTCAAACATACGTAGTGCCAAAGAGGGAATAAAACCCAAGTAGGGCTTCCTACCTCTCGGGTTTGAGAGCTCTAAATCCGGTACCCGCGACCCTCTCCGCGTAGAGCGGGATTCACCAGCCCTCTTGTCCGAGGCTGGCAGGCCGGTCGGATCGCGTATTTCTAGAGAGAAGTGCCCTCTCTCTCTAAAAATCTCTCAAAAATGGCTACTGGATCTCAAATTCTGGTTTTCACGTTTTTTCCTCTTGGCTTAATGAAGGAGATAGGCAGTATTATTTGGCTTTTTGTGAGCTTTAAATCGATTCACATGTCAATGATTCGTCATGTTTCCAGTTTGACCGTGCGGCTCTATCTGGAAGCCGTCCATTTTCCTCATTTCTCTACTCATGCCACTTATGGCACATGATGCCGTGTTATATGTGATTTCGATTGCATCGAAAAATACGTTTCACGAGCACCGAACCCGATGCCTCAGCGTGTAAATTAGGTATCTCGGTCGACGAAATTTGCGTGCTAGCTAGATTTTGAGTGATGAATTGCGAGTGAAATCCGTTTCATCATCAGAGATCTAGAATAAATTATGGATTTTTAACCGAAATTAATTTTATGTCAGTACGATTTTGCCATTTTTCCAGAAATTGGAATTTCTCGGGTCTCACAATTATGAATTTTTATAAATTATTTATTAAAAAACATTATAATAATAATAATTATTTATATTAAATTATAAAAATAAAATAATAAAAAATTATTTTTAAAATATAATCTAGGTGGGGCTTATTATTATTATTTTGGATACATGACTTATATTGCTTCATTTGAATTAGTTTCTGTACTGAAACAATTTTATTTTAACTGAGTTCACTTTTCTTTTAAAATGAACTTATCCCAGTCATTCCTCACTTCGAGTTTTAGTAAAAATCTCGTCTTTAAAAACCAGCGACCGAAGCTTATCGCGAGAGAAAGATTGGAAGAATTTCCGGCTTGTCTTAGGATTTGTGTGAAACTTTTAAGATTAATTCAGTTCCTTGAGGCAATTTAGCCAGGCGCGATCCGGTTTGTCATCGAGATCTAAGAGGAATTTTCTAGACTTCCACTGAGCCCTTATGTTAATTTATTATTTTTATAAACATTTTGTTATTTTTTAAAATTTCGAATTTTACTCGGGTTTGAGGGAAGGTAACAATACGAACCGATCTCGGTTGAAGAAAATAAGCTTCAAGCAGATTAAAGCAGTTAAAATTAAAATTAAACTGTGCCATTAAGACGGCGGGATGAAACCTAAAATAATTTGTCGTTGCCATCCCTACTCACTACCTAATGTTAAAAAACAAATAACTTAATACTTAATGCTATTAAGTACTATTCAACATTATGTTCAAAAAAAGTTCTATTCACATTAAGTAAAAAAACAAATACCACCTTAGTTTTAGTGTCTTAAGTCGTTTACCTGTTAAGCATAGTTTATAAGCAATATGAATATGTTCGAGGGACAAAATTGAATATTTTACCCAAAATTGTAATATTTTTATTATTTCATTTTTTGTATATTGCTTTAGCAATTTATGTTTATGCTATTTATGATTATTTATAGCATTATATTGATCATAAAAATATTAAACGCTTATGAGCTTGCCTCTTGTGAGTTTGAGCATATCGGATATTCTTGGAATTGATATTGCAACTGTTATTTCTCCCATCTTGCGCATTAATTTTGCTAAGATCCATACGGATAGAGAAGTTGTCATATCGATGACTTTATTATTTGGTAGAATGCTTAGTTTGTCAAGAAATTTTATTAAATGTCATGAACCGTATAATTTTACTACCTTATCGGTGAGAAATTGACACATTTGGTTGTGACGGTTGATGAATTGCTATTACTTGTCTATGAGTCTTTTCGTATTTTAAAGACTCTAGCATTTGGTGATCCACTTTTATGGGTCATTTGGTAAGCCGAAGAATGGAGCAATTTGCATTTCTTTGTTTTACATGTATTATTGACATTGCTCTCTAGTTTATTCTTTGACTTTGAGCTTTCCTTAGTTCTCTGCCGTCACGAAACTTAATGGGACTAATTACAAGCAATGTGTTAAATCTCTCGTGATGAATTTCATGATTATGAAAATGAATCTGGCCTTGAAAGTTGAAACTACAAAACTCACTCTTAAGAGTTCTGCAAATGAGAAAATATTCTGAGGATTGAGAGTATTCAAATAGTTGTTGTCTGATGATCATGAAGAATCATATGGAGGATTCCGTTTATGTAAGCATTCCCAAGATTGAGAATGCAAAAGATTTCTTGTATACTATTAGAAAGAAATATAAAAAGTTTTCAAAGAATGGGAAAAATGAGTCATATGATAATCATTGGGTGATTGTTTGTTTTGAATCCAATCTCATTAATTTGCCATCTAATACTTGGTGGTTAGATAGTGGTGTTATCATTCATGTTTGCAATTCTATGTAGGCGGTGATAAGTAGAAGAAGTCCAACTAGTTTGGAGTAGTACGTGTACATGGAAGACGGTCCAAGAGTCCAAGTTGATTTTCTAAGAGTCGTGAGCAGGGAACAAAAAATCGCTTTTTTCGACCGATTTTTCTGCGAAAAATCGATTTTCGGTGGGAATGGATAGAAATATCCATGGAAAAAATCGGATGGAAAAAATCGGTGCATCGTAGTCACATCGGCTGCCGCGCTGGGAGTCGCGTCTGGGAGGAAAATGTTGGTGATTTATCGCCGATAAATTGAAAAATCGGTGATAAATCGGCTATTTTTTTGGAAAATTGTTGACATTCAGATTGTTTCCTGTTTTTGATCAAGCGGTCGATTTTTGTCGCCTTTTTGAAGAATCCAAACGGCTATTTTGTAATTGACGGTTGATTTTAAATGTGAAGCTTGATCCAACGGTCTAGAATTGATTTGTAGCAGTTATATGATGATCCAGCGGTCAGATTTGAACCAAAATCAAATCAGCCGGTTGAAATAAATTACAGCGGTTTTTTGACAATCCAATGACTATTTTGACTCAAAAATTCTATAAATACCCTAAAATCATACACTTTCATTACAAACTCATCCATCCTCATCTAAAGCTCCATTCCTCTCAAATAATTTTTATTTGTTCTTTATCTAATTTTTGGAAGATCTTTGGGAATTAAGGTATGTTTCTTTGTTCATTAATTTTTGTTTTTATGCATATTTGATTTAGTTTTATTTAATTGTTGAAGTAGTTTATAATATATATTTTTATATTATAGTTTTTATAATTTGATAATATAATTTTTAGTTAATTAATTATATTATTTATTTAGATAATAGTTATTTTTAGTTATATGATCTCTTCAAACTTGAATTTGTTACTATAATATTATTTTAGTTATATAATGTTTGAAATATTTTTATATCTCATAATCTATATTTTTATACTATAGTTTTATTTTAGTTTTATAAATTTGATAATATAATTTTTAGTTAATTAATATATTATTTAATTAGATAATAAAATATTTTAGTTATATAATCTTTCAAGAAACTTAGTTATTTACTATAATCTTATTTTAGTTATATAATGTTTGAAATATTTTATACTATAATCTATATTTTATCCTATAGTTTTTATTTTAGTTTTATAATTTGATAATATAATTTTTAGTTAATTAATTATATTATTTATTTAAGATAATAGTTATTTTAGTTATATAATCTTTCAAACTTAGTTATTTACTATAATCTTATTTTAGTTATATAATGTTGAAATATTTTTATAACCTCAATCTTTATATTTTATACTATAGTTTTTTTATTTTTAGTTTTATAATTTGATAATATAATTTTTTTTTAGTTATTTAATTATAGTATTTTATTTTAGATAATAGTTATTTTAGTTATATAATCTTTCAAACTTAGTTATTTACTATAATCTTATTTTAGTTATATAATGTTTGAAATATTTTTATATTATAATCTATATTTTTATACTATAGTTTTATTTTAGTTTTATAATTTGATAATATAATTTTTAAATTAATTAATTATATTATTTATTTAGATAATAGTTATTTTTAGTTATATAATCTTTCAAACTTAGTTATTTACTTTATAATCTTATTTAGTTATATAATGTTGAAATATTTTTATCTATAATCTGCTATTTTTATACTATAGTTTTTATTTTAGTTTTATAATTTGATAATATAATTTTTAGATTAATTAATTATATTATTTATTTGATTAAATTTAGAAATTTAATGTTAGAAATTTAGATCTTCTTGAGATATCTTAATGATATTATTAAGCTAAGATATCATGTGTATAAACTTAGGTCTCACTTTTATGTTAAAATTACATATATAATGTTATTATAATGATATCATACATACAAGATCACCTGATTTGAATTTTATTTTCAATAAAATGCATGTATTTATAGAATGACTAGTGGAAGTGGAGCGAGAGATCTGTAAGGTATTCTGCACCTTTGGAGGAGACGTAAAAATGAATGATTGTAATTATTGTGGTTTAAGCATAAAAAGTGGGTGGAATTACTTGCTTAAGAGTTTCATTTGTCATATATGAGGATCCCCGTTTGAATACTAAAATTAATCGGAGTAATGTAGTAGTAAAACAAGAAATGAAACAACTTTTAGAATAGAAAGGTAAGCGAGCGAAAAAGCAGTGATATGGAAGGGTCGAAATTTGAATTACGAGCCTTGATGGGAGGAAAACATTCTTTGTCATTGATGATGATGAGGAGGAGGAGGGTGATGAGGATGTGCATATGTATCCCAAAGGCGAGCATGCGCGTGCCGATGAGCGAGATGAATAATCGAAGTGGTACATGCATCCAAAAGCTAGTGAATGGAGCAGGAGATCGAGGTTATGCAGGATTTATGAGAGGCAAAAGAAAAATAAAGATAAATCTTTATACCCTAATTCATTTTTTTCACTTAATTATGTATAAAATAATGTAAAGTTGATTTTTATTTTTTGCATTTGCAATGAGCGAATCTTCACAACCAGGTGATCCATCAGAAGCCGTATACAAAGATCACAAAGTGTTCGGCATGCGGGATCCATCACCCATGATGCACTACCATCATTATACAAGTCTTCGAGTTTGGAAAACAAAAGCCCTAAAAAATATGTTCAAAGATTAAGTTCGATCAAGGAAACAATGGGACCCGATTAATTAACCAAAGTTCTTCATATATAAGAAAGTGTTACCTCAAAGCGGACTAAGCACCATTTTTAAGAACATGATTTTTGCTGCACACAACAAACAAGTTTGTCTAATTATATATTATGTTTTACATTATGAATCTCCACTTGTAAATATGTTTAATAACCAGCTTTCCTCGAATTATTATATGTAGGGATGGACATCGAACCACCATCTCCGTATGAGAAATCAAAGCAAATACTTGGGAAATGGAGTATAAAGACATGAAGCTTGTAATAAGCTTGCAAAGAAGGGAGAAATGGGAGCATATGGATGTACAATTATGTGTGATGGATGTGGAGGAAGTAGGAGCCAACTAAAATTGAGCATAATTAATTTCGTAGTATATTGAAAGAAGCACAATTTTCCTCAAATACATTGATCGCGTCAGATAAGATTAAAGACAACAAATACATATATGGTTTGTTGAAGGACGTTATTAAGGAAGTTGGAGAAGCAAATGTGGTTTTAAATTGTAGCAGGATATTAGTTGGCATTTGTGAAAGCGCGGGAAAGTTGTTGATGAAGAAATCACGATCCTATATTGGACTCAGTAATCTGACACATTGCATTGATTTAATGTTGAAGACATTGGTAAAAGGGATAGTGTTGCTCGGAGTTGATCGGGAATGGTCGAAAGATAACCAACTTCATTTACAATCATGGTTGGTTGATTTAAAAATCGACGGTATGTGGTGGAGATATCGCCGTGCGTCTGAAGCCGGCGAGATTTGCAGCCAACATATTGCGCCCTTGACGGTTCCTAAAGGGCTGATTTGAAGAAAGTCTTTATTAGTAATGAATGGTCATCTCACAAGCTTAGTCGGACTGAAGTTGGACATGAGGTTTGAAAGACTCATGTTTGATCATCAATATTGGGAGAAGGTGGAGAAGCTAGTGTCCATCTATGAGGCGCTATACACAGTGTTTCGCATTGTTGATTCAGAAGTCGTCCCAACCATGCCATTTGTCTACGAGTTGATTCCGTTGATGAGGTAAATTTAGATCAACTCAAAGCTAAAGAGTCGGTGAAACTTATCATCATGAGATCGTTGGGGATAAAACTCATACTTAAGCATCCCTCTTCATGCGGCCAGGTAACTCATTAATATCCTCTTCCTCGATATTCACATTTAATAATATTATGTTTATATTGGCTATACTTCCACTAATTCCTCAATAACTTCCCTATTTACCGGCTTATACTATCTAAATCAGAATTCAATCTGAACCTGAGTTGGTTCCTAACCTAAGCTACTTCAAAGTGTTCATGATGTTTTCTAAATTAGATCCTAATCTTGAAGGCCTTTGTAATTTTGGAAAGCGAGGGTAAATTAATAAGTTCTAATTCCTAGATCAATTGAGTTCAATTTATTCGATTGATTTTTATTTTTTAGATTTTATTCCGTGATGGAAAAAGGGTTTGGTGATCGACGACAATAGCGTCAAGATAAAATGGTTCACGGTGAGTGTTAATTCTCATTATAAGTCGATTTTATAGCTTATTTTATTGTCCTTATATTGAATACAAATTACTTTTATTCTTGGTTGAATGAGTGGTTTTTGTAGCAAATCATGCTCCAAACATTAAGGAGTTTGGCCTTAAAAGTTATTTCCAAACGCATCATCTTGACTTGTAGAAAGAATTAGACACATTTTAATAATTCATACACCAAACAAAGAAATCAGGCTTGTATCACAGAGGCTCTAACAATTGGTTTTGTTATTACAACATACATGAAACTAAAGATCGAGTGATATGGAGCGGACACTTTGATAAAGTTGTCGAAGAAATAATTATCTAAGATTTACTTGAAATTTCATTGAGTTTGGTGAAGAAGAGAGAGTCAACTATTTCAATGGGTTGAACCTCTCCATTTAGATAGTGGTAAAATCCACGGTCCCACAATTGCGCATGTTAAGCGGTGTTAATGTTGAGAAATTTGTGGTTTTATCGAAAGAAGTTCATAGTGAAAGTTTAGTCAAGACACAGGGGACTCATTTCAACCAGCTGATACTTCGACCTGCTTTTGATTCAAGTGTTGAACATAGTAGTAGACGAGTTTTTGCTGGTACTTCTACCCATGTTATGATAGCTCGAGAGGGAGAGGGACCAATGATAGTAGTGATCTCACTGAAATGGTGGGGATATTGCGGATCATAACAAAGTCAGAGCCATCCATTGAGCCCGTTTCATCGGTGAAGATGATTTCACTCATGCTACATAGATGAGACAATGGGTCTGGGAGGCGGAGCCGAATGTTGGGCGTAAGGAAGCCACATGGGGAAGACAGCGAGAAGGATGACACCATACGATGAGGATTAGTTTCAGCCGGTTTGAGTCCATGGTATTGGAACTCAAGTGATGATTCATCGAATGGGGGCAACGCTTATTTCCTCCTTACAATGAGTTATGGTCCGGCCTTCTTCACATCCTTCAGGTTCTATTGGTGAAAATATGGAATGGTTAACTATCCCTCATGATCACAAATGCCATTCAAATTCCATATCAAATGCGAAGGATTCTGCTTTGAGCATGTGGGTGAACCCGAATTTCCTATCCACTGGAGGATTTGTGGGTAAGAAGTCATGATTTATGCATGACATGTTCAAAGTTACAATCAATATTATTGCAACACTATGTCTTGGTACATGAATATTGTCTTCATCAAAGATGGGATCCCTTCGGTCAAATAATGTAATGGAGCCCACATCGGTCTTCATTTTTGATTTTAAATGACTAATGTGATGTAAATTCTAGATAAATTATAATGAGATATCATCTTGACAAATTGTATATTTGGCTTATTTATGTATTTTTTTTATAGTTCAATATGAGAGCATTTCCATAATTTCAAATATTTTTGTTAAATTTTGCATTCACAGATATTTTTGTCAAAATATCCACCGATATTTTCAATAATTTCCGATATTTAGTAAAATCAGAAATACCAGATATAATAAAGTAATTCTTGCGATATTTTGTCCTTGGGTAAAATGGGAAATACATATAAAGAAAAAACCTTTCAGAACCACATGAGAATAATTTCCATGGGTGGCTTGGTATGAAAGGGCATTAGTACTTCATCTGTTATGCGCCCAAATATTTTGGCTTGACCTTTAGCAAGCATAATGCTACCAAATGAAACTAGATTTCATATCAATGATACGTTATATTCTAAGAAATCCACAAAAATAATTTGCTCGACTTCAAAGATATCCACATAAATGAATTATACGCATTGAAATATGAATGAGGTAATATATAATATCTTTATATGACCTCTATTGTTTATAGAAAAAGGAAACTTATAATGGAAAAAATCTCAACACCTCCTCAGGTTATATCATACAAATAAAAGTAATATCAAATGCATATGTTGTTGTGAGCTAGAAGTTCCAACGACCCAAAAAGAGTTTTATTCTTTGGCATGACGGGCCCCTAGGTCACCATGAATCTTCAGTCGCGGACAATCATGAAACACTCACATAGACATCCACTAAAAAACCAAAAGATTCTTTTGCCAAATGAATACCCATGTGCTACTTGCTCACAAGGTAAATTGATAGTCAGACCATCTTTTAGAAAAGTCACATTTGAGTCACCAATCTTCTTAGAAAGAATACATGGGGATATATGTCAACCTATTCATCCATCATGTGGATATTTCCGTTATTTCATTGTCTTAATAGATGCTTTTACGAGGTTGTCACCTGTTTGTCTCCTTTCTACATGTAATGTTGCCTTTGTTAGGCTCCTCGCACAAATAATCAAATTAAGAGCTCAATTCCCTGACTATACAATCAAGACAATAAGACTGGATAATGCCGATGAATTCAACTCTCAAACATTTACTGACTACTGCATGTCAATTGAAATAAATGTCAAGCATCCTGTTGCAAATACTCACACCCAAAATGGTTTAGTAGAGTCCCTAATCAAACGTCTTTAATTAATAGCTCGACTATTACTAATGAAAACAAAATTATGAACTTTTATTTGGGGACATGCTATATGCATGCTACAAGCTTGGTTTGTATTTGACCAACAGACTTACCAAGAATACTCATCTTCACAACTTGTACTAAGACAACCATGAAATATTTCTCATTTATGAATATTTGGTTGTCGCGATATGTACCAATAGCACCTACTAGCGCGCATTAAAATGGATCCCAAATAAAGACTTAGAATTTGTATCCAGATTTTGATTCTCAAAATTATCGCTAAGATATCTTAAACCCTTAACAAGAGATGTTTTTACAACTCACTTTGTTGAGTGTCATTTTAATGAGTGTATTCCCACCATTAGGGGGAAAATTTGGTTCTAGAAGAATGACGAGAAATTACTTGGAATGCATCTACAATGTCTCATTTTGATCCCTGTACAAATCAATGTGAACTGAAAGTTCAAAGGATCATTCATTTGCAAAATCTTGCAAATAAATTATCAAATGGTTTTATGGATACAAATAAAGTGACAAAGTCACATATCCCGGTTGCAAATGCTCCAGCACGAATCGATATCCTTGAAAGACAATTAGCAAATGAGTCTAAAATAAGCTTGAAGCATGGAAACCTATTGGCTCAAAAGATATAACTCCCCAAAAGAGGTACATGATAAACAAGATTTTGTAGGGCATATGATAAACAAAAGCGCGAAGAGGTATATGAAGCCATTGCAGGATTGAAAATTAAATGAATCAATATTCTAACAAAACATTTATAAAGAAAAGAACAAAAATAGCTTTTCAAGCGTTAGTTACATCGACCGCGATCTTTAACAACCATGTTGAAAATATTTTGTTTAGTTTATTAATCCTATTAATACAGTGTGTTTGATTTGAAATCCTTTAATGCATAGGAAACGAGTTACGACTGTTTCCGATGAACTCTTGAATTGGAAAGAACGCTTAGAAAGCAGAAAAACTAAAGAAGCGGAAAGCGCGACTATAATCGGATTGAGACATGAGCGGAACGAAGGACGGCCGACCCGAAGGCCTCTATTACTTGACCGCGATGGAGATTTACGGAGGCTATCGACCAGGGAAGAATGATACGCGTCGAGACGACCTGCGTGGATGCAAATAACTGGCTAAGCCGGCACGATATGATAGTGCCCGAAGCGACATCAGGTTAAGCCAGGTAAGATTTCACGGATGGAAAATGCGTTAAAATTGAATGGTGTGAAGGGCGGGGAGGGTGATAAAGGCGCATCTCTTCTCTATTCTCACTCGAGATACCAGCGGCCCGCATGGTATGAATCATTACCATAGTTCGATTGATACTTGGGAAGAAGGTAGTAGAAACATGTAAGGGCGGGTTCTTTCCCTTATCTCTCACGTCGAGAGAAGAGAGATAATAGTGTTCAATGAGGGAAGATGAGAGCATGCCTGCTTTGGGAGAGATTCAAGGAAGTTCTTGAAGAGGTGCCCTATGCATGGGTCGATTTAGAAAACCCCGGATGGATATAGTGTATCATGTAAATGATATCTAAAGGCATTATCGATGCTTCATCTTTGTGGAGCATTCAAAGAAAAGTCTTTGAAATTTAGAGATACGATAGAAGACTTGGCCAAATGCAATATGGCTCCATCTTAGTTTTCAAGGGTGATACTTGGAGGAAGGTCGTGGGCACGAGTAAATAATAAGCATTTTCATGGAGAAGCGAGTTAGATGCCATCATGCAGAGGATGGACAAATAGGAGAGGGGGAAGAAAATGCATTGCTCATGAAATGAGGCGGTAGAACGGATAGGAAGAAGTGCTGAAGTACCACAGGAAGGAAGAATCTTGTAGTGGAGTAAGGGAGGTTAAGTACGTGAATGAACGAATTACCATTTCAAGCCCAGGCGTCTAACTGCCCACGTTGCGGAGTCCAGCCTTTTGAGGAAACCAAGCGGAATTTCTCATATGGTGGGGGGGCATTACAAGGCCCGAAGGCATGGACATAATCCTCGACATGGATATTAGCGACCACGAGGTTCCGGCAGCGATCGGGGGTGAAGGCGGGAATGACTATCGAGGGTCATGGGAGGACTCAACCATTTTGAAGGCCCGATGGGTGCCTAAAACACTCATATTATACTGTTTGTGTCAGTCTTCCATTTCCTCATTTATTTTAGAGTAATTTTTATAGTTTTTGTGACTAGAATACTGATTTGATATCTGTTGAATCACGAGGAGCATTAAGGCGAAAAACGGCCGTGAAGCGATTTTAAGGCAAATAGAACGAGCGATGAAGTACACGCATCGCGTGGCGATGTCCTCGCGTCGCGGCGTCCCCCAACGTCATTGGCGTCTCCCGCGTCGCGATGTCGTGCGTCGCGGCGATCTTCGTGTCGCGCGACGTCGGCTCGAAGATCTGCACCTATCATTTTAAAATTACGAATATTATTGATTCGAAAAGGAGATCGGGTCTGACGAAGAGCGAAGGAATTCCGGAAGCGGTGACGGACGAGGAAGTGCGGGATTTGTCGCCTTTCATTGTTTGGACTATTTTTCGGGGATAGGAGAATGATGTTTTACTACTAAACATTTTCTTCTTTTCATTCCTTGATGTTACAGATCTATTTACAGGGTTATATTGAACCTTGTCATGTTCATGGATTAAAGTTTGAAACTTTATATTATTCGAGTTATTTCTCAATATGTTGTAACTATTCTATGCCACATGATTTAATCGTATGTTGATGTCTGGCCAACATTGGCATAATTACACCTTTGGAAGTCCAGGGTCGAGAGATGAGGGTATTCGGATCTGGGTAAGTAGACCGATTGATTCGGTAAATAGAGATATTCCGAACCTGAAGGTGGCAATTAGGGTTAGGACATTAATGCATTTCGGAATACTGAGTCGGGATAGAGATATACCAGATTCTATTCGCGAGATAGGCGGATATACCTCGAGAGAGGATACCTCGTAGAAAAGATCACCTCGCCATTGACATATTATGATATGCGGAATAATAACATATTAGAAGATTAATCCATTGAGCGTGACGAGGGAGATATAACCCTAGGCTTCAAAACCAATACTTTTAATTGAATCAATAGTTTGGGTCATCTTTACGTATTTGAATTCTCTCTAGAGTCATCTTTGGATATTCTAAAGCGGGAGCCTTTGTAGTCGATACACTTTTTTGTCCTGTGGATCGATATATGTACCCGCAGAGTACAGCTATGCTACTTGGGTACAGCGTGAAAACTAGCATATAGGCGTATATTTTATACACCGTTTTTTCCACACCATCGAGTTTTTAGGCGCCGTTCATAGTGTTTGGGGTTTAGATTGATATGAGAATTAAGCAAATGTAGATATTACTCGAAATTTTCTTTACTTTTTGTTTATTTTTTACAAGTCTTTGGTAATTTGGTTTCTTGGCTAAGTGTGTTGTGAGTATAGGTTCGGTAAAGTACATGCGACATCAGGATCGACATAACGACACAATTTTGATCCCGAGCCGAGAAAGACTTACGCAGTTGCGTAGGAAACGGAGGGACAGTTAAATCGATACAATGTGGAAACGAAACTGAGATGTCTTGGCATTGAGCAGGCCCGAACCACGAAGTAGAAATGGGAATCACGGAAGGAATCAAACGCAGACCATTTACTCGACCCGGATGATCCTTTCATGCTATTAGATGAGTTAAATATTACCATGTTGTTGGGCGGCTGTGGAAGCGACCACATTCAAGCCGAGCAATTTGAATTGAAGTCAGATCCACCCGATGCGGATGCTTGAATATCTTATTCCATGGACTACCCGTAGGAACCGAACATGCATTTGACTAGCTTCCCTCGAGTTTGCGATACTATCAAATACAGCGGGTCTGCGAAGAAGCTCACAGGTTCACGGTTGTTCCCACTTTCACTCGGGGATAGAGCGAGACAACGGCTGGCGAGTCGATACGATTCCATTACTACATGGAATGATTTGAGTCTGAAAATTTACGACCCGAGTTCTTCCCACCTTCGAGTGCTGCTTTGTGCAAGAGATCAATACCTTTAGACCATTGGAGGAGAACCTATGAAACATGGAATGATTTCGCGAATTGTGCGGAAATTGCCCACACCAGCGACCGGATGGATGCAAAGTCCACGCAACCCATAATGGGAATTTACAGAAATCACGACTAGAACAATGATTGATGCCCGGTTGGGAGAACGCGATGAAAACCACGAGACGAGCATGAAATCTTAGAAGATCACTGCGCGACCGCGCGCTGTCGGTGGCTAGAGAGAAGGTACACACTGGTAAGCGCGATGGAGTGGCGCGAGGTGCGAGAATCTCAGCAATCACGGTCAGATCATGTGGCACGGTGACTAAGCGATTAAATAGAGCGACAAGGAAGCTGCAAAGCGCGATCAAACCAACCGTAGGAGGGTTATGTGGATTACACGTGGTGGACCGCCTGACGGCCGCGGAGATATCGGGTCGGGGAAACCACCGTTGAAGCGAGAGCCGATCTGCATTAATCGGGGTTTAAGTGGAATCAATCCATGACAAGGGCCAGGTATGGGGGCGGAGTTATCGAGTCGGAATGGGGGCGAGGGGTGGCGTAACGATCGAACGAGAATGAGTGAGCACGATCAAGGATATGGGTGGCGGAAT
Organism: Tetrastigma voinierianum; assembly: GCA_016808115.1. Lineage (NCBI taxonomy): Eukaryota > Viridiplantae > Streptophyta > Magnoliopsida > Vitales > Vitaceae > Tetrastigma > Tetrastigma voinierianum. The sequence goes on from JAEQBH010003995.1 coordinate 68,762, forward strand.
GAAAATCGAACGATATGCCATCGAATCGAAATAGTGAACTTGACCTCGAGAAAAAGTTGGATTTAGAACAAGCTAACCGCGAGATGTTAACTTCCCTCGCTTTCATGAATGAAACTAAAGCAAACATCGCGATGACAAGCAAGCCAGGTTAAACGATCAAGCGAAACCGCAATTTGAAGTTTGGAGAGCACGAATGGGCGAGGAAATGTAAATTCTTGACGGAAAGACAGCCCAGGGTTCTTTACCAGAAGAAAGTAATTGGGGTAAACCGAAAGAAGAGATGAATATGAGCATGTTAAAGCGGTCATGTGAAATTAGGAAAGAATTGGAATCTGAATTTCACAACTTGATCGTAGAGCAGTTAGAACCCGAAGGTCGTCGACGAGCAAAGATGATGCGGTCAAACGTCTCGGGAGGAGAAAGCGGTCATCGAGAACTCCTCGCGAAAGGCCCGGCCTTACAGGTTCCTTACCCACGGTGTCTCGAGAAGCATAAAGCTGGATAAGCGATTCCACGAAATTCATGGATGTGTTAAGTACGCATATCGATATCCCATTCTTGTGCCACAAGCGGTGCGATTATGTAAAATTCATGAAGACATCTTATCCCATAAGAGGCGATTAAATGATTTGAACCAGTGGGCTTGCGAAGTCTCGGTGCCATCCTTGGAGGAATGCGCCACGAAAACCAGGACCCGGGCGATTTCACTATCCGCACGATTAAAATCTTATTTTGAAGAGCACTATGTGATTTGGAGTGCCCGGCAGTAATCTTATGCCCGCTATCCATTTTCAGCGTTTGGGATTGGGAGAAGCCGCGGGCCTGATCACTCTTTAGCAGACGGATCTTTGAAGCATCAGGAGGGATAATAGAAGATGTCTTAGTAAAGGTCAAAACAAAAATTTATCTTTCGGCCAGTTTGTTGTTTTTGGATATGGAGGAGAGAGATAAGAAATACCAATAATCTTAGGAAGACCATTTCTTACAATGGCGAGGCAATGATTGATGTACAAAGGGTGAAGCTGAGCGAGAGTACAAGAAGAGGAAGTAAGTTCAACGTGTTTGACGCGATTGAGACACCAATGAGGAAAGTGATACTTGCTTCATGGGCCAGAAATGGTTGAGGCTATAGTGTCTAGCCAAAGTCGTCCTCATTGATCCTTTGGAACTAACTAGTGGAGAATGAGTGCGAACTGAGCGAGCGAAGAATATGTCAAATGGATGGATTCTTTCGGACCTGATAAGAGACGGAAATACTTGAATCCTACGGGTGAAGGAGATTAAAGCAGCCAGTCCCATCGATTGAAGCGACCACCCAAAATGGAACAAAAACCTCTACCTAGCCATTTGAAATATGCATACCTTGGGGTAAAGAATCCTACACCACAGTGATCATTTCGGCATCTTTGAAACGTACTAGGAAGAGAAGTTATTGAGGTCCCTCAGAGATCCTGTTTTTGCCCACCTCGGATGGTCTAGTGATCTGAGAGGGATTAGATCCTTCTATGTGCATGCATCGTATTTTACTAGAAGAGGGACATGAACCTTCCGTGGAAGCGAGAAGATTAAATCGGAGCAATGAAGGGTCGTCAGTAAAGTGCTAAAATGGCTAGATGCAGGGTGATTTATCCATTTCAGACAGTCGTGGGTAAGCCAGTTCGGGTAGTCTTAGAAAAAGGGAGGAACAAGTTGTCATCGAGGAATTTGAAAACAACATCTTATACTGAGTCACAGAACCGATTCTGGGTGGAGAATTTGTATTGATTATCGGAAGTGAACAGGCCACTCGAAAGATCCCTTTCCTTTGCAGTTTTTAAGATCGGATGCTTTCGATTGACTACTTCGGAGTTATGAATATTGTGCTTTTAGATGGATATTAGGTTACAACCAGAGTGCCTTAGCTCTTAAAAGATCGGAGAAGACAACATTCCTTGTCCTTATGGTGTCGCATTAGGATACCCACTGGACGTGCAATGCAAGGTACTTCCGACGATGTATGATGGCCATATTCTCAGAGCATGGTGGAAAAACCGATTGAAATCTTCATGGGCCGATTTCTCGATGTGGGAAATTCATTTGACAATTGTTTAGAAAACTTGAGGCTGTCTTGGCAAGATGTCGAGAAGAGATTGACAAGTACTCAAGCTGGGGAAAAGTGCCATTTCATGGTACAAGAGGGTATTGTCCTTGGACATCGGATCTCAGCAAGAGGGATAGAGGTAGATAGGGTGAAGATTGAAGCAATCGAAAAGTTACCTCCACCCTCGTCGGTAAAAGGGATTCGAAGTTTTCTAGGCCATGATGGATTTTACAGGCGGTTCATCAAAGATTTTCACAGTTACCAAAACCCATTTGTCTAACCTCTTGATCGAGGGATCCCGAAGTTTAATTTGATTATGATGTTTCGCGTGCATTCTCGATGTTGAAGGATAAGTTGGTTTCCGACTCTGTTGTGGCACCAGTTGGTCTTCAGTTTTGAACTCATGTGTGACGCCCGGCGACCGCGATTGGGGGCAGGATCTGAAGAGCGAAGCTTGAGGAAAATCTTTTGAGGTAATCTATTATTATGCCTAGTAGAACCTTGAATGATGCTGTTGAATTATACCCTTCTGAGAGAAAGCGTGGCCATTGTGTTTGCTTTTGATAAGTTCATGCCATATTTGATTAGCAACAAAGTGGTGGTGCACAGCAGTCGTGCGCCATTAAGTACTTGATGACCAAGAAAGATGCAAAACCAGATTGATGCAGCTGGGTCCTCTTGTTGCAAGAGTCGATGTGAAATTAAAAGGCAGAAAGGCAAGAACTGGTAAGCGGAACCATCTTTCCACGGCCCCAGAAGGGCAGGAGATGATGTCCCATTGAATGGCGAATTTCAGGGCAGAAACTCTAGCTATTGAGGAAAGAGGGCAGTTCCATGGATTCGCCGATTATGTGAATTATTTGGTAGTAAAAATCAGTCCCTTCGGAATTTAACTATCGACGAGGAAAAGGGTTTTCGCACACCTTAAACACTTACATTGGGGAGGAACTTGATTCTTCCCTGAACCGCTAACGCCCCAATCAGGTCATGGAATGTGTGCCAGAAGATGGGAAGCTACAAGCATTTCTAAACCATTATCACACTTCTTAGGTGTGATGGACACTTTAAGTGAGTCGAAACGTGACTAAAAAGGTGCTTCGATCGGTTTTCGCGGCTTCGCTTGTTTAAAGATGCTTTCCGTGATTCGTTTCCACTTGACAAATGTCGGCGAATGGAACATCTCTAGAAGGGCGAGCCACCCAGCCATCCCATTTTGGAGGTAAATTGTTTGATTTATGGGGATAGATTTCATGGGACCATTTCACGCATCATACGAAACTTGTACATCTTGTTGGCGATGGTATATCTGTAGTGGGTAAGCGATTCAAACACGCACCAATGATGCGAATTGTGGCTCGCTTCTGCTTGACAGCCCAATATATTCTCACGTTTTTGGAACTCCTCGAGCTTTAATCACGAATAATGGTACCCGTTCTGCCGGTAGGTAATTGATAGGTTTTTGCAAAAAGTATGGGTGCGTCATCGTACGTCTCTTGCATACCACCCGCAATCCTAGCAGACGGCGGTATTAAATCGAAATTAAATACATTCGAGAGGCCGGGTTGCGACTCGAGGGAAGGGATTGGTCTAAAGATGGACGATGCACTCTGTGCCTCACCGTGCAACCCCAAAACTCACTTTGGGTATATCCTTGTACGTTCAGAATCGTTTATGGTAAAAGCGTGTCATCTTAGGTGGATTGGAGCATCGAGCTTATTGGGCCACTCGACAGTTAAACATAGATAATATATTGGTACAAGGCCAGCGAAGATGCCTCGACTTTCGAACTAGGCAATTGACGAAGCGTGTAAAGCATGCGTTGGGCGAAAAGACTAAAGGCGGCGACAAACATCGCGAGGAAAGGGGAGTTCGCAGTAGGACGACAGTTCTTCTATTCAATTCCGCCTAAAGCTTTCGAGAAGTGGAAGTCGCGATGGTCGGGCGCTCCGCGATGACGAGGTCTTTCACGCGGTGAGGCATAAGTTACACATCTGAGAAGGCACATTTCACCGGTCCGTGACGATTGGCCGTATTATGAAGCCGAGTTTCCCTAGAACCAACCGAGCCATTCCTTTGCGGCGCGGACAGCAAGATGCTCGTAAGCGTCATAGGAGTTCGAGTTCAGAGCACATTGCGACCGGTGGCGTCGAGGCTAACGACGTTAAACATGGCGCTTCTTGGGAGGCAACGAAGTGTTTCTTAAACTTTCCTTTTTTTAGTTCGATTTCTATTGTTTATTTTTCGGCCATTATAGGGTTCCTAGCTTTTTCTCAATGTCTGTGTTTCTACTTGTTTGTTAAATTTGTTTCCGCGGAGAAATGCGGCTAGTGGAGAAGGTCGTTCAAGAGGTGCATTACAAAGTCCATAAAGTCACAAAAATCACAGTGGAGAGGGTTTTCTGATCGAGATCATCAATGTGCCCCAGGTATCGATTCGCCAGATCCTCTGTCCGCGTCGCGGCGTGGGTTTCTCACGTCGCGGCGTCGAGATTTACCATCTACGTCATCGGCGGCGGTTGAATTGCGTCGTGGCGTCATTTTGTGCTCTCTGTCCGCGTTCTGACGTTGAATTTCCGCGTCAGCGGCGATCATTTCCTATTCTCATCGCGCGTCGTGACGTGGGATTTCAGCGTGCCAGCGTCTGTTTTTACATGTCTACATCCGTCGCGTGGGTTCTGTCAGCGGCGTGGATCATCCATACGTCGCGTCGCGGCGTTGCCTCCAACGTCACCGGCGTCGGCAGTGAAGCTCATCCGCGTCGCCGAAGCGTGACCCGCCGCGTCGCGACCGCGTCGCCTGGTTTAAGGCGAATTGTTCATTTTTGTGCCATCTACACGCCCCTCTCCAGCGAAACCACGCACCCTCGGCGCACCATCAGGTACCATACCTTTACTTGGGACTCCCTTTGCGTACGAAATTCGGGAGACCTACTTCCAGCGCTCACGGAGCCACTAGTGTACCTCTTTTGAATCACCCTCTTGATGGTTTTTGGGTCATAGTGGCATTTCTGCTTGCAATGTACTCGACTCTAGCTTCCCAGGTGCAGTAGACATTGTGTACTCTACACCTAGTGATCTAGAGAGGTCTTGCATATAGTACTCGATTCGGGTCGACTAAGGTTACAACGGGTCTCTAAGTCCCATTTCAGTTTTGAGTCGTGGAGTAGTTATTTAGTTCGATTTTTGTAAAGCACATTAGGTGTTCGTGTTTTTGTCTAGGTCAGTAGTGATCTTTAGTTAGTTTTGTCTACCACTTTCGATGTGCGAGAAGCCCGAAAATTACTGCAATAGTCGGACCCAGTGGAACTCAAACTCCCACGTGGCATCTCTCGCCCGGTTTGTAAATGCGGTGCGCCGATGGTTCCGCGGCACCATTTGCGAAAACGGCCGTTCGATAGGAAGGGGTTTCACCGCCCCGGGTGATTTCTTCGCAAGGCCCTTCGCGGCTGAGGGATGGCGTGCCCTTTGTGCGACCACCTCATCCGGCGTGATGAGTGTGGTGCGCCAGGGATCTGCTCCCACCAATCTCGCCTCCCATGTTTTGAAGAGAGTCGAGTGCGGGCGTATTGGTCGACTTGGTGCGGTCGATCAATAGTTATTACGATCTAGAGCATGTCGCCAGATGGATTCGATCGGCTCATGAGCACCACGACTACCTTGCCGAGTTATCACGTGATGACCAATGGTCGGGAATTGAGTGGAGAATCAATAGTGCTTGAGTCATGCGGTAAATTTCAAGGCCAAAACATGTGGCCTTCATTCCCAGTTCCCAGCACATACTTCATCACATCGCGTCTCATTAGGCAGCGGGCGTGTGTGAAGTGGCCCCTTGTGGCCGTCTCTTCCAATATGCCATCTTCACCGAGGTATACCCTTTGATGTTAGGCGGAGTTATCGAGAGGGATGCCATCCTCCATAATGGGATAAAGATGAACTTCCAGGACACCCCTTCACGATCTTTGGCTTGTCTGCAACCAATGGGGTATACTGGGCGACAAGCCGACACTTGGGCACCACTTGATCGAAGCCATATGTCAGCGGGACACACGGTGTCCCACGACTTGAGGGACCTGCGATTGGTCATGAGCCCTCGGGACGGGACGACATGAGTGCCCGGGCTCGTTATGGATCACGGGCGATCCTGAGGGAAGACATTGCGATCCTCGTCGACCACCTCCACCACCACCCAGGCCGACCTCGAGCGGCTCCCTCCGATCCTTCCCGGACCAGGGACCGTGTTCTCTCGGCTGGCGCTTTAGCGCATTTTGGGATGAGACCAGGGAGCCGCCAGCGTCCTCGTCTCACGGATTTGAGGCCCTCGTGCGTGCTCAGCGTACGGCCAATCCCGAGTAGTAATTCTTGTGTCGAGGAGTCCTTCTGGGGCCCGGATCGCCCGACTCCTTGCTTTTTGTCGGCCTCCACCACCACCACCGCAGTGATCACCCGGGGAGTCCCCTTCACCTCTACTATTTATTTCTTGCCACGGGGACAGGTTTTATTTGGGGGGGAGAGGGGTGTGGTGATAGTGCTTTTGTATTTTTGTTTTAGTTATGTTTTGTTTTAGTGTTTTTATAGTGCTTTTATTTTGTTCGGCATGGTTGTGTTTCTATTTAGTTCATGTTTAGTCCGACTATCGGTCATGTGTAGTTCGTTTGCGTTTGTGTTGGTCGATCTTATATGTAATAGTGCGTGTTTGTGTGCCGTGAAATTGAGGGATCCTTTTGGTTGAATTCACGATTAACATGAATGTTGAATCGCCACAAATGTTTTGATCTTCCGATAATTAGGTTGAATAGATGGAAAGGGTTAGTGAACCAATCTGAGTAGTGAGAACACTAGTTCTCAAGAACCACATCACACTCACACACTAATGACCTTGAGCATGCATAGGCGCAGGACCAGCTACGTAGTTCGGCTAACCTTGGGAGACTCGAACCATTTAAGTGATGGGACACTCGATAAAGAGAGGATTGCCGTGAGAAGGCCCCAACGAAAGGAAAATACACAAAAACAATAAAAAAGTGAAAGAAAGAACAAATAGCCAATGGTATGCGCCAAGAATAAGCGAGATCATCCGATCGGAATCCAGGAGCACGATGCGAAGGGCTGTCAAAGCCTAATACCACTGTGCATTGTGGTCAGAATCGGTGGCACTCCTTTGCCATTACATGGGGCCGAAGAGATGGATCGTTCCGCGTGGCTTCCCCAGGGCTATCGAGAGTTTGGTTGAGTGTTAGAATTAAGGATTTGAGAGGAATTTGTGCAGTTGCCCTTAACCAAGCGGTGGGAGTCACCCGATGGATCCGCTACGGGAACACTGTTCAAAACTTCTTGGCACTGGGTTTTCTTCCATTTATTTTAGATGCGTAGGAAGTTTAGGCATTAGGTCAAGCCAGAATAAAATGGGTGCGTTCCTATCCTTTTCTGGTCAGTTTCTTCAAATAGGTGAGTTGAGGCTTAAGTTTGGGGGTGTCGAGAACCTAGGCATATCTTTGGAGGTCATTCATTATAAGCACATCAGGGGTTTTGGGAAGGCTGAAGCTAACACGATTATCATGGGATTTGATGCACTAGTCACTTCACCTATTTCCAATAGATTACCACTAGGAATCAAATATCTGTATGCATTTTGTGAACTTCGAGGCAACCGGTGGTGTGAGTCGGTCAATTTGATCCTATTTTTCGACATGTGCAGCACTTGTCTTAGTGTTAGTTGCATTAGGTTGTGTGTGTGTCTTTGTTCGGGTCGATCTGCTTGAGGGCCAAGCCAGAAACTAAGTTTGGGGGTGTGATGAGTGCTAAAACCTCATATTATACTGTGTCAGTCTTCCATTTTCTGTTTATTTTAAGTAATTTATAGTTTTGTGACTAGAATCACGATTTGATGTCTGTTGTGAATCACGGGAGCATTAGGGGCGAAAAACGGCCGACGGGAGCGATTTTGGAGCAAATGGGAACAAGAAAAGCGATGAAGTACACAATCACGTCGCGATGTCCTCCTTTCCCGCTGACGTCCCCCTGACGTCGTGGCGTCTCCACGTCGCGGCGTCGGCTCGAATCTGCACCCTATCGTTTTTTTAAAGAAATCACGAATGATTGAAAAGGGGGAAGTCGGAAGCGTGAAACTAAGGCACGAATTCCGAGGCGGAGTGACCGCAGACAACCGAGGAAGTGCGGGATTTTGGCGCGCTTTCATTGTTTGGATATTTTCGGATGGGGAGAATGATGTTTTACTCGCAAACATTTTCTTCTTTTCATTCATGATATTCCTAGATCTATTTCTAGGGTTATATTAGACAACATCCTTATGTTCATGGATTAAAGTTTGAAACTTTATATTATTAGTTATTTCTCGATATATTGTAACTATTACATGCCTATGATTTAATGTCCGTATGTTGATGTCGGCCAACATTGGCATAATTACTGCTGAATCAGAGATTCGAGATGAGGGTATTCGGGGATGCAAGGTAGGAGTAGACTTCGGTTGATTGGTAAAATGAGATATTAGAACGAAGGTGGCGATTGGGTGGGGACATTAATGCATTTAGATGCGATCGGGACAGAATATGCACGGGACAGATTCCTAATCGCGAGATATTGAGGATATACCTCGAGAGAGGATACCTCGTAGAAAAGATCACCTACGCCCGTTGACATATTGTAAATATCTTGAATAATAACATATTTAGAAGATTAATCCATTGAGCGTGACGAGGAGATATAACCCTAGGCTTGAAGCCAATACTTTAATTGAATCAATAGTTTAGGTCATCTTTACATATTTGAATTCTCTCTAAGAGTCATCTTTGGATATTATCTAAAAAGCGGAACCTTTGTAGTCCAATACACTGTCCTGTGGATAGATATCTGTACCACGAGTCACGTTCTATACTGCTTGGGGCGACGCGTTCACTTGCGCATATAGAGGCGTATATTTTATACCACGGCGTTCCCGCTGTCCCGAACAAATGTTTGCGAGTTCATGGGGGACAGCCAAAGAGGAAACATACACTTCCATGAGCGAAGCGCATCGGCTTGGAAGCTTTGAGTCACGACACTCGAAGTATTCCCGAGAAGAATCTGAGTGCCTCGTTGAAAACTTGGAGATACCAGTAGGGAGCGGCCACGAATATGCCATCGGAAGCGGTACATTCCACAGTGACACTCAGAAGAATCAATGCATAGCGGTCGGTTAAGAAGTGGGAAAGAAGTGAGCAACAACGAAGGAAAAGAAATGAAAAGAAGGGCGAGAGCGAGAACAAGAAGAGACTAGAAAGGAAGGAGAGGGCACACGGCGAACAACTTTGAAGGTAATGAACGAGAAGCAGAAGGAAGGAGTACGAAACATACACCTATAGTGCCATTTCCACGAGAGGCTTGAGAGAGCGAAAAGGGAAGCGGTTTTCTAGATTCTTGGACATTTTCAGAAAATAGAAATCAATATCCCATTTGCGAAGTATCGACCAAATGCTACTTATGCAGAATTCACGAAGGAATGCGACGAAAAGAAAGATAGATGAGGAGAGATAATGAATTTGGCGCTGCACCAACGGTCACGGTTATCCAGCCAACTCGACAAAATGAAGGACCACGCGGTTTCTGTTCCCACGCTCCATGAAATATGAACGAAGGCTGTAGATTACGGTGCTAGTAAATTTGATGCCTCTATCGGTTATTACAAAGACTTGAATTTGGGAACTTACCCAGCGGCAATTACATTCTTGAGTGGTGACATATCTCAGTAGCCTGACCCGAGGAAGGTATTCTTGAAGATGTACTTGTCAGGTTAGGAAATTCATGCTTCCCGGTGGATTTTGTTATCATGAAGATGGAAGAAGATATCAAGTTCCTTTCTTTGCTAGGAAGACCTTTCTTGGCGGGCGCCTTGATAGATGCGAAGGTGAGCCCGACACTAAAGGGTGGGGGAATGAAGCGGTGCACTTTAATCTTAATAGAGATGCGGAACATCTACGTGAATCTGAAAGTTGTATAGGTTGTAGAAACAATAGTCTTCTCGATCCCAGATTAGATTCATTTGTGAGTCTTCAACATTCTATCAATGAAATTGAGATGAATTTTTAGTATCTTGAGAGTCTTGATTGTGAAATACTGCCTTCAAATTTGTTTAACGAAAACAGTCTCGAGCATGGTAGAAAATAGTCGAGATGATATACGGCCGAGAAGCAGAAAACTCATGAAGGCGGAAAGGCTAGTGCGAGAAGGGTTAACTTTTATTGAAAGAATTGCCACAGTCATTTTGAAATATGAGTTCTTGAACCAGAGAAAAAAGAAAACCGGTCATCATATCACTTGCATTGGTAGGCTAGAAGAACAAAAGTTCTTTGGAAATTTTGAGAAAATATAAGGAAAATTGTGGCAGTGATTGAGGATCTGAAGGGTATCGGTCCCTCCCGTTTGCATGCACAAAATATTCTTTGAATGATAATGCAAGAAACTTATTGAGCATCAAGAGTGAACCCAGTGATGAAAAGTTGTTAGAAAGAAGTTCTAAAATGGTTAAATGCGGGTTTTATATAACTATGTCGGATAGTTCTTAGGTGAGCCAGTGCATGTAGTTTGAAAGGTGGGTCCAGCGTGATTAGAAATGAAAAGAATGAACTTATTCCTCTGGCGTAGCGGGATGGAGGGTGTGTATTATTTCTGACGAATCTGCCAGCGAGAAGGATCATTTTCCTGCCTTTCATTGATCGAGATCTTTGGATAGATTAGGGACACTCGCTACTGTTTTCTTGATGGATACTGGATATAACCAAATGCCATTGCACGAGGATCGGGAAAACCACTTTACATGCCCATTTGGTACTTTTGCTTTTAGGAGAATGCCATTTGGTTTGTGTGCTCTTGGTACCTTCAGTGCGCAGTGTACATATTTTACGATTTAGCGAGGAAGAAGTTATGGAGATCTTCATGGATGATTTTTATGGTGTATGGATCCGGTTTGAGCAGTGCTGCATAACTTGGGGACATCACTTCCAAGGTGCAGGACAAAGTCTAGCTGCAGATGGGAAAAAATGTTTATGGTTCTGAAGGAATTGTCTTGGGGCGCGCGTTTATCACGTGGTGAGGTAGACAGTAAGGGTTCGATTATCAAAACAATGCCACCCTGCAGTCGAGGAATTAGAAGTTTCTTAGGACATCTTTGGATTTTTGGAAGATTTATCAGTTTCTCAAAAATTGCTAGACCACTATGCGAATTCTTTGGAAAGGATACTAAGTTATTTTGATGAATCCTGCCGGAATTCTTTGCAGAAGAAATCAAGTCGGACAGATTGAAGCTCCCATCATGAAGCCAGTTAGACGAGAATTTGAAATCATGTGTGATGTCGGTGATTTTGCAATAGGGTTGTATTGGGACGAAAGGCCGAAAAAGTATTCAAAATATATACTATGCCATCAAAACCTTTAACGAAGCTCAGGAAAATTACTCTACTACTGAAAAGGAGATGCTGTCGATAGTATTTGCGTGTGAAAAATTTAGGCCATACATTTTGGGGTCCCATGTTATTATACACACTGATCATGCAGTAATTAAGTATCTAATGGCAAAGAAAGAAGCAAAGCCAAGGCCCGATGAGGTGGGTATTGTTATTGCGGAATTTGATTTAGAAATAAAAACGAGAAAGGTTGTGTGATGTGATAGCATATCCTTGTCAAGAGTGAAACCTGTTTGTACAAGAAGAAGAAAATAGCAGAAAATTTTCCAGATGAGCAGTTATTCCAACTGTCACTCCAATCACCTTGGTATGCTGATATTGAGAACTTCTTAGCTTGTGGGATTATGCCACCAGAATTCAGCTACTAGCAGAGAAAAAAAAGCTAAGGATTGACAGTAGGTACTACATTTGGGATGACCCATTACTATTTAAAAGAGGAGCTGATATGATTATAAGGAGTGTGTACGGAGAAGGTGAGCAAAAGCAGATTTTACAAGAATGTCATGCATCACCATATGGAGGACATTTGCGAGGATATAAAGCGGCCCTTGAAATTCTCAGGTTAAGTTTTGCGGCTTTCTGTGTGTACAGGACTGTTTTGAATTGGGTGAAGTTATGTGATCGATGCCAAGAATGGGAAATATCGACAAAGGCATGAAATGCCCTGTAAGGTATCTGGTGGTGTAATTGTTTGATGTATGGGGAATGCGTTTATGGGGCCTTTTCAGCTTCATTTGGAAATATACATACTCTGAGTGTGGATTATGTATGAAAATAGGTTGAGCGGCGGCTTGTCCCAAGAATGATGCTAATACGGTTCTAATGGGATTTTTACAAGAAATATTCTCGTGATTTGGGACACCCCGAGAACTATAATCCCAGTGATGGAGGAAGCCACTTTGCAAATAAAGTGTTTAACACAAACTCATGTAGGCGAGATGTAATTATCGAACACATTATGAGCTTGGCTTATCACCCTCGAGCAAATGGGCGACTGAAATTTCAACGGGAGATAAAGAAAATTCTTGAAAGGCGTAAGTTCCAACGAAGAGATTGGTCTTTGACTTGATGATGCCACTGGGCATACGGAGTACCTTTTAAAACTCCCATTGGAATGTCCCCATACAGGCTTGTCTTTGGAAAACCTTGTCATCTACCTCTTGAGCTAGAATATAAAGCTATGTAGGCCATTAAGAAGCAAAATTTTGATTTCAAGGTTGCTAAAGAAGATAGACTACTCCAGCTAAATGAATTGGAAGAGTTGAGGAATGAAGCTTATGATAGTGCCATAATCTACAAAGATAAAACAAAAAAATGGCATGATCAACAAATTTTGAGGAGGGAATTCAAGGCGAGGAGATCGAATCTGTTATTCAACTCCAGACAAAGACTCTTCTGAAACTTAAATCCAAATGGAGGTGGACCATATCTGATAGTATCAGCGCCTGATTTGGGGCGTGACATAGAGCCGTAATCATGAGAATTTAAAGTTAATGGTGAAGATTAAAAGCCTTGCCTTGGGAGAAGCGGTGGAAGAATGACTCTTAGTTACGAATGAGAAAATTTGAAGAAACGAACTATGGCGACGGCCAGAGTCAGCTGAGACTAAAAATTGAAGCGACTCTTTGTGGAGCGATCCACATCTTATTTGTTTTAAGTTTTTCTTGTTATATTTTTTATGTTTAAATTTCTAATAGCTTGTGGTGATTCATTAGGATGGATGGTAAATATTTTTTGTTAGTTTTGCGGGACAATGAAAAGTGTGCAAAAGAGCATCTATAATCAAGCTTCTAATGCGCGCCCGAGATAAAAGGGGCGATGCTCTCTTCTTGATTTTATTTAAATTTCGTCTCTGATATGGAATGATTGAAGGTTTGGGGGAATTTAACTTTGTTCTGGTGCTTAAATTTTGAATATGATGCATAATGGATGATTTTGTTGAATATTTGCATGATGAAGATGAATTGAGTTGTGTTTGCCTTGATTGGATTTGAATAAATTGAAATTGTTGTGAATTTAATTGTTCAGGAAGACACAAAAATTTTATGGTGCCCCAAATCGAAGTTGCAACGAGAATCTTCGGATGTAAAAAGCGATGAAGTGAAAGAAAGTCGAGAAACAATGAAGCGAGGTCACGACTAAATAAAGCAAGGAAAGAAAGTCGTGACATCAGAGTTCCACTATTGTGACCACATTTTAGTGCCAACAAAAATCTTGAGTTGCGACAGAATAATCGAAAACCAGTAAAATAAACCTTTCATTTTGGGTATTCCAGCATTAAAAATATGATTCATTGAAAATCATTAATTAAGAGGCTCAAAATTTTAATAACACGAACCTCCTTATCGAAATCAAGACGTGAGCTGAGTCCATTCAAATTTCAAGTCGGTTCAATTCATCTTAACCCTTCGATTCTGTGTTGAAGCCTTTGAAACAGTGTAGCCAATAAACAGATTATCTTGGATCTAATGAATGGGCTGATTTTGTATTTCAAAAGGAATAATTCAAGGAAATTTAATAACTCCAAGATGAAACGATCAAAATTCTCATCAATTTTCACATCCTCGTTGGAAAAAAAAGCGAAAAGCTTAAATCAGAAACTTCATTTAGTTGATCATCAAAAATTTGGAAAAAGAGAATAAAGAGCCTTGTAGTTCCTAAGAAGCAAAATCACTATAAAGAATGAGAAAACAAGGAAGAATAAACGACAAGAATGAAGAAAGGAGAATGAAGAGAAAGAAGGGTTCCAATTTGAAACACGAGCTTATGGAATGAATGGAGTCGGAAAACAAACCAATTCCATTCATTATTCCATAAGCGGCTGTGTAATCAATAAGTGGATGATGGGAAGGGAATTAGAAGGGTTAGTAGAACCCATCATCCGGAGGGCTAAAAAGAAAAGGAAGGAAGGGCCCCAATTTGTTGAACGACCTTGTTAACAGCCGAATCCTTCCGGAGCAAGTTCGAGATTTGGGGAACAGATAAAGTAGAAGCTACAGCCTTCAGAAGGAAGATATATGGTTTTAGATCAAGAAATAGAGAGTTTTTCTCTAATTTAGTTATAGTCTTATTTGTAAAAAGCCAGTTATGCAAATATCGAAATGTTTTGGATATTTGAATAAATTCTTGTTGAGCTTACAAATTAGTTGTTTAAAGTTCATGAATTGATATCTTGAATTTTGTGTTTTGTGTCATTTCTGTTTAGAAAGACCAAGTGTATGCATGCAAGGATCAAATAAACAATTCGGTTCTTTCCCGAGAACAAAAAAAAAAAAAAAAAAAAAAGCGCGGGGAAAAAAATAAGGCGTAAGTAGTAAGCTGGAAATTAGGAGTTAAACCTGCATGTTTTAAATCAGTTTAGATTGCAAAAATTGGAAAAATGGTTATTGCTGATGGAACAAATAACTTGGTTGAAATAGTATAAATAGATAGTGAATAAGTACAAGTCTTGAAGAAATAATACACTTGGTCAACAAAACTCATGAAACTTTGAGAGGAATTAGGAATATATTCTGGGAAATTCAGGATTAAGAGTCCATAGTCCTAGAACTTGTTAGATTATTGATTGGCGAAATCTTAGGTAAACGACCCAGTGAAGTGATTGGGCCATCCTTGGCGGTTTGAGCTTTTCAAACCTACCCTCGATATAGCTAACACAAAAGCATATCCTCTAGTTCCTTGATTTGAGCCGATAGGCCTTATTTCTTCAATAACTGACAAGCGAAAACTGATTCCCTTCCTTGCAATAATCACGTGAAACCCGAATTATCCGATTTCGGTCTGAAAAAGTCGCGGTAGGGAAAGAAATAAGTTTGGGGAAAATTATTTCCAAATACGAGTATGAGGTGAAGAAGTAAAGAAGCAAAAATTAATGAAAAGGGAATAAGTTTTGTCTTGTGGCCTATTTCCCTTAAACAATTAAGCTCGTAGGGTGTTTTAACACCTAATTGCCCTAATACTGGTTGGTAACAAAGAGTTTGCTAGCGAAGTTCTGTAAGAGTATTAGAAAGCATAAGAAGACAAAACATTGCACTATTCTGACCTTAGAAAACGAAGCAAAGAGTTCTAGAAACGAGGGAAATTTGTGAATAAAGTGCATAAAGGTAAATTCCATAAAGAATTCAAAAGATGAATCAGGCGAGGTGAGGAGAATCAACAAATACAAAAGCATGAGTGAAAGGCTGAAGCGACAAGTACAAAGAAAGGTGGAAATGGGTGATTTGCGACTTAAGATTTTCCATTATCTACCAATTTACTAAGCGAAACATTCTGAGCTGAAAGACACAATTGATCTTGAAGGTTGAATTTACCAGATAGTGGAGGGTCAGTATAGTAAGCCTATAGGACTTTGACAAACAGTCGAGGAAATTCTTAAAGATTAACTAAATCCAACATGAAGATGAAAAGGATTGAGGGCACACTTTTACCACGAGAGAACAAGACTTGTTGAGATAAGCTGTTTAAATACATTATTTCATCAAGAAATTTGTGAGTAAGTGTACCATTGCTATTCTTGAATCGGCCAGAAATTTAAAATGATCTTTGGTATCTCTATTTCAAGTTAGAAGGTGGAATGAAAAGGCGTAGTATGAATCGGAAAAATGTCCTTAAAATTTTTAAGCTTATTTGTTTGAGGACAAACAATTCTCTTTCTTTTGCTTGGGAGACCAGTAAAATTTTAAGTTTGGGGAATTTGATAGTCCAAAACTCATTAAATTTTTTAATCCATTTTTCGAGCATATTAAAAGATAAATGTTGATTTGTATCTGTGAGAAATGTGGAAATTTTACTCAAATTTAATTTTGCGGAAAATACGACGCCAAGCTAAAATCCTTAAAAACCCGAGAAGAGACCGACTACAAGCGAATGGAAGTAGAATCGGTCGCTGACGGGAAACTTAATTGTCAATAATTTCCAGTCCGCGACATCACGAATAGGTTTTTGGGAAGAAATAGAAAGGCGGCTAATAGCGAGTCGTGACTTGAAAGATTAAGCTTGCGACGAATGACAGACAACAAATGAAAGTGTGACACCCGCGATAATCGCGGCGCCCGTTGAATATAACTGAGGTCACGACGTCACTTTGATGTCGCGACGTGGAGCACCAATAGAGCCATAAAGGAAGTCTCTACAAAGAAAACAAAGTTGCAACTAGTTTTAAATGAAAGGCTCCATTTGAGTCCGCCGTCTTGTTGGTCGCGACATAAAAATAGGAGCGGAGTCTCAGCGGGGAAAATTGAAGTTGCAACCATTAAGAGTTGAAAGAGCAGCGAAAGGGAGGTCGTAACCTAAATGGCAAAAGCCCTTGCCAAAAAAACTGAAGTTGCGACCATTTATTAATCAAGGACCACAAACGATGTCGCGACCACTCATTCAAGTAGCGACCTGAAGAAGAGATGAGAAGAAGAAATCAAGGTCGCAACCACTTTTGAGCAATTGGGACTACACGCGGCCCGGAAAACGACATGGTGTGACATCATCTTGAGGTGTGACACGGAATAAGGTTGAAAGAAGGAAATTGGTTTGCAACAAGAACGAGGTTGTGACCGGAAGAAAAGAAATGAACGCTCGAGAATTCGCGGCGTAAATTTGAAACACAGTGAAGGTAGAAGACCGCAAACCTGTCCCGCGACCGGAAAAAGAAAGTCCGCGACTGAAGTCGGCTTCACAAGCGGAAGCGTAGTGTGAACCTAAAACTAAGGTCGCGACTCAGAAACCGGATGAAGAGAAGGACAACGATGTCGCGACGTAAGCTTGAATGTTCGCAACATCAACTCTTGAAACGGCCAAGCGAGTCGCGGTAAGCGATCGCCAGCCATTAATCCATACGGCAACAAGGAATCGGTTGCAGCGGAAGGAGCAGTCGCGGCCCGAACAACGAACAAGGAAATCCATGTCGCGACATCAACTTGAGGTCGCGACATAGGACTGATAATTTGGGCTTTCTTTAAGAATTCCACAGGCTTTTTTGAGGATTGGTCCAATTCCTTTTGGCCAGTATAAATAAACGGTGTTAGAATAGTAAGTAGCTTAGTCTTCACTACCCGGAAAAGGGGAAAGGAGAGGAACTCAGTGTATGGATTTAGAGTAGATTTTATTTCTTTTTCTTTATTTTTAGTTTTATTTCTTTTAAGTTTGAATACGTGAATTGTGTAGAAACGAGTGGGTGAAATTTTATTTATGTTATTTTCTTAGAACTACTTTGGTATAAATCTAGACAAATTTAAAATTCATTTCTTCTCGGTTTATTGCAATTCACGAGTGGTTAGCATCGTGATCGGTGCTGCATTTCTTGGTCGCGTCACGATGTCGGATGACTCTTGGATTTGATTTACATTTGATTCTGATCTTTCTGCACAAATATGGAGAACTAATTTGGGTTCGGTTTTACTTATTTGAATTGTTGTTTTTTGAATTGATAAGTTCCCAATAGTAGTAAGATACCGAGTTGAGGAATGTATCTTGCTGCGATTTCCGGGATGCCTGCGTGACACGGAGACGGAGATTCCTCGGAAAGGCGAGAAAATTCTTTTACGGGTATGCTTTCGACTACCGTGATGAGCTATTTGAGCTTTGAGTTCATTTTGATAAATCCCCCATTCGCTCATAATTGAAGTTGGAGGGGAGTATTTAACAATATAAGTAATCAGAGAGTTCAGCCACAACAGGATGAATTGATAAACTTTAATTTTTCATAAGAAATTAGTTATGATCATCATACTGTTGGGCATAAAAAGTCTCTAAAATTGTGCCTATGTATGTAGAATTAACAAGTCAATAGTCTCAAGTAACATAATGATTAAAGAATGCAGTATGGAGTCCCAAGAAGGATTAAGGTTTGCTAATTACTGAAATTGGATTAACGAACTTTATCTAGATGATCACAATTACTAATTTTGAATTAAAACTAAACTAATTTTAAGAAAACTCGAATCAAAGCATCCAACTAACTATGAGAATATGAAATTAATAATATTGAAGGTTTAAGGTATTGAATTCATCTAACAATTCCCTATGGAGAGGTCCTACTTGATTTCTTTCATGCTTGGATTATATATTGATGGCGAATTTCTCACTACACATGTTCTCTCTCAAGCAATAACAAGTGATCCTTAGACAAGGTTCTATTGTATTCTACCTCAAACCCTCATGACTAAGGGATGCGTGGCATTAGAGATTCAACACACCACATATGGCCCATTAATATCTCTATTATTGTGAATCATGATGTTACATCCATGGTCTAACCTAATAATTGTCTCTCTGACCTCAAATTAGGTCACCTGACATGCTAATGGTGATGATCAAGCCCAGCCGAATGAGAACTAATCAACATTCAATATCTTGAAATCAAACATCAAATTTTACAAATAAAACCTTACTCCATATTCTTTGTCAAACTACATCAAAACCTAATTTAAGAGTTCATAACATAAAAGAGGGGTCCACAAATCAAATGAAAACATAGAAAAGAGAAAAAGGGAACTTGGATTTGAAGAAGAATTGTGATCTCCTTCCCTTTGCTCTCTAGCCTCCACCTTTTTCTTCAAGTTTTGCTGTTTCCAAAGTCCTCCCAAATGAGCCACAACTGACTATTCCTTTATAGGCCTAGATTTTAGCTGAGTTGGGCTTTCCAATTTGATGGGCCTCGACTTCCACAGCTCGTTGTGACTTGGATCACCCTGTAGAGTGATAAAAACAGGTTAGCTTTTGGATTTCTCAAGACCAAAGGCGCAGCAACGTGGAGACTCATGCTGCAACATGAGATCTCTCATGTTGCAATGTGATGAACCTCAAGCTGGAGCATGAAGAGTATCATTTTGCAGCGTGAGGAACATCACGTTGCACCATGATGCACATTGCATTTTACACTTCAAATTTGCACTATCTTCTACACTACAACTCCAATTTGCCTCAATCTACTTCAATTTTCTCCCAAAAGCTACCTATAACTAAAAAGCCAAGAAAAGAACATGAGGCTATAAAATACTACTCAAAACATCCTCAAAGACCACCTAAACATGTGGGATAAGTTGAGTATTTTGGATACTCAACACACCCCCAAACTTATATTCTTGATTGTTCTCAAGCAAAGGAAGACTCAACACACAAACAATACACCCAACATATTAGAAAAACAACACTGCGAAACACCTGAGCAACACTCTAAAACACACAAACAACACACTCAGAGATTGATAGTTGGTGCTAACAACAAGTTAAGAGAAAATCATGACAAAGCCCTAATGCACATGACAACATATACCTAAGATCCCAACACATTTACAATCTATAAAGAATAGGACATCTTGAGGCATGGTGATTAAGGCAATCTTTTACACAACACAAATCCTAGGTAGTAGGATACAATGCTAAGGAGATCTTGGAAGAGTGTCCTTGTAGTGGGATCCATTGGTGACCCCCCTCTAGTTGATTAAGGGCACAAGGCATTAAGTTCCCCTCGAACTTCACCCTGAACACTTAACTAAAAAACCAAAGCACCTGCTTGCGAGACTGAACCGTCCTCTGTCCCGTGTAACGGGCGGCAGTGAAGTCAATGACTCTCGACCAGTTGGCTTAGGGCATTAGGCATTGAAAGGCCCCTCAAACTATGCTCGAGATTTTGACTAGCTCAGTTCACTTACTTTCCTTTCTTTTCTTTCTTTTCTCTCTATTATTCACTTTTCTATATGTCTTTTGTTTCACGTTTCTTTTTCTTTCCTTCTTTTTCTCTTTTTTCTCTTTTGCAATTGTGGGGCTCATTGGCCTTCTTTATTTAGGTGTCCTAACACCCGATAAGGTTAAGGTACATCTTGGGATCAAACTCAATTCGGAGAAGGAGACTGAAACCTAGGTGTACCTGAGATATAAAGTGTGTGTGTGTGTGTACACAAGTTTTGAAGAAGTGATACTTTGAAAGACAAGGGGGCTCTCCATGCCGACCTCCCACAAACCCTGAGACACAAATCACCTTAGATACAAAAATATGGTAGTATCCCAAGTTTCTAATAATAAAGTGAATGAAGCATCATGTCAGGCATTCTCCCGATAGTTTTAAACACCAACTTGACTCAAGCGGGAGCGATGAAGCAAACAGCCAAAGAAATAAGATGCTTGCTGCGCTTGACATGGTTTCTGACCAGTAGATAGACTCACTAATTGAACCTTAAGCGATATGTAGACAAATGATGGGACGAAAATTTTGACCTGGCCTGCCAGACTAATTAGTCCCTAATAAGCGATTGCAAAACTTATTGAACCAATATCTTCAAAAATTTGTTTTTACGCTGTGTATATACTATTATAATGATTAAAACTTGTTTTTGGTCTAAATTATTGCAAGTGCATAGGCCATCTAGTAATAAAGTAGATAAAGTCTGGATCATCAAATCCCACGAGGGATTGATGAGAAAATCTAAAGATCAACTACGAACTACTCAATTGATCACTATATGAGCATTAACTAGAAGTTGAACTATCTAAAATAATTTTAATGAGAATTTTCATCAATTTCTTTAATGAAAAAGAAATCTAATCTAATAAAATCGGGAGATTTCGCAGTACTTGACAACACTTTGGGAATGGACCCGCATTCTAATTATCAATTCATGGTCCTCGGCCTCTGATATTTGTAAGACATGAATCTTATATTTGTCAAGAAACAAGGTAGTGTAACCTTGGAATACTCATGACACTACACATTTCACTATTTAGCATACCATATTCCTAAGCAAATTGATGGGTCTAAAATAGCTACTTTAAGGATTTGATCCTCTTTAAAGATTTAAATTGTTTTCTTGAACCAATACTTCAGCTATTTCTTAGGATTGAAAGCGCTTGCCCCCGCTAGATAGGGTAACATAAGTATTTCGATACGAGGTGGTACCTGTGCCAATTCAATAAAATACTCTCATGATTAGAATCTTAGCTAACATGAGATCAGATTATTCAGTTGAGGATGAAACCTCAAAGGATTGAACTAATATCTTATCAAGTTGTCCTTATTCCTCAAGAACACACTTCTATTGTCATCAAGAAGGGAGACTTGAAGTTAGAGGTTTAAACATATTTGTGATGCAGTGATACTTGGTATTGATTCGATGGATATCGGTGCAATGTACTCTAAGTCACGCTCTTTGCTGCTCCGTCATCCATCCTGTTTAACCCGGGGATCTTGGAAATCGAGCATAAATATGGCTCTTTTTAGTGCGAACTCTATGTCGAACAACTCTCACTCTGAATCGGTACCACTTAAATAGTGGGTTTCCATACCCAACATCATAAAATACTCTATTGATAATCAAACCAACAATCCCTTATAAAGAATTTCGGCCTTCAAGCTGGATCACGAATAGCAATGCAACTAGTTTGATCAAATAAATTCATTGAAACTGTAATCAAAGCTGAATAAAAATGAATTCTAGAAAAATTTCCAAATTTCACTTAAGTTGAACATAAATGGAACTTCGTGCTCTGATGATCTCATTTCGACATTTAGAAGCCTAAAATCAACTCTAATCTAACCAAAGAAAAATAAATCTAGAAAAGAAAAATAAAAAGAAAATAAAATAAAAAGAAAAATATATACAAAAGAGACTTATTTCCTCAAAAGCTCAAAACTAGCTTAAATATGTTGAAAGAATTTGCACAATCCACCCACAAGACTTCTATTTATAGGCCTGATCATTGGTAGTGAAAACAAGGTTGATGTTGTGGTCACGCTGATGTTGTGGAAGATGTGCGACTGGTTGTCGATGTCAGTGATACTGCGATGTCGCGGTGATGTCGTGGGCGTCTTTGTGCATTGGTGTCTTTCTTTGATGTCATAGTTCTTTGTTGCTTTCGCCGTTGATGTCGCGACATTGGTCGGTATTGTCGCGACTATTATGTTATGTTAAAGTCGATGTTGATTCGGTGCCACGGTAGGGTGATCGAATCGACAAAATTTATATCCTAAGTTCTTCCCTACTTCGCGTAGTCAAGCTCTTGCCGATATAGTGAAGTCTAAGGGTAAGAACCGCGGGGATGGGTTTTCTTCGTGCAAATGACTTCTGAGTGAAGGCCAATGGTGAACAATTTGGATTTTAAGGCTTGGTAAAAGCAAGGAGGTTTAATTCCTTGTTGAAAGCAACAAAGAAAAAAAAGCGTAAATAGAACCCCCTTGAAATTAGGCCCTTTGGTTTAGGGTTTTAAGGTAACCACATGTCCCCGGGTATTTTTTTCCTCGAGTTGGGGAGGATGACATATAGTCATTCGACCCAGGATCTTCATGTAACTACAAAAACTAAACCTATGATTTTCCTTTTGAAACATAGCATTTAAAGTGGCGTAAATGAACTGCGGTGGCTTAAATCATCTAAAACCTACTCCACGATAATCGCTAGGGGCATTAAGCGAGCCTCAATGGATCTGAGTGAAGTATCCATTGAACCCAAGAAAGCTTGCCCGAATGCATTAAAGAGAGCATGCTTAAGAGATTTTAACAAGTGAGACGGGGAACACAAACAACCATAAATACGTGCGTTAAAAAAGCAGGGGCAGTAGGTTACCTCCACACACAGCCAACGGTAGTCCTCTTCAAGGAGGAAGAGGTCTGGCCATTATCCTGCGAGTTGTCATCCTCGGAGTGTTTGGCGTAGAGAAAAAATGGAAAAGGAAGAAAAAGGAAAAGGAAGGCACCTTGAGCGCCTCATAACTACTTGGATATCAGAAAATCGATCCAGTCATCTTTTGATTTGTACAAACTGAGACTTATATAGATGCTCGGTGTAAGGGAAGTTACAAAAAAAACCAAAATCGGAAGGTTATTACAGGGGTAAAATGGAAAAAAACCAAAAGCAAAAGCAAGCGGGGGTGTAAGCGTGAAGCGAGCGGGCGGCGGGGGCAGTGTTGGGCGGGAGCGGTGCTCGGGAGAAGCTCACTGCGGTGGTGTTTTTCTTCACATTTTGCTCTTCTTTCCTTCGATCTTTGATGCTACAATGTTGAGTTTGACTTGAATTCTTACGTCTTGGATCGACTCAACAATTTTGGCAAAATTATTTCATAAAAGCGCAAGGTACACAAATCACGATCATTAAATAGTAGGGACAGTAATGTGTAAATCGGGTTAAATTATATGATTAGTACACAAGCGCTCAAAAACCTATTAAAATAGGGTTGAAAATAGCACTTTTGGGCCTTAATCCACACTGACCTACACATTGCTAATTATATGAAAGAAAAGAAAAAAAAGAAAGAAGAGCATACAAAAAGCGATAACAAAATTATATTACAAGGTTGCGAGTTCAAAAAGGTTGCGAAAAGTAATGCCTAACCACTAAGTAAGAATAATCCCGATAAGGTGTCCAGGTAACTAACATGAGAGAATGAATTCCATACAAAATTGAGTATCAAAGAGTCCATCTCGGTGAATCAACGAAACTACGAAAATCTAAGTGTTTGTTTATCGACTCTCGATAATAAGCTTGTCCATTGCTCTCCCCAACTAGATACTACTGCAGCCTGTACTATTGACCCTAAATAGATCGGGACCCATATCTTATTTCACAATTCTTTTGCGTTGTAGGGTGCAATCTTTGAGAATCGACCTCACCAAAGTCCGCCTTAGCGAGGGGATCTCGCAGGTGACTCCCTGACGATTAAGGCTTAGGGCCAAGTCAAATAAGGATCTTTGAGCTACAAATCAGGTTTCTGGGACTTGGGGTTGGGACTCTGGCACTAACTTCTAAACTCCACCCGTCACCCATGCGAACAGTCGGTGACTCCCGACCCGGTGAAGGTTTAGGGCACTAGGGCTTTGAAACTAAGCCATATACCCCCTCGGACCGTGCTTTCGGGGTTTCAAGGCAAGCATTTACGTTTTATTCTTTTTCTTTTCTTTTCTTTTTTCTTTTTCATTCTTTTCTTTTCTCATTTTCTTCTTTCTTTTCCACAGGGTCCTTAACTGTAAGGTGGTCGATGAAGCTAGGAGGTAGGTTATGCAAAGTAAAGGAGGGTGCACGGTTTTTGATCATCAATGAAATCCTAATGTGCTTTGTGTGTGGTTAGCTAAGGTGGCGAGAAAAAAGTCGAGAAATCAATAAGAATTCAACTAATCATTCCTCCAACTAAGCATGGAACCCGTCTAACATCAATAGAATTGGACACAGCTTGATTTTCAAACCACGGGTTAGGCAAAACCACAAAATTTTGATTACAAAATGGGTCAGTTTTGAAAAGTAGTTGTTTAGTATAACAACTTTATAGAAAGGGAACTGACAGAAGCCACTAAACATCCGCAGTAGGCTTGAACAAAATGATAACAAAACATAAATACAAAATCCATCACTTTACTAACTCTCCCAGCAAAACATCGATTATAGAAATGGGGCTCGGAATGGAAAATTAGAGAAGGAAGTGTTACCTCCATGATGAGATGTGATCATTGATGGATAGGAAACTTCGCAAGCTTTCCATCGACACCTTATTCACTCCGTTTGGGCTTCAAATAAACAAGTTAGGAGAAGAAAAGAGAGGAAAAAAGTGACCAGTTGGAGCATTTTAAAATTATGCTTTCATAATAATCACAAAAATGTTCTTTCTGGCCCATATTTGGATTCTACATAAGCCAGCGGTACCAGAACGCCTAAAGCGGGTTCGGATGAAAGTTATGAGCGAAACAAAGTGGAGGTCAAAGCGTGGGGCATAATTTTCGGCCAACCGCGAAATTTTATTTAAGTTGTGAAACTCTAGCATTTCGCTAAGTTGCGAAAAATTTCGCTATGTCTAATAACGAAATTTTGATTTTTTTTGAAAATCGAATAAAATAAAACTAATAAAATAAAATAATAAATATATATATATATATATACATATATATATATATATATACATATATATATATATATGTAATATATAATATATATATATATATATATGTATATGTATATATAATAATATATATATATAAATAAAAACAATAAATTTTTTTTTAAATAAAAATAATATATATAAAAATAAAAAAATAAATAAATTTTTTTGAAATAAATAATATATCTGAAGAAAAACAAACGTTTTTTTAATATATAAAATAATAAAATAAAAAAAACAAAAACAAAAATAAAATAAAATAAAAAACCGTAGCCTTTGTGCTTGACTTTGTCTGTGAGTGGATACGATTTCGCTGGGAATTTAGTAGCTAGCGAACTCAGCATTCCTAGCGAAATTCTTGATTCATTGTCTCTGAGGATTTTCGCTAAAATTGCGATTTATTAGCTAGCGAAAATTCCATACATAAACGAAATTTTAGTATTTAAGCTAAATTCTTGAAATTTTCGCTATAATTGCGAAAAATTCTACCTTTCTCTTTGCGCTGGCGATTTCAATCAGTCTTCAAAATTTGCACACAAGCGCAAGAATTAACACAAAAAATTAGGAAAAATTGCGGGAAAAGCAAATTAATTTAAAAACATAAATTAACTAAAAATTAGATAAAACCTAAGAAGAAAAATTAACGAAATCAAACTAAAATACGATAAAATAAAACAAAGCAAGAAAATTAAAACAAAAAGTGGGGAGCTTAAATCACGAGGTTGGGTGCCGAGCGAGCAAACACAGGCCAGCACCAACGTACCACCTTGATATAATTTGCCAATTTTTCGATGTAGTGGCAATAACATGAGCAAACAGCCACTAGCTTCTTGAGGTTTTTGTAGAATGAGCGGTGATGGGTTGGACTTTTTTAGTAGGTGCTAGGGATTGGTTGTCTTTGCGACCAGGGCAATATGTACGGCGGTGGGTTTTGGTTGCTTGAGGCGGTGGCACCTTAAGTTGACTTCATTGGGATTGGTTGAAGGATAGGTTTCTTCGGGCTCTTCCTGTTTCATGTCCTTGCTCTTCTCGGTCAATGGGAAGGTTCTTCCTTCTTCTCCAGTAGGCGGTCGCCGGCCTGGCTGAGATTCAGAATTTTCCACCAGGCTTTCTTGTGGCTGCTGTAGGCACGGCTCCTCTACCATGGTGCCACTTTGACCTCCATCCTACGGTGGACGTGCTTTGTGATCAATTAGGTCTTCAATGGAATGTGGGTTGTCCCGTTCATGCTTCGAAATCATTGTTCATGCGTCTAATCTTTGGTCGAGAATTCTCTCATTATGGATTTTCACTCAATTGGGCATTGGTCCTTTTTGTTCTACCACGATCACCCACCATTTGGTAAGGTCTAAATTGCTTGCTCGATTGGGAGATTAGGTTTGTGGTGGTTGAAATTTAGACGAGGAGCATGTGTGGATGTGAAGGAGGTCCCAGTTGGGAGTAACACTTTGTGGGAGGGTGTACCCATCCATTGGTCTCTATATTCTCTCATGAACTGAGGTTTGGATTTCTCTCTGAGGTTGTTGCCCTTTATATGGAAGGTTCATGTAATCCCTCATTGTCATGTAAACTCTAGGGTTACCCTCCTGACTGTATTGCTCTTCATGTGGGGGTTCCATTTTCTCTCAATTTTCCCACTGAACTGTCTTGAAGTTGCCTTGAATTTTTAACCAGATATTCAATCTGTTAGAAATAAGGCTACCGCAGACGACACAAAACAGTCTACGGGGAATTTTTATTTTTATTTTTTAAAACTAAAGAAAATGACAATTAAAATATAAAAGCAATTCACGATTACTTAGCTGATGAGGATCCTGAAGTGTTCCTGATTCGTCAAATGCACTAAGGCACCATCCGGCAACGGCGCCATTTGATTAGTGCCACGGTAGGGTGATCCGGAATCAACAAAATTTATATCCTAAGTTCCTCCTATACTGCTGGTAGTCAGAAGCTCACTGCGGGTATATAGTAGTCTAGGGTCGAACTCAAGGATGAGTTTTCTTCGTACAAATGACTTGCAGTGAAGGCCAAAATGGTGAATTCAATTTGGATTTTGAGCTTGGTAAAAGCAGGGGGGTTTGGTGTTTCTTGGCGAAGCGAAACAGAAAAAAAAGCGTAAAATAGAACCCTTGGGGTGGTGACCCCTTGGTTTAGGGTTAAGTACTCCACGTGTCCCAGGGTATTTTTCCTCGAGTTAGGAGGATGACATATGGTCATTTCCCGAACCGGATCTTCATTGCTTTAAAAACTAAACCCTATGATTTTCCCTTTTGAAACATAGCATTTAAATGGGCATAAATGAACTAACGGTGAAAACACATCTCTAAAACCCTACTCCTGATAACTAGCGAGGAAACTGACTAAGCGAGCCTCGATGGATCTAGTAAGTATCCATTGAACCCAAAAAAACTTGCCAAATACACATTAAAGAGAGCATGCTTAAGAGATTTTAACCTAAGTGAGAGACGGGGAACACAAACAGCCATAAATACGTCGTTAAAAGCAGGCAGGTGATTGCCTCCGCTGCAACTGACGGCCCGCGTCCCTCTTCAGGAGGAAAGTGCAGTAGAACATCCCTCGAGTTGTCGCCTCGGAGGAGTGTTTGGCAGCCAGAAAAATGGAAGGAAGAAAAAGGGAAAAGAGAAGGCTGCGAGCTGCCTCCCGCTTGCGGATATCAGAAAATCGATCGAGGATTTATCTTTGATTTAGCCTGGCGAGACTTATATAGATGCTCGTGTAAGGAGATTCTAAAAAAAACCAAAATCGGAAGGTTATTACAGGGGTAAAATGGAAAAAAACCAAAAGCAAAAGCAAACAGGGTGTAGCGTGGCGAGCAGGCGGCGGGAGGAGCAGTGTTGGGTGGGAGCGGTGCTCGCGGGAGAAGCTTTCACTGCGCGGTGGTGTTTTCTTCACATTTTGCTCTTCTTTCGCCCGATCTTTGATGCTACTTGATGTTGAGTTTGAGCGATTGCCCGTTGCTTGGATCGAAACAGCCGATTTTGGCGTAATTAGCTACTTAAAAGCAAAATTTGCCACAAAAATCACGATCATTAAAATAGTAGGGACCATAATGTGTAAATCGGGTTAATTATAACAATTAGTACACAAAAAGCGCTCAAAACCTATTAAAAATAGGGTTCAAAATAGCACTTTTTGGGCACTAATCAGATGTAGATGTCTCGACATTGATTTGATGTCGCGACTTTCTACAACCGATGTCGCGACATTGATCTTTTTCATTCTACTCACTTTGGTCGATGTTGCGACTTTGAATTTTGATGTTATGCTTTTTTCATCTGATGTTGCGACATTGCTTGTCTGATGTCGCGACATTGCCATGATGTCACAACATTCTTCAATTGTTGTTGTGACTGAATGTGATGTCATGATATGCTTATGCCAATGTTGCGACATTGCATTTTTGCTCATCTTTTCTTCGTTTCTGTTGATTTTTTTCTTATTTTCTTTAAATTCCTGCAAAACACAAATTTGGGTGAAGACTATAATTTTGCATTGAAATGAACTTTTAAGCCTCTAATATATGAAAAATGACCTTAAAAATAGACGAGTTTTAAACTCATCACTAACAAGCATGCAAACACAACACACAAGACGCACAAAAGGACAACATACAAAATGACACTAGCCCATATAAGCATACGAAAACACCCTGAAGCATCAACCCGACTAAGAAAGACATAAACTAAAGCCTGAAAACACTAGACATATGAAGACAACTAGCGAAATGCAAACTAGTACCAATCACAATTCCACCCCCCAAACTAGAATAACACATTGCCCTTATTGAAATAATGAATGGAAAACAATGAGGGAAAGGGGACTCCCCTAAGGATGGCGAGGTCTAATCATCATTCCACGATTGGTTAGGGTCAGAAGGAGGTGGTGCAGTTGGTTCCCATGATGGCATGGGGAAAGGATCTGGTAGGACTGAGGCACCTGCTTGTGCCATGGATGGGTGAGATAGCAATGCTCATATAGAGGTATTCAACTCCATCACATTCTATTGTAAGACATCTTGCCTTTAGCTTAATAAGGTTTGGCCAGCTATGAGAGTATAATGGCCTTCCTTGACGTTGCTCTGAATGCCAAGTTAATCGCTCTGAAGCATTCACACTCCTCATAAGTTATGCTGATCCTTGAGCCATAATGTGCTCGTTTTATTCATTTTCCTATATCTCATCATTCTAAGACTCTTGCTGCTTAGTCTACCAATTGGTGGTTCATCCTTAATTGGTTGCTCTTTGTGTGGTTGGTCTGATTTCGTTGTAATTTTAGCCGGTGGAACAATCCTTTCCTTAAATGCTGTGAATAAGACTCTTTCCTTCTTGGATAGCTCAAAGATCAATGAAGAGGGTGCCTAGGGTTCCCATTGCTTTCTTGCTATTCATCCCGATGGATGTCTCTATAGCTTCACCCACATCAAATTTTATGTCTTCCATGAGGGCATAGAGATGCCGAGCCCTCACATTTGTTTAGCTTTGAAATATTTCCACTTAGGATGATTTTGGCAACTATGAAACGGTTCCATAACTTTCCCAGGTAAGACAATGCTTTGGCAAGAAAGAAGAGGATTTTGTCACTCTGGTTGCATTTCCATGACACATGTCCCTTTGTAAGGCGCTTAAGGATGGTATCATGGTTAGGGTGGTGAGATAAGGCCTGGAATTCTTCATAATTCGCATCTTCCAACTTATATTACTCATTGGTCAACTTCTTATCAAATGGAACCAACTTTTCTCGGACAAAGATTATTATCTCTCACACAAATTAACAAAACTCATGAATAATGGGATCTAGCGACTTAGATGCTTGCATATCAACCCACCTCTTGATTGAAATCTCTTCTATTAGTATCCCATTCGACTTGACAAACCCTTTCTCCCTAATAAACTTGAGTGACGAATTTGGAAGGGTCAAATGCCCCTGAAGAGGATGTAACACCATCCTTGCGGGCTCTCTTCTTAAGTGCCATATGGTCAAGCTTGGCAACCAACAAAAAAGAGAACCCTCGAGCAAGAGTTTTCTGTGCATGGATACTCCTCTAACAATAGCTTTGAAGAAGTAGACCATTTAGAGGCACTTTCAAAGTTGGAAACTTACTATGGCAATTTATCGAACAATTGCTGGGCGCCTAAAGAATCTTATGCTTTAGGTGTGACGCACCAAAATCCGGGGGTCCGTTGACCAACCGTCAACTCATGCAAATACCCGTGGATATCGTATATATCGATACCCACACTTTCTAATCCTATTAATTGGGATCCATTCATCGAGTCATAGGGAATTACATACCTATGCCTTGACACCAAGCTATGAAGCAAGGGTCAAAATTTCTTGTAGATATCGTGTGTCTCGGTACCACACTGTCCAATCCCATTTATTGGGATCCGTTTGTCCACATTCAATAAAATTTTTATGTTATTTTCAAACATATTTGTGACGCCCCAAAACCTGGGGGTCCGTTGACTACCCGTCAACCCACGGAATACAAGTGGATGTCGGTTACCCGACGCCACTTCAGAAAATCGGGCAGAGTCTCTTTTGTACGGAGCTCTGCCAATCTGATACCTGCATATACCTATCTGAAGCAGTCAATATAATCCCAACATGAGTAAACTTGACCTCTTGGGTATAATACAAAGAATACTCATCACAATATATCAAACTATATCTAATAGTTCAGAGTTAGTAAACTACTCTTATACAACATATATTAAAATGAAAAGCATTCTAATACATGTATACGATTAACTGACACCAAGCCACATCCGCTTTCTTCTAAAACTGACCTCAAGGGCGAACCGTCTCCTCGCACGCTCACATTGCACGTAAAGGGGTCGACGGGGTAATTTAAAGCTCGATAGGAGAATAGCCCTAAGTGGGCTACTCACCACCTAGGTCTTACTTGTTCCAGTAAACACACATTGAAGCAAATGCATGATCTGCTTGGATGTTTACATGATAACTCGGATCAGGAGTCTCAGGCTTTCTCTCACGCTCTTTAAGCCTTGTATGAAATTATTGTTTTATTAGTGGACAACCCTCAGTGTATATATATATCAATTGGTGCTCAGGCAGTTGATATATTATTTGTTGTGGACTACCTCAGTGCATATTAATTGGGCGCTCAGACGATTGATATTTAAATTTGGTACCCTCAGATAATTAATGTTTTTGAACTGACCCTCGAACCTTTTTCTACAGACTCATCTCATGCACTCCTCCTATAATCCTAGGTGTTCGATTATATGGAATACATGTATGTCGATTCAATCTAGTCTAATCACATGCAAATATATAAACATGAATATTCTCGCATAATTCAAATCACCACCAATCATGTTGTAATTTATACCTCATTACATCAAAAATTAGTACCGACTTTGGGCTAATGATCGAGCCACGAGCAATTTAATTTAAATCACTCGACCAAACACATATTTTCACAAAAATATATTTTTGTGTCACTATTCCTAGGAACAGTAAAACCCTAGGGTTTTACGGTTCCCGATACTCAACAGTCATCGGTTCGCACATGAACAGTATCTCTGACCATTCGGCATTTTCCAAACCAATACATGATTTAATACCAAATCACCCAAATTTGACAACCAGTCGTAGTGCGATCACATTTTGCTCGATGGTACTCAAAATTCATATCGGTCGGTCCCAAGGTTTGGGACCGATCAAACCTCTCAGTGGCCTCAAATCGACTCAAGCTGTTGCAAAGTATTTAAGAGGGAATAAAAACACAAGTAGGGAGAAACCCCTACCTCTGGGTTGAGTAAACTCCCTAAATCCAGACTCACGAAGCCCTCTCGTGTCGGCGGTTCTCCTTCTTGTCTAGAAGGCCGCGGCAGTCGGATGTAGTATTTCTAGAGAAGTTCGATCTTCTCTCACTAAAGAAAAACCATGAAATCTCTCCCCTACGCA
This sequence comes from Tetrastigma voinierianum, assembly GCA_016808115.1. Taxonomy (NCBI): domain Eukaryota; kingdom Viridiplantae; phylum Streptophyta; class Magnoliopsida; order Vitales; family Vitaceae; genus Tetrastigma; species Tetrastigma voinierianum. The sequence goes on from JAEQBH010003995.1 coordinate 101,100, forward strand.
TCCCTCTCCAGTTTTACGGTTTTGGTTCCCTTTTAAAATTGGAGAAGACAAACACTATTTAGTGTTTTGTCTTATCCTCATTTAATGAAATTCTAAATGACCATTATATCCCTTCTTTCTCCAGTTTTGACATTCGGCTCTACCTCGGCCGTCTATTTTCCTCATTTCTCTACTCATACCACTTATGGCACATGAGTACTTGTTATATGTGACTTCGTGCATCAATCGTTTAAGGCACGAATCTGCGATGTCATGCAAAAACGTGCCAACTCCGACTATCTCGGAATTTTACAAAATTTCACGTGCTAGCTAGATTCGTGAGGCAATTCAGCAGTTGCAATCAGTTTGTCATCCGAGATCTAGAGAATAAATTACGGATTTTTAATCGAAATTACAATTTTGTAATTTAATTACGATTTTGCCATTTTTCCAGAAATTGGAATTTCTCGGGTCTTACATTCTCCCCTCCTTAAAAGGAATTTCGTCCCGAAGTCGGAGGCCAAATCAAATCACGCACATGCATATCTGGCCTTGCGCTCACCATGCATGTAAACGGTCATTTAAATTTAAAGACAACACGACCTTCATCCCCTAAACAAGAAGGGATAGATGGCCGGCATCGTGTCCTCGCACTCCCGCATTGACTCCTCCTCCCACCGTGCCGCCGTACTTACTTTCACTAGCCTCGCGGTCTTCGTCGCAAAACGATCCACGGTATCCAAAATACTACTTTGGTCCTCCTCAAGGTCCCATGTCGGTGTCAACCTCAATCTGTCACAATCCACCACATGAGCTGGCTCTGGAGTATACTTCCGGAGCATGGAGACGTGAAATACCTCGTGGACACGACATCTTCAGGCGGTAAAGCCAGGTATCGCAGCGGTGCACTATCCTCTTTGGCCTCTCGAAGGCCCGATAAACCTCGCGATAGCCAGCGCTTGCCCGGCCCGATCACTCCTCTCTTAGGCATCACCTTCAAGAAGCGCGATCACTAACCTCGAACTCTAAGGGTGACGTCGCACGTGTAAAGCTCTTCCGGCGAAGCTCACGAGCGCGAGAAAACGCTATCGTATCAAGCTCGCCTTCTCGAGTGTCTCTGTCGGTCGAGGACCGGTGATGGAGCTCTCTCCACCTCGGTCCAACATAACAGCGATCTGCATGGCCTCCCATACAATGCCTCATGCGGTGCCATACGTATACTCTTTATGCTTGTTGTTGTGAGGCGAATTTGGAGCAAATTAACCATACCCGCCCCATGACCCGGGACGCACATGCTCGTGAGTGTGATCCTCCTAGCTTACATGTATATAATCCGCTGTGATGTAACCTACCCACAACCCTTGCTTGGTGTGTGTGGCCGACCTTCCCAGGTCACAATCGCGACAATCGATGGACCGTCAATCTAGTCCGTATCATGAATGACATCCATTTCAGAGCTCTTGCCAGCTCAGCCGACGCAATGCAATTTCAAAGTATCAAAACCTCGAGTCACCCGGGCTCCTATCATAACTCTAAGTCTGGCATTGATAACCATGTCCGTGTTTTCATCTCCCGAGCAACGCGCTCTTCGACACCTTGAGCCTTTTCGTTCACACGAATTTGGGATATCTCCACGGGTCTGTTTTACGAAATTTCGGATAACTCATCCGGGTCTCTTCTGGCGCGCGAGGACCTTTCGGATCACTACGCGGGTCTCCTTCACCCATAACTCGGGCTTCTCACACTTAGAGATTCCCAGGCCCTTTTAGCTGCACCCCACACCTCCTGATTCTCGTTATTTCTGAATCGAACTAAGAGTCTTCATTGGACGTAGTCTCAAAGACAAACTCAGCCTGCGTTCACGAGTGGTGAATGACCGTCTGCGTCTGCCGACGCAATTATGCCATCTTTGTGACACCTCCGGGTCCACCATGAGCAGAATCTCAGAGATCTCTCACTCAATCCCGAACCATATCGGTCGACTCTCATCTAAATCTTGGGAAGAACATCTATACTTGGCTTCTCTAAGGCCTTAACCTCTAAGCCCAAATCCAATGTAGGTGACCGGGTATGACACAACCCGGCTTAGGTCTCAATTGCCGACAACTTAGATGGGTGTCAACTCATCATGTCAAGCGACCTGATCAACAACCAATAGGTCTTACCACCACCAAGGCCCTGCGCTTCCTTTGCGCGACTCGATACGTCACGACCGATCCACACTCGCCTCTACGGCCTATACGTATTCTTTGGAAGTGCTTGTATAACTTCTCGGCTGGCTTGGTTCCTCTAACCCTCACTGGGTGTGGAGGAATGATTACTGCTCTCTCTGTCCTACGTTCTTGGGAGCGCATTGTCCCACAGTCTTGGGATCCCTGTCTCTGGGGCAATCCCGTCACTCATGCTCGATCCTGGCCCTAGTCCTGAAACTAGTGTGAAGCAGAAGTCTTCTGCCTCTTCCCCGAACTAGAAGAAGGCTGATCCTCCCTCTTGCTACCAACACGTATCAGGGTGTTCCAGTATCCTCGATTTCTCTCGTAATTGATTAGGTCAGCCATGGAGTCCATATCCGTGGCGAAATCCTACGATCCTGCCCAGAATGGACAACTTCAGCCCATTCTCGAATCTCCTGTAATACCCAGCCAATCCCAGCTACATTATCTAGAAGATTGACATTCGGTCTCGGCGCATCAACGCTGCCTCGGCCTTCTCTAGGTCGGCTAACACTCACGGTGCGTGGCCACGTGTCCCAAAAAATCTCCCTCGATGGCTAAAGCTGCCTTGCGAGGCTTGGCGTCTGGCGATGGTCTCGTGCTTGTAACACAATCCTCAGAGTGATACTCATCGCCCCTACGGCGGGAGTAGATCAAAATGTCATCCACGAAGACTCTGACAAGCCCGATCTAGATAGAGGTTGGAACTTTACATGCATGAGATCCATGAATCTTTGCTAAGCGCATTTGTCAATCGAAAGGGCATCACCGTAATCTCAAAGTGCCCACTAGCGATGTCTATATTTGTCTTAGGGATATACGTATCCACCAACCCTCGGTGATAGTAGCCGGTGCAAAGGTTTATCTTGGAGTAGACTCGCTCCCTCTCAGTAGTCGAATAAATCATCAATCCTGATGTGGAGTGCGGTCACGGATCATAACCTTGTTCAAGTATGCGTAGTCAATGCACGGTCGAAGGGTCTTGTCCTCCTTTTCATAGCGAGTAGGGCGCCCATGGTGAAGTGCTCGGTTTATCAGACCTTGTCGATGGCTCACATGCATTTGGACTACGATTCGCAACTCAGCGTTGCCTATGCAGTCATAGAGATGGGTGAAATCTGGGAGTGTAACTCAATACCGGGATCCACATCCTATGTGGAATTAGTCCGGGTAGCTCATGCGGAAAAACATCACATGATCGCCAAACCACTCGAAATTAGATCTAAGTCGGTCTCTTCGTCCTCCGAGGTAGGCTCGCGAGCGACTCATTGCTTGTCCACACACTTGGACTTGTATGCAATGCAGGCCCGAAATGTCATACTTGTCCCTGAGGCCCATCCCAGTGCCGTGTTGCATATAGGCGGTAACTCTCCTACGCTCATAATCGATAACGACCCTTTAAGCTGTCAGCCAATCCATCCCTAGGATGACCTCGAACTCTGACATGTCCATAATCCTCAGGTCCATTGTGAGTGAGGTCCCGAGATCTCAACTTCATAACCTTGACATATCATCCACATTCTCGCCCTAATCCCTAGGGAGAACTCACGTCTAACGGCTTCCTCTAAGGTCTCTGAGATCGCACATTCCACCATATATAGGCCTCATTCTCTAGCTAGAACGCAGCTAGTCTAATCCTGGTCGTGTCAGAGGTAATCTCATAGCCTCTAACACCTTCTCGTCTGCACATAAACCAATGAGGTCTGTCACCATCTGGTCTCCTCCTTGTGAATGTCGGATGATCTTACTAAACTACTCACGAAGGTTACTAGGATCTTCCCCGTCTACTGCTATACCGGCTGTGCGATAGCGCATTCTTTGACAATACCTGACCTCGCTAAAGGCTTGCTTACACAATGCGGCGGTGTCTAACCAGTAACCTATGGACGCCCTCTACGTCCTCGTCCTCGACTAGCCATCTACGTATTTCAAATGGAAACAAGAATCATTTAATTTTCATTTCAGTCTAACTAGCAATGCACATGCCAATTACTAATAGACTTACAACCATGGGCCCGGCAGTTCATTTCCTGAGTGATTATAAATTCCAACCACTCAATTTATTTATTTCAATAAGGTTCTCGTCCTCTTGTTCCTTCCGGTATCCAAATCCTAGGTCATAGTTCCTAACCTTAGCATTCACCCTTTTTCCTAACCACACATTACACCATGCATATAGTTTCCTACCCGATAGCCGTACGATCACCATTTCGATGGTAGTTAATGTCTGATTATCTCTAAGGCAAGCATAGCCTGAGACACTAATCATAAACCATTGTATATATCAAGTTCTGCATTTATAAACAATGTAGGACGAATTTATCTACAATTTAATCATTTGATCCACAAAATTTTATTTTTAGAAAATTTATCAAATTTGTTTGATTTTGTTTATTTTAATTAATTTAATTTAATAAAAATGTTTTTTTTTCACCTTTATTTCCAGTATTTCCATTATTTCCATTATTTCCATTATTTCCATTATTTCCATTATTTCCAGCAGCTGGAAACACCCATATTACATGGGAATCCCCCATATTATATGGGAATCCCCCATAACTTATGGGAATCCCCCATGTTATATAAGAATCCCCCATGTTACATAAGAATCCCCCATGTTATTTAAGAATCCCCCATGTTATTTAAGAATCCACCATGTTACTTAAGAATCCCCCATGTTACTTAATAATCCCCCATCATTAGAATTCCCCATACTATAGAAGAATCCCCAAGTTATATAGAATTCCCTGGAGAATTCATTCAGAGTAGTCTAGTTCGTTTCGCAGGTCATGTCAGAGTGAGTCGAAATCGAGTAATTTCGGTGGTCGAATCATGTCAGTGAGTGCGAGACCATGTCCGAGTGAGTCGGAATCATGTTCGAGTGAGTCGGAACCATTTCCGAGTGAGTCGGAATCATGTTCGAGTGAGTCGGAACCATTTCCGAGTGAGTCGAATCATGAGGACCACTATGTGAGAATCCCAAACTATATAGAATCCCCACACTACGTTACGTAAAATCCCCATATTATATAAAATCCCCATAATATGCTTAAAATTATTTTCTTGTCAGTTTCTAGTATGGAAACTCCTCAATTTTTCAAACACTTCCACTTGTTTCCTATGTGCTAATTACTAAGCACACAAACAATCATAACACATACAACAAGCAGCGTGCTCTACACCATTCATCAAACATTCGCGGGCCACATCATTTATCAAACAATCACCTAAAACACATGCATGTAGTGTCCTAGTTTTTTGTCAGTGATTTCTAGGTAATCTCATACCTAAACTGACATCAGACCACACCTAGTGGTGATGGATACCCGAACTGAGCTCCTAGGTATTCGATATGCCTAGGCTGTCTAATTTGTGGCGGCTTGTATCAGGACTAAACTTATAACTCGCCGCTGGCTCCCGAGGTAATACGTTTACCTTAGCTACGATACCAAGGTGGCAGCCCCAGCGGGGTCAGTTGACTACCGTCGACCGCGGAATACAAGTGGATGTCGGGTTGCCGACGCCACTTCAAAATCGAGTGAGTCTCAGCATGCGGAGAGCTCTACCCCAGTCACGATACACATGCTGTCCCCAAAGCAGGTCCAATATAATCCCAACATGAGTAAAGCGGCCTCTTGGGCCCAGTAATATAATACTCATGCATAATGCTCTCCACGGCCCATGTCAGATAGTTTTGAGAGTTAATCAACCCCTCTTTCTTGTAACATATATTAAGTAAAGCATTCTAATACATGTATACGGTGTGACACAAAGCCACGCGTCAGGCTTTCTTCTAGAAACGGCCTCGGCGGGGCGAACCGTCTCCTCCTTGCTCCTGGCCTGTAAAGGGGGTCCCACGACGGGAGTGGCTAAGCTCGATGGGAGAATCGCCCAAGTGGGCTACTCACCACCAAGTCTTTGTGCAATGTTCCAAAGTAAGCAGCGTTCAAGCGAATGCGTGATCACCCGCCAGATGTCTACGACCTTCGAGATCCGAGTCCTCAGAGCTTCTGCCATTTCAGCACAAGCGTATGAAATTATTGTTTTATTAGTGGAATATTCTCCGATGTATATATATATATATCAATTGGACCGCTCCGACGATTGATATATTATTTGTTTGTGGACTACCCTCGGAGTGCATATCCCAGTTGGCGAGCTTAGGCGATTGATATTTAAATTTTGGACTACCCTCAGATAATTAATGTTTTTAGACAAGCACTTCGAGCATTTTATACAGATTCATCTCATGCATCTCTATGTCTAGGGTGTTCCACTTTGCATATGGAATGCATGTATGTTAGTTCTGTCCTGATCCTAATCACATCTGGAAATATATAAGCTTATGAATATTCTCGCATAATTCAAATCACACAATCATGTTATGCAATTTTACAACTCATGCATCAAAATTAGCTCACTTGGGCTAATGATCAAACACGAGCAATTTAATTTAAATCACTCGACCAAACACATATTTTCACAAAAATATATATTTTTGTCAATCCTTATTCTAGAACGATGCAAAACCCTAGGGTTTACGGTTCCAACATCAACAGTCATGTCGGTTCACTTTGCGAACGTCTCATGACCGTTCCAGGCATTTCCAAACGATACATGATTTAATACCAAATCACCCCAGAAATTTGACAACCCGATCAGCCGGTAGCGTCCACGGTACACTCAGTAATTACTCAAAAATTCATATCAATTCGGTCCACAAGGTTTGGGACCGTCAACCTCTCCGCGGCCTCGTCGGCTCAAACATTTGCAAAGTATTTAAAGAGGGAATAAAACACAAGTAGGGAGAAGCCCTACCTCTCGGAGTTGAGTAAACTCTGAAATCAGAAGTATACCTTGAGAAGCCCTCTCAGCGTAAGAGTTCCCTTCTTGTCCAGACCGCCAGCGGTCGGATGTGATATTTCTAGAGAGAAGTTCGATCTTCTCTGCTAAAACCATGAAATCTCTCCTCGCATCCCCTCTCTCCGGATTTACGGTTTTGGCTCCCTTTTAAAGTGGAAGACAAACACTATTTAGTGTTTTGTCTTATCATTAATGAAATTCTAAATGACCATTATATCCACTTCTTTCTCGGTTTTGACATTGAAACCTACCTCGTAGTCTATTTCTCCGTTTACTCTCTCATACCACTTATGGCACATGAGTACTTGTATATGTGACTTTCGTCGCATCGAAAATCGTTTTCTGACACCGTCACGATGCCTAGAGTAAAAGCATTACCAACTCAGAGCTATCTGAATTTCTGAGGAAATTTTACGTGCTAGCTAGAATTTCGGCGAGGCGATTCAACGGTGCAATCCCGTTTTGTCATCGAGATCCTAGAGAATAAATTACCCAGTTTTTAATCGAAATTACAATTTTATGTCGAGTACGATTTTGCCCTTTTTCGAAATTAGATTTCTCGGGTCTTACAATATGCTATTGGTTGGTACAACTCTATTACATAAACAGCCCATATGCCGTAGTTCTTTCAGTTTTACAAAGAACTATACATCCACGGTCGGCTTTGTTTAATCTCTTATTTAGGAATAAGAGTCATCCACCGGTGTATACTCTGCACCTTAAATTTTTTGCCATAAAGGGTGAGCCACGACCAATAGAGAGACTCCTACAGAGGCTATTGCCTCCTTAAATGCACATGCTATGTTCACTTGGACACATTTACACTCACACACACACACACACACACACACACACTATATATATATATATATATATATCAACATTCCAATATATATATATATATGTCAACATTCCAATAGAATGATGCCATTCTAATGGAATACTACATGTCATGCCATGAAATGAGATGAGACTCACTCAATACATGAAAAATCCAAGTCATCATAGACTCCCATCACACAATGCGTAGCCAATGTGTGATAACATCCATCGTCGATGAATTTCATCCCATGATCACTTTGAAACAAAATCATATTTTTAGAAATCAAAACTTATTGGATGTTTCACTTCCAATGATCATTTTATTAACAAAACATGTGTCTTTTTGGGTAGGTGAATCTTCGGGGTTTAACCGTTGGCTTCATTGGCTTCGCGCGCCTAACTACACTTTCACGATCTTTCAACATTGAACACATATGTAAAGGGTATATATCCACCTTTGCTACTACTCGACACAAGTTTTCATGCTATGCAAAAGCGATTGGAACTCTAGGTGAATTTTGTTTCCAAGGTACTCGGTCCACTCATCAACCACCAAGGATGGTGTTTGATGGCACCGTACACTTACACCCGTGAATCACGATGTCCTAGTATATGCAGTACACATTTATCTGCATTGTATGTCGATTCCATGTCTCCTATGTAATTAATGCCATATGGGCAATAACTCATGTATCATGGATAATTATGCTCAAACATATAATTTCAAACATTTCATTTCAATTTCCAACATATATACATATATATATATATATATATATATATATATATATATATATATATATATATATATATATATAATGCTTGAAGAATAATCAACTAGGTTATCACAAAATCAAGCAATAACATGACAATCCACAATTTCAAACCTCAAAAGTTGGCCATAACAGACCACAAAAACATGGCACAATCAGTCCTAAAACAGCTGTGAACCAGTCCCGATTCAGGCCACCAACTCGTCGTTAACAGACCACCAAAATAGTCCACGAAATTAGTACAAAATTTGCACCGAAATCGGTCCAAAAATGCGGACACAAAAAATAAAACCGCTGCGGTAGTCTGAAAATGGACCATAACTTTGGGCAATAGAGGTATGATTTAAGGTGCTTGAACTACCTCCAAGTTCGCGTCTTATACAATTACATGAAGAACACAGTCGAAGTTCCTTAGGTTCCACACGGCATCAGTCCCTAAAATTTGTCCAGTGTATAGGATAAAAATAGGGCAGCATTCCCATATTTCGAAATTCGGCCAAACAACCCCTTAGGGTAAAGAAACAACCTCACAACCCTTATGATGGAAAATAAACCAAAGTAGGAAGAATCCCTACCTCTTGGAGTGTAGCCCTCGTCGAATATACAGACTTTACTTCTTAGTTTGAAAAGTTAAAGACCATCGAGATACCGGTTCCTTATCTCCCCTCTTCTCCTCTCTTTCTTTTCTTTTTTCTCTTTCTTTCCTTCCTTTATCTTTCAATTTTCCTTCATTTCCTTTTTATTCCTCTCCCACTTTACAAATTGATCTCCATCCCATTTATAGCCATTCCATGTTCCATGCATGTTGACACATGGCTTGCCATGTGTCACACATGCATTTTCCTTTGCATGCCTTGTGACACATGGCTTGCCATGTGTCTGACCTTTGTTGCCTCGAAAATGTGATCTGACAGGTCTCGGAATTCACAAAGGGTCGCTTTGGGTAACACTAGATTTTGTAAGATGGGTCTAATTGAGGTCCATTTCGTCATCCGAGATCTAGAAAAATTCTTGGTTTTCAACCTATATTGTAGTGGCAAATTCATCGTGTTTACCCCTTTGTTTTTGGAAAAGTTCAAATTTACCCCAGTTTTACATTCTTCTCCCCTTAAAAGAATTTCGTCTCGAAATTCACACTCACATATACATACAATCACATGCATATGCTACAGTCATTTTTGTTTTCAAATGACTAAACAACGTACCTTCATCCTCAAATAAGGAAGGATAAGTGGCACGAATCATGTCCTCGCATTCCTATGTTGCCTTCTCCATCCTGGTGTTCTTGCGACACGCTCTGTCTCAGTCTTGTGTAGCCAAACCTAATCTAGAGTTTATCCATAATGCGCACAAGTCCCTCTAAACTCCCATATGCTTCAACGATGAGTTCACGATCTACTATATGAGTGGTTCTGGAGTGTACTTTAGAACATGAGACATGGAATACCGCATGAACAGATGAAAAACACAGCAATAAGCCAATCGATGCCTTAAGCTGTACCCACCCTCTTGAGCACCTCGAAGGGTTTAATATACCTCGTCGATAACTCCACCTTTGCCGAGATCTTTGATTTACTCTCTTAGGCATCACTTTGAGAAGACATGATCACGACCTCGAACTCTGGGGTGCCCAGTGCGATAATTGTAGCTCTTAAGTAGGCTTTAGCGGGTGAAAAGCGCTTAGTATCAAGTCCACCTTTTCGAGGTGTCCTTTGCAAATTTAGACTATAGCGGATCTCTCTATCTCAAGTCAACGGACTAGAGATTGACATGGCCTCCCATATATTTCCTCATAGGGTGCCATCTGTATACTCGCCTGATAACTGTTGTTGTAGGCGAATTCCACTATGGGTAAATGCTTTTCCCAGCCACCCTTAAGATCGAAGACACATGCCTGTAGCGTGTCCTCTAACGTTTGGATGGTCTGTTCTGCCTGACCATCCGTCTGGGGATGAAAATCAGTGCTGATCATCAACTGTGTCCCCATGGCTCTTTGGAAACTCTCAAAAATGAGTCATAAACCTAGGATCTCGGTCTGATACTATAGAGACTGGCACATCATGCAACCGGATGAGTGGTGAGACACTTAAGATATGGCCCTCCTAAAGAGCGTTTATATAACTACCCATTCACGAGGAAAAATCTAGCCAGTGGGCAGGATCTTATGGGCTACAACCACATTGTTGGCGGAGTTCTCTCGAGCTCGAATAATGCCATTGGTGTGATCGAAGAAATGCTTCATCCCATCATTACGGTTGGTAGTGATTGACGATACCGACTGGTAGTAGACAAGGAGGTCCTTTTATTGGGAGGGAAGCAGCCACTGTTGCCAAAGCATCTGCCCTTTCATTCGAACCCCTCGGGATATGCTCATACTTCCAAGTCGCAAAACCCTCTAGTTGTAGCTTAACCAGACATACATATTTGATCATGAGCTGGTCTCGCGTTTTGTACTCTCAGTTGCCACCACACCACCGGTTGAGGCTCCATATGATGATTTTTACAGTCTGAGACATTGTGAGGTTGACTCTGGCTAGCATTGCCCAAGTGTTGATCTCGGGTTGTGCGCGAAGTCTAGCCGTATGGCCTGTTCTATTCTTTCCCCAGTTGGGGCTTTAAGTTGCAGTCCGACTTTAGCTCCTGTTTTTATCGGGATCGTCGTCACCATTGGAATCCACCCGGCCCGAGTTATTCGGTTCGCATCTGTTGAGAATTTACGCTAAAAAGTTTCAATACTCTGCCTTTAATGCCAAGCGAGGTTTATATTGAATACGAAATTCACTTTGCTCAATTGCCCACCGGACCATCCTCCCTGATAGGTCGGGCTTATGTATAGTGCTTCGTAAAGGGAGATTGGTTAGCATGATCATAGGGTGTGCTTGGAAGTAGGGGCAAAACTTCTTAGCTACCACACGGAGGGCTTGTGCTGCTTGTTCGAGATGAGTGTACCGAGTTTTTGGCTCAGACATAGTTTTGCTTATGAAGAATATTGGTCTCTATTTTCGGTTTTCATCTTCTTTGAGCAAAGCTGCACTTATTGAGACTTTTGAAACCGCTATGTAAAGATTGAGCGTATCACCTGCTTCTAGGCTAGCCAGAATTGGCGATTTGGTAAGATATTGCTTGATTGCCATGAAAGCTTGGTCTCATTCCTCATTCCAACCGGCCCTTTTGGCTCCCCTTAGAGTGATAAAGAATGATTTTAACCGATCTATGAAACAAGATATGAACCGCCCAAGAGTTGCTAGCCGGACAGTAAGTTGTTGTACTCCTTTTTTGGAGGTAGGAACCTGAGAATCAATTACAGCTCTGAGTTGAATAGGTTAGCTCTATTCCTCTCTGGGTCACCATAAAGCCTAAAAATTTGCCCGAGTTGACTCGGAGCAGCACATTGAGGGTTGAGTTTCATGTTATTACTTTGCAATAGCTGAAATCTTCCTACATATGTTAGGTGTGATCGGAGCTTTTTGGACTTTACAAGCATATTATCGATAGGCCTCCATGGTTCCCCAAGCGGTCGAGGAATATCTTAGTTACGACCGCTGATAGATTGCCACGGCATTCTTGACAGGCATCACATTATAGTAGTATAACCCGTGCGGTGTAATGAAGGTCGTTTTCTCTACATTAGGCAGTTGCATGGGAATCTGATGATATCCAAAGAAGTTATCCAAAAACTATAGTATCCCGTGCCTGGCTGCTGCATCAACAATTTGATCTTTTGGGCAAGCTTTGTTGAGGTCAGTCTAATCTACACGTACTCACCACTTACCACCTTTCTTTGGAACTACCACCACGTTGGCTAGCCATTCGGGGTACTTCACTTCTCTGATGAAACCCGCTCTCAATAAGTTGTCTACTTCCATCTGAATAACTTGATGGTGAGCTAGGTGGAAAAGCCTCACTTTTTGCCTTACTGGTTTGGCTGTGGGAATAATATTAAGTTTGTGAGAGGCTACCGTCGGGTTAATTCCAACCATATCTGAGTGGCTCCAAGCAAATACATCTATATGATTTGATAGTACGAGTTATAACTGTTCCCTTTCTTCATTGGATAGAAGAGAACTAACATAAGTGAATTTTCAGGCCCGTCCAATGTAAATTTTTCCAGGGGATCCATACCCAGTGGATCCTTCTCTTATATGATCTAGCGAGACACAGCTTGTGTTTGTTATGCGAGGGTTTGATCGTCGAGGGAAGGATTTTCAAAGTTCTCCCCTCTCTCCTCCTGCACGGATAGTTGATAACATTGGTGTGCTGACTGGTAGTTTGCTTAAAGGTGACACACTAACGATATTCAAATAGTTTACTACTTAAATGGTCGACCTACCATATGTCATTTGTAAAGGCCCAAGTCTCGCGATTGAGAACAAAACCTGTTGAGTGACCGTCCCTACTTTCACAGGGAGAGTAACATCTCCTAGTGTTATGATAGTTTGTAACACCCAGGAATTTGTATAGGTATAAGTTAGGGAAAATAATAATGACAGGAATTTGTATAGGTATAAGTTACGGAAAATAATAAGGACATGAATTTTTATAGGCATATGTTATGAAAATAATAATGGTAATTCAATTAGTAATTAATTAATTACTTTAATGAAAGGACGTTATGAAAATAATAATGGCAATTCCAAGAAAATAATAATGGTAATTTAATTAGTAATTAATTAATTACTTTAATGAAAAGGGCGTTATGAAAATAATAATGGTAAATCAAAGAAAATAATAATGGTAATTCAATTAGTAATTAATTAGTACTTTAAATGAAAAGGGCGTTATGAAAATAATAATGGTAATTCAATTAGTAATTAATTAATTAATTTAATGAAAGAGGGGTAAAAGTAATTTCCTAATAGATACCTCAGGTATAAATTGGAGTAAGAAAAGAAAATAATTTCTATTATTCTTTGAATTTCTCTCGGTACAGAATTCAGGAGGACATACGGCTTTGGGATCTAGGTTTGAAGAACAAAAATTTATCTAATTAAGATCTTCCCTCATTTTATTTTCTAGATTTATTTGATGTAGTTCTTTCAGTTTAGATGAACCCTGAAGAAGTTAGATTTAGATTTCACTACTCCGTTCCTTAAAAATAAAAAATAAAATAAGGATTGGTGGTGTCATGTTGAATTACTTTAGTATGAGAATGAAAAAGTATTTGGGATAATTTTTGAAAGAAATGTGATAAACAAATAGGATAATTTGAAAGTGGATACCGTATAAATATTTGTATTTGATAAGTATTTAAAGATATATGTATTTTGGCAAGTAAATATTTTATTAAGGATTGGGATTTTATTAGATAAGGAATATGATTAGAATAATTATTTAGCAATTATGGAGGGAGAGGCAGATCCGTTAATAATACTTGTTGTCAAGTATGATAATTGTTAAATGGAGCTAGATGTGTATTATGTAATAATATAATTTGTAAAATATTATTAATATTATTTCTTTCCTAGTAAAAGATTGGATTCGAATTAAGAACAAAAAATAAATAAATTATTAAATAAGATTCGAGAATATAGGTTTATAAAATTTGTAAAACTACTAATTCAAGAGTTATCATTTGACAGTTGTCAATATGTTTGAGGTGAACAAAAAATAATATCATTTGTTAAGAATATCAAATTAGGAAAGTTTTAAAGAATAAATAAGTAATGATGGTAATTTCTTTATTATTTTTAGGAAATATTTCGGTGAGAGTGAAATTCTTCGGATTAGGCTCTTTCAAAACTTTTAGTACTCTTTACTGAGGTAAGGGGATTCTAATGCATCTTTTCGAAATTATTATTTTTATATATATGCGTGTAAGGGATGTCTGATTTTTAAAGAAAATTGTTTGTTTTTACTTCATTTGAGGATGAAGTTGTTTTAAGCTGGATTATATATAATCTTGGTTTGTGAAAAGTTTTACTTTATTTATTTGATTATCCATGGATCAAGAGTAGTTTTGTGTGATTGTACTTTTGAGATTTGTTTTGTTTCTGAGAAAGAAAATGTGGAGATATGATGTTTGTAATTTGAGCTTTTGAATGAAATATTTGGCTACGGTTAGTTCATTACAATCCTTGGGAATAATAGTTGACACTATTCGACCCTTGTCAAGCTTTGGAATAATAGTTGACACTATTGATCTGTCGACGGGATATAATAGTTGACCTTTACATTTTCTTGGGTGGGGAATGTAATTGATTTGAACCCCAACCTCTAGGGGGTTTGGTTAGAGTTACTGGTACTTCGTAGTGTTTGGTTAAGATCCACCTTAAAAGGAACAATTTGCGGCTAACCCGCTTCATTTGAAAGTCCCACATGGCTGGGCACCATTTGATATTTGATGACCAGAGAAAAATATATTTGAAATGTATTTGATTTTGGATTTGATATGAAAGTGTTTGAATCGAAATTTGATATGAAATTGTTTGGATCATATTTGATATGAAACTGATTTGAAATGGATGTGAGAATGTTTTGAAGTATATTTTGTTAATGTTCAACTTATTTTTGAATCAAAAGTTTTGATGAAAAACATCTCTATTTGTTATATGATTGAGAGCTTTGATCGTGAAGCGTATTAGTATTTAACTATTGAAACTTTAGCTCACTCAGATTCGTTAAACATATTTTAGTACTTTTAGTTTAAGCGGTGATGCTAGGTTGAGGATTCGTCATCATTAGAGGTTGATTAGAAGCTTTTATGTTGGATCATATTGAACTCATAAGTTCATGTTTATGTAATGTTGGGTTTTGAAAGTTAATTGAGAAAGTCGCGGATGAAACGTTCGCTTTTATATTAATTACAGTTGGATTGAGATGCCGAATATTGTTATCAATGCGAACAACTTTATATGACATACATAGTGAGATTTGAATATTTAGAGTAATTTTATGTTTGTGAAATTTTGAATTTGGAGAATTGATGAATTTAGAAGGTTGCGCATTTACTACGAATATGTGATTGGTAATTGGACAAAATCCAGTTACAAGAAGGTTAGTGTCGTTTCACTGAGCCTTGTTTGAAGGCTTGAGGGTGTGAATTGACGATCGTGCGCCAGGTGGGTTCGGGCGTGGCCAGTGGTATCGAGCTATGGGTTTATGATCTTAATGAGACTTGTTTAGGTTTGTCTATGGGGATAGTTGAGTGGCGTGTTAGTTAATTGATTTCTTGGTGATAGTTAAAGTTCACTACGCTCTTTTGCCTTTGACATTTGTTGGTTTGGTGAATATACTTTTATCAATATGAAGTATGACTTGAATTTGTCACTTCTTTGGGACATGTCATTATGGACAATATGGTGGTTTGAAGTTATTTTAGGACGATTGGTAAGAAGAATATTGAATTGACTTAATACTCCTTAAATATTATACCTAGACCCAAGTCCCAGTCATCGTTGTCGGTATACCTAACTTATCGTACTAAGCTCCTAGGTATTTATAAACACATGCTACGATACCAAGGCTGCGCCCCAAACCGCGG
This sequence comes from Tetrastigma voinierianum, assembly GCA_016808115.1. NCBI lineage: Eukaryota > Viridiplantae > Streptophyta > Magnoliopsida > Vitales > Vitaceae > Tetrastigma > Tetrastigma voinierianum. The sequence goes on from JAEQBH010003995.1 coordinate 117,230, forward strand.
GTGTCGGGTTGACTACCGTCGACTGCGGAAAATCTATACATCTCGGATCTGAGGCAACGTACATGAGTAAAATGCCTCTTGGGCTCATAAACGATACTCATAAAAACAAATATCACAACTATTCTCAATTATCTCCCTGATAATTCAATAGTTGATTACACTTTTATACAAACATATATTAAAATCTACAACTCTAATACATGTTATGTCCAAAAACCATCAAAGCCACAAACCGGCTTCTTCAAAATCAGCCTCTAAATGAGTTGTCTTCTCGAGCGCTCCCTGTACCTGAAAAGTAAAATCCCTCGACAGGGTGAGCTAAAGCTCAGTAGTGGAATCACCCTAAATGGGTTACTCTCCACCTAAGTGCAATGCAATGCTCCAATTTAAACACACACCCAAGTAATTACATGATCCTACTTGAATGTCTACATGATCTTATGTCACGAGCTCCTGGCCTCACTCACACTTGCCTAAGCCATGTATGAAAATAATCATTTCAAAACAAATTTGTTGTTCTTGAAAATATCTTGCCGAATGTCGGTAAAAATATGGGACTACCCTCCGAGGCGAGTTGGTTGGTGAGCAGAAACAGTCTGGGTCCTCGTCGAAATGATCTGTTGACCCGTCTCACGAGCGATTCTCGAAAAATCATCATTGAAATTCGCTTCGCAACCAATAATAAGTTTTTACAAAAACCATGTCATGCACTCACCTAACTTCTAGGTTACCCGGTGCATATGAAATTTACCATTATGCCATTTTCAAAACCATTTACAATATGTCAATATGCATATTTACTGTCGGCTACAATTACACATGTAATTGACACATCCAATCATCGCTGATTTAGCTCGCCAGGCGAATCATAATCATCACCCGATTTGGCTCACTTGAGCAAATCCTTAATCATCTTGACACAACACAGAATTTTATTCCCATAATTGTGTCATTTTTATTAACACCTTAAAATCATGTCTTAACCTATCTATTTCCACACATACCAAGCCATTCATTTCATGAGGATTAATGCAGAAACACGTGGGCGTTTATGGTCAAGTTCGTACAAGCGAGAAATTTGTTTTTATAGTCCCCAGCAGTATGTGGGGTTTGTCGGGGTAGAGCGACCCACACGTCCAACCTCGACTCCACTTTGAAGCCGTTTCCCGCGACCCATCCGGCCTCTACGCATGATACATGATTTATTTAATAAATCATCACACAGCCGCCAGCCGGTCCTAAAGCGCTACGAATTTGCGCAGTGGGTCTAAAAAATTCAAACACTTCGGTTCCAAGATTTGGGACCGATCAAACGGCCCCTCACGGCCTCAATCCAACACAAACATCACAAAACACTTAAATAAAGTGTAAAACAAGTAGGATAAAACCCCTACCTCACGGAGTTTTTTGAAACTCCTCAAAACCGGAGTCCACGCGTTGCCCTCTTCGCGTAGAACAACTTTCCTTTTTACTCCGAAGAAATCCGACGGTCGGATCGCCTACAATTCTAGAGAGAAGGAAGACTCTCTCTCACTAAAAAAAATCAGATTTGAAAGCTACTGGATATTTTCTTTCTTCTCCCCCACGTTTTCTTTTCCTTTTCTTATTTCATTTTCCCATCATTCCCTCTTCTCATTTCTCTTTCTTTTTCTCTTTCATTTTCTCCCCATTTCCTCCTTTCTCTTTGATTTCTCTCTCCTTTTTTGGAGCCGGTGACCGTATGGGTCAAAAGGAGGAAGTTCCTCCCCCCTCCCCTTCCCTCGAAGCCAAATGTGTGGCTTTCCCTTTTTCCTTCCTTTTCTTTTATTTCATAATTCCTCTTTATGACATCATCATTTACATGGCTTAATATGAGCCATGGAATCATTTCCCACATATGGCTAATTGTGAGCCACTCCTTTAATGCCAAGTGTCATTCTCTTGGGGTGCCAAGTGGCATCCCCTAACCTTGCCATGTCATCAGATGCACGCCTCGAAAAACTTGCAAATTCACGTCTATCTCGAGTCAATCGACGTGGTTGCTAAATTTTCTTGAGATGATTTAAAGGAAAGTCCGTTTCGTCATCGAGATCTAGAAAAATTTGATTTTTGCGAAATTATGATTTATCCTTCCGTAGGAAATCTGGATTTTCCGGGGTCTCACATTCTCTCCCCCTTAAAAGAATTTGTCTGGAAATTCCACGCCTGTCCCCACATCGACCATGTGCATATGTAACCTTACCTAACTCCAAGACGTGTCGGGTATAATGACTTGGCTAAGTCCCAATTACTGACAACCCGATAGTTGTCAACTCAAACATGTCAAGAATGACATTGTATCACGTCCTCTGCCCTAAGGTCCACCACGGCTTAGTGTGACTACGATCTCTAGAAAAATCCAAATCTCTCCACACATCCTGGGGAGAATTCTCTCGTTTTCTTGTTTTCTAAAGGCCTCAACCTTTATGCCCAAACTTATCACACAAGATGCGTGTGAACCAACTTGTGATGCATCCAATTCCAAAACCTTCTCGATTAACAAGTGCGAGTGAAACATACCTTGCATATCCGGCTAATCCCCAGGCCCTTTCAGTCTACGTACCATGAGATCTACATCTCTAGAGACCAATCTCGCCTCTGCCACCCCCGGGCTGGCGGCAATGGTAACCGTCATCTGCCCGGCGACCAGACTCTCGGCTGCAAGTCCTGTAATTAGATCTCGACCTCGCTCACGACCACAGCCTATATGGCACTTTGAGAAGTACTGAGTCTTTGGTGTGGCACCCATGGGCGTCTTGATCCCTCTGACCCATACTAGGGTATGGAGAAACAAATTGTAGTTGCTCCTGTCCGACAGCTGACTGGGACTTCATTGTCCCCAAACCTCGGGATTCCTGTCTCTGAGGGCAATCCCTCCTCATGTGTCCGGGATGGTGGCAATAGTAGCACACCATCACGCCCGTCATTTGGCGATACGCTCGTCTCACTGATGATTGGGACTGAGGTGTCCCATAACCGTGGGATTCTTGCCTCCGTGGGCAATCCCTCTTCATATGCCCAGGCTGATGGCAATAAAAGCATGTCATCGGCCCTGGCTGGCCCTGTATCTGGGGTGCTCGTGAACTAGAGGCTCTCTGCCTCTTTCCTGTACTGGAAGAAGGCGACGCCATTCACTCTTAGCACCCGACCCATATATCCCATGTGCCTCGTATGTCATCCCTCCTCCCTTTCTTGCCTAATGGGGGTGATGAGCTTCTATCTTTGGAGGCACGACCCATACTGGTTCCTGCTGAAAGCCCGTGCAATGGCAGCGACTGCAATACCTACAGCCTCAGTAAAGGCCTGCTGATCAATTACAGGTGGCTGGTCAAATGTCGGTTGTGCCTGACCAGTACCTCGTGGACGACCGCTACGTCCTCGCCCTCTACTAGTCATCTACACAAGTCAATGGCAGATTAAATCTCAATGTAGTATCTCTAAGGCTCAATCACAGCCCCGAGACACTATTCATACACCGAAATTTTTTTTTTTTCACATACCACGTCATTGCATTTATAGTAATTGCAATATAAATATTCCATATATTAAATCATACACAAGAAAATTTTTATAAATTTTGTACTCTTTTTTTTTTAATCTATGAACAGTGCTCATGAACAGTGTTCATGAGCGGTGTCCCAAACGGTGACCTAAAGCGATTGCGTAAGCGGTGTCTTGAATCGAGAAGCTGGGTTGGGTGCAGTCTGAACACGGAGACCAGTCGTGCGCACACCACAGCGCGGTGCCCGAGGTCGTGGGCGGCTGCTGTGTGTGTTTGACGGGTTGTCTGCGCATGTCGCGCGCCGCGGCCGGCGCGTAATCGGCGATTGTTGGCGTCATTAATTCAGCGACCGCTGAGCGGCGACCTACACGGTCGGCGACCTGCCGGCCGATGTCGCGACATCGAGGTAGCCAGAATCATGTCACGACATCAAATCGGTGTCGCGACACCACTCAAGCCACTCCAGGTGGCGACCTCGAAGCGGTCAGCGACACGTTCTCTACTTGACCCCCAAGCGGTCGCAACGCAAGACGGGTGCGACCCTCTGAGTCTACCTTATCTTCGCGACATCAATTTCATCTGCGACCACCGTTTACTACCGGTGAGACTTCGGTTAGCGACCCTCGAGTCTACCTTATGTCGCGACATCAATTTCATCTGCATGACCTCGTTACGCCCACGGTGAGACTTCGGTCGCGTGCAAAATCGAGTTCGCGAACCTCCCTGCGCTACTCATGTCGCGACCTCAAAACAACTTCCGGCCCATCTGCAACTACGTCGTGGCCTCTTCATTTCCATGTCGCGACCTCCCTTGTTGCCACTCATGTCGCGACCTCAAAAATGATGTCGCGACCTCAAGCCCAGCCTAGCCAGTGCGTCCGGCCCTAAGACCTCACGCAGCCCGGCCCGGTTGCGGCGCTTCACTTCACGAGTCGCGACCTCACGCTAACAAAGAGCAGGTAGCGACCTCGCCTTTATGTAAGGCCTGCGAGGTCTAACCCTTGCGAACTTTTTTTTTTTTCAAAATCATCCAATAGCCTTTCTTCCTGCTACTCCTTTGATGCAGTAGCCTAACCCACTGCTATACATAAAATTCACAAATTTAAGAGTTGAATTACAACTCTTACTTTTTCCATCTGTAGCGGAACAACCAGGAAATTTCCTGCATGTCTATTTGGTATTAGCGGAGCGGTGTCGGAAAATCATTTTTTTTCATTTCCTGCTCCCGGTAGCCTTCCTTGCTACTTCCTACATGCAGTAATTTGAATATTGCATCCATACAACAAAAAAATTTATTACAATTTTATTTTGTCATCCAATAAACCAAATAAATTTCTAAAAATTTATTTAGCATTTATTCTTCAGTTTGCTATATAAAACTCAAAAAGTTTTCCTATGTCTTGTCGCTAAGCACACAACATTTCACAACTCATAACTTAATTATACATACCATTCATCAAACATCCACCATGACATTTCATTAAATCACCTGAAACACACGAACACATTGCATGTAGTGTCTAGTTTTGTCCTGCTGATTTCCTAGGTAATCTCATATGTCTCGCTGTTGTATCGAACCATGACCTAGTGGTGATGTTCTTACACCTCAAGACTATGGCTAAGCCGAGTTCCTCGATCCTAGGTTTCACATACCTAAGTTCCACATTCTAAAAGACCGAGTAGCTGGGGCCCGAGTCCTGACCACAAGGTAATCGTATACCTAACTTATCAGCACTAAGCTCTAGGTATTTATAAACCTATGCTCTGATACCAAGCTGTGACGCCCCAAACCGGGGTGTCCGTTGACTACTATCAGCACAACGAGAAAATCTATACATCTCGGATCACGAGACGCATACACATGAAAATTAAAAATGCCTCTTGGGCTCATAAAGCTAATACTCACTTAAAAACAAATATCACAACTATTCTCCAATTATCTCCCAATAATTCAATAGTTGATTACACTTTATCTAAACATATATTAAAATCTGACTCTAATACATGTTATGTCCAAAATGCATCAAAGCCTGGCAAACTCTTAATCCGACCTCTAAATGAGTTGTCTTCTCGAGCTCCACATTGCACGAAAAGTAAAATCCCTCGACAGGGTGAGCTAAAGCTCAGTAGTGGTATCACCCTAAATGGGTTACTCTCCACCTAAGTGCAATGCAATGCTCGATTTAATCCACACCCAAGTAAATACGTGATCTGCTTGAATGTCTACATAGTCACCCCATGTTCTGAGTCCTCGCGGCTAGGCTCACACTTGCCTAACCGTATGTGAGAAAATAATCATTTTCAAAACAAAACATTTGTTCTTGAAAATATACTAAACAGTGTCGGTAAAAATATGGGACTACCCTCAGAGGTGAATTGGTTGTTAGGCTTTAGAAGCAGTCATAGTCCTCATCGAAATGATGTTAGCCGTCTCTGACCGATTCTCCGAAAAATCATCCTATGAAATTCCTTTCGCAGCCATGTCAGTTTTACAAAAAACCATGTCATGCACTCACCTAATAGGTTACCCAATGCATATGAAATTGCATTATGCCATTTCAAAACCATTTACACAATATGTCAATATGCATATTTGCAATCTGACTCTGATTACCTTTTATGTAATTGACACATCAATACCTTGATTTAGCTCACTTGAGCAAATCATAATCTCATCACCCAATTTAGCTCACTTGAGCAAATCATAATCTCATCTCAATGGCTTCTTAATTTTATTCCATATAATTGTGTCATTTGATGCCTTGCCGTCATGTCTTAACCTATCTATTTACATACCAATGGGTTTCATTTCATGAGTTAAATGCACGAAACACGCCGGACATTTATGGTCCATTTCGCCTGAAAGCGGAATTTGTTTTTATAGTCCCAACCAGTGTAATATGGGCTGTCAGGTAGGCGAAAGCCTGCCTACACGTCGACCTCGGCTCCACTTTTGAAGCCGTGGATTCCACTGACCCATCCAGGCCTCCCTACGCATCAATACATGATTTATTTAATAAATCATCACCTGACCTGAAAACAGTCCCAAGCGCTACGATTTGCACAAGTGGGTCTAAAAATTCCAACACTTCGGTTCCAAGATTTGGGACAGATCAAACGGCCCCTCACGGCCTCAAACCAACACAAACATCACAAAACACTTAAATAAAGAGTGCTGTAAAGAGCAAGTAGGATAAAACCCACACACCTCACGGAGATTTTTGAAACTCCTCAAAAGCCCAGGGTCCACGCGTTTGCCCTCTTCGCGTAGAACAACTTCCTTTTACTCAGGAAGAATCAGACGGTCGGATCGCCTCTGATTCTAGAGAGAAGGAAGACTCTCTCTGTTTAAAAAAATCGGATTTGAAGGCTGCGGATATTTTCTTTCTTCTCCACGTTTTCTTCGCACTAACTTTATTTCATTTTTCCGTCATTCCCTCTTCTCATTTCTCTTTCTTTTTCTCTTTCATTTTACTAAGATTTATCCTTTACTCTTTGAGATTTCTCACTCATTTTTGGAACGATGACCGTGTATGGGTGAAAGGAGGATTCCTCCACCTCCTTCCTCGAGCCCCAGAATGTGGCTTTCCCTCCCTTCCTTTTCTTTTGTTTCATAATTCACTCTTTATGGCTTATCATCATTTCACGTAGCTTAATATGAGCCATGGAATCATTCCCACATATGGCTAATTGTGAGCCACTCCTTTAATGCCAAGTGTCATTCTCTTGGGGTGTGTGCGTCACTGCTGCTAAGTGTGTCGTAGACGCCCAGCGCCTCAGCGTCTAATTCATTGTCTCGGAATTCCAATGAAAATCGACGTGATTGCTAAATTTCGCGAGACGATTTCAATGGAAAAGTCCGTTTGTCATCCGAGATCTAGAAAAATTTCGGATTTTTACCGAAATTACGATTTTATCACTTCTTTGGGAAATCTGGATTTTCCGGGGTCTCACATGAAGTTTCTTAGGATTGATTGATTATTACAAATAAATTATTAAGAGATCTCTAAGATTATCTTATATTTCGGTGTTATAGAAAGAAGTTAGTTTGATTGATGCACATAACTATGATGATAGCTTCACGAGTTGAAGAGCAAATTAGTAGCAACTCTTATTTTGATTATTTCATTGGGTTCGAAAGATTAGTTTTTGCATAATGATGTCTTTCATTAGGATTTATGTTGGTTCTTATGCAACATGGAAAAATTGATATATACTTATAGACATTTGAAATTTTAAGATAGAGAAAACTTCTGCTTATTATGATTTGAAGTTAGAGTGAAATGATTTTGCACTTAAGATATGAAGACATTTTTCTTATTTATGATATACTCATAGTTTATAGAAGTTTGAAGTCTTTGTCTTCTTAAAATGATTTTTAAGCAAGAAATAGAAGATATTGATACAATTACTTAGAGATTATGATGACATTGTCGGTATTAATAAAGCAGTGAGAATCTTGTGATTTATGCCTTAAATAGAAAAAAAATTTGATTCCTTGAAATCATTTAGGTTATCATAAGCGATTATTGTATGATTTGAGATGTTTACAAGTCTATGTTATACCTTTAGATTTTAGAGTTCTTATATTTAGGCATTATAGTGCAACTAAATTTGTTTGGAGAATTAATTAAGATCTTATAAGGAATTGGCCAAATAGTTGAACTTTTGGAACAATTGATTGTGTTTAATAAGATAATAGATCTTGAAATTTGGGATTAAGACTTAATGTCTTAAATAATGGAACATAGGAGACAACTTTGAAGAAGGTTTATTACTTTAAGCTTATGATGCTAAAGGATGCAAAAGTTTAAATATTCAAACAGGAATTTTAGTGGTAATATGAAGTAAAAGATTATTACATTATTTGTGACTTTGGGTTTAATTAGTTGTATATGGAGGTTTACATCGAGACCCTAATAGTATTTTGCAACTACTTTATATTTATAAATGAGTGTGGAAACTTATTACCATGGATTTTGTGATAGGGTTACCAAGAACCTTAGTTAATGACAATGTTTCATTATGATGGTTTGTGTATGGATAAAGTCTAATAATTTTTCTATTAGACTAGCTTCTCGATATTAAGGAGATTTTGATAATGTATGAAATATTTGATTCCATAATTATGTAATAATAATTCTTATTTTACTTTTAGATTTTGACTTCATCAAAAAAAAAAAAAAATCGAAGTACTAAGTTAGTAGCTTTCGTACTTAAACTAATGACTAATTGAGGAAAGTAATCGCAAGTTGGAAATATTTGTTGAGATATATTGTTTTAGACTTGAAAAGTGATTAGAAAGAGTTCTTACCTTTGGTTAAATTTTCTTGTAGAATAGTTTTAAACTAGCAATGAGATTATATCTTCAAAAAGGTTTATGGTAGAATTTTATGATCCCCTATGTGTTATGATCATATTGGAGAAAAAAAAATTAACATATGAACTTGTGGTGAATGCGAAAGGATAATCTCGAATTGAAAGAGAATTTGGAAGAGAAAATCAAGGTACACACAAGTGTTATGTTTGATAATCCCAAGCAATGTCGATTATTTGAATTTGATGATTATGTTATCTTAAAGAATTTGCTTATTGAGTTGAATTGAGATATTTGGAAGTTTGAAAATTTGTTGAAAAACTCAGTCCTTGATTTGTAGACTTGTTTGAAGTATTAAGTAGGTACGTAGCATATAAAGTAGCTTTGCCCCTAGGTCTGTCTAAGATTCATAATGTGTTTTATGTTTCAACCTTAAGGAAATATGTTTTCGATGCTTCTCATGTTGTGGAATTGGAGCCTATTTAGATTTCTGAGGACTTGACCTATGAAGAGGTGCCCGTTCAAATTGTGGATGTGATAAATAAAGTTCTGACATCTTGTTGTCCAAGGTTGGTAAAGTCCTAATAGACAATCATAGTATTCAAAGAGGCATGGGAGTTAGAAGAAGAGATGAGAAAAACATCCTCGGTGCTGACTGCAGTAGGAGGTCGAGTTTAGGGCAAACTTTTATAAAGGAGGGGAGAATATAGCACCTAGGAATTTATGGTATAAGTTAGGGAAAATAATAATGACGGGAATTTGTATAAGAGTATAAGTTACACGGAAAATATGGAATAAATTTTTATAGGCATATGTTATGAAAATAATAATGGTAATTCAATTAGTAATTAATTAATTACTTTAATGAAAGGACGTTATGAAAATAATAATGGTAATTCAAGAAAATAATAATGGTAATTTAATTAGTAATTAATTAATTACTTTAATGAAAGGGCGTTATGAGTAATAATGGTAATTAAGAAAATAATAATGGTAATTCAATTAGTAATTAATTAATTACTTTAAATGAAAAGGACGTTATGAAAATAATAATGGTAATTCAATTAGTATTCAAATTAATTAATTTAATGAAAGGGTAAAAGCTAATTTCCTAATGAATGCCTGAGAATATAAATTGGAGTAAGAAAAAGAAAATAATTTCTATTATTCTTTGAATTTCTCTCTGACGGGTAGAATTCCAGAGGACATACGGCTTTGGGATCTAGGGTTTGAAGAACAAATTTCTCTAGGTAAGATCTTCCTCATTTTATTTTTCTAGATTTCTTTGATGTAGATTCTTTAATCTTTTTTCGAGTTTAAGAATGAACCACGAAATGTCGGTTAGATTTCACTCTCGTTCCTTAAAAAAAAATAAAAAAATAAAATAAGTTGGTGGTGTCATATTGAATTACTTTTAGTATGAGAATGAAAAAATATTTAGGATAATTTTTGAAAGAAAATAATGATAAACAAATAGGATAAATTTGAAAAAGCTGAATTCTGTATAAATATTTGTATTTGATAAGTATTTAAAGATATATGTATTTTGGCAAGTAAATATTTTATTAAGGATTGAGATTTTATTAGATAAAGAATATGATTAGAATAATTATTTACTTAATTAGGAAATAAGATCGTTAATAATACTTGTTGTCAAGTATGATAATTGTTAGGTAAAGGGCTAGATGTGTGTATATGTACTAATTTGTAAAATATTATTAATGTATTTCTTTCTAGTAAGGTGGTGTGAATTAAGAACAAAAAAATAAATAAATTATTAAAATAAGATTCGAAAGGAATATGAGTTTTATAGAATTTGTAAAACTACCTAATTCAAAGAGTTATCATTTGAACAGTTGTCAATATGTTTGAGGTGAACAAAAATAATATCAGTTGTTAGAACATCAAATTAGGAAGGTTTAAATAAATAAGTAATGATGGTAGTTTTAACTAGCTATTATTTTAGAATGTTTCATTGAGGTGAAATTCTTGGATTAGTTCTTTCAAAGCTTTTAGTGCTCCTTTGAGGTAGGGATTAATACGAACACCGAGAAAAATTATTATTTTTATATATATGTACGTGTAAGGGATATTAATGCGATTTTTAAAAGAAAATTGTTTGTTTTTACTTCATTTGAGGATGAAAGTTGAACTATTGGATTATATATAATCTTGGTTTGTGAAAAGTTTACTTTTGTTTATTTGATTATCTATGGATAAAAAGTAGTTTTATTATTGATTGTACTTTTGAGATTTGTTTTGTTCACGAAGAAAATGTGGAAATATGATGTTTTGTAATTTGAACTTTTGAATGAAGCTGACTACAGTTAGTTCGGCCTGTCAACGAGGAATAATAGTTGACACTATTAAACCCTTGTCCAAATTTGGAATAATAGTTGACCTTATTAAACCCATGTCAGCGAGATATAATAGTTGATCTTTACATTTTCTTGGTGGGGAATGTAATTGATTTGAATTCCAACCTCTAGGGGTTTGGTTAAAGGTTATTAGTACTAATAGTGTTTGGTTCCCTCCACCTTAAAAAGGAACAATTTGAGGCTAGTCACCCCATTTGAAAGTCCGCATGCTTGGGCGCATTTGATGTTGATGACCGGAAAAATATATTTGAAATGTATTTGATTTTGGATTTGATATAGAGAAAGTGTTTGAATCGAAATTTGATATGAAATTGTTTGGATCACATTTGATATGAAACCAATTTGAAATGGATGTGAAATGTTTGTTATATTTTGTTAATGTTCCAACTTATTTTGAATCAAAAGTTTTGATGAAAAACATCTCTATTGTTATATGATTGAGAACTTTTTGATCCATGAAATTGTATTAGTATTTCTTATTGAGCTTGTAGCTCACTCCCATTCGTTGACATATTTTCAAGTACTTTTAGTTTCCGCGAGGAGTGATGGCTAGGTTGGGGATTCGGCATCATTAGGATTTGATTAGAACTTTATGTTGGATCATGTTGAACTCATAAGTTCATGTTTATGTGAAATGTTGGGTTTTGAAGTTAATTGAGAAAGTCACTTGGATGAACATTCCTTTTATATATTAGTACAAAAGTTGGATTGAGAGATCTCAAATATTGTTATGTCGAATAACTTTATATGACATGCATAATTGAGATTTGAATATTTAAGAAGTAATTTTTATCGGCATGAAATTTTGAATTTGGAGAATTTATGAATTTAGAGGTTCGCATTTACTGCGAATATGTGATTGGTAATTGGACAAAATCCGGTTACAAGAAAGGTTAGTGTCGTTTCACGCTATTAACCCGGGTTGAAGGCTTGAGGTGTGAATTGACAGTCATACTTAAGGTGGGTTTGGCGTGTGGTTCTCCATTGAAGCTAGGAAGGATTCACTCATTGATTGACATATCTAAGGGAGAGCTTCATTTGCTTGAAGGCTGGTAGTTGTAATAAATCTGCCGCACTGCCAGGGTCTACTAGTACCTTATGGACATCAAAATCGTTAATACATACCACTACCAGGGTCTACTAGTACCTTATGGACATCAAAATCGTTAATACATAGGGTGAACACCAATGCATCATAGTATGGCACAGTGACCTTGTTCAGATTGACAGGAGGAAAGGATATGAGGTCATTTATTGGCTTGGTTTCTTCATGGCTACCTTCATAATGGATAAACGTTAACCTTGGCTTTAAGCGTGGTAGCTATGAGCTTCTTTTACGGCGCTTTGGCGATACTGCTTGAGTTAAAGCGGGCCGCCTAAGTATAATTTATGGATAGTCACGGGTTCGATCGGGATTAAGATTCTTTATAACTCTGTTTGCTGCTTGCCCTGATTCCTCTTTCTTGTCACTTTCTTTGACATACCTCCTGAGGTGTCCAGCCTTGATCAACTTTTCCACTAAGAACTTTAGGCTTCGACACCTGTCGGTCTCATGCCCATGATCTCTATGATGATTGCACCATAAGGATTTGTTTCTTTAGGAAGGATCCGATACAGATTAGTCTGAGCCATTTGAACTATATTGCATTAGCTAATGGTGACGATAACTTCTTATGAGATGTTCGGGGTGGGGGGTGGTGTGCGAGCTCTCTCATTTTGTGGTAGTTGGGTGGCTAGCTTTTGGTCTGCCCCAGGCCTTGAATTCAGACGACTTCTTCCCAGATAACAAATTTCCCTCAGCCGATTGGTTTGTAATCATGACTATCTGGGTTGTTGCACGGATATTTTCCTCTAACGTTGAGTACTTATCAACTCATCTGTATAGTTATTCCATTGTCGCTAGCGGGTCTAAAGATAGTGACTGGAATAAGAAAGTAGATGGTCCAAAGCTTCTCCTAAAGTTTTGGAGGACCTCGTCCATGCAATATGACTCTACTTGCTGGAATGACACCCAATTACTCATGTGAAATCCGAATAGACTTCCCTTCATCTTTGTAGAATAGTGCGCATAATGAGCTAATGTTCCACTTTTGTGGAACAAGACAAGGTACTGCGATATGAATACAACCCATAGTTCATTGAGCAGATTGAATTACGCGGGCTTGTGAAACCAGGGCTAACACGAGACCCTCCAGGTGTAGGGAATACTTTCTGATAGTCGATTCGTTATCGGCATTTAGTATCATTGCCTGATTATAATGAAACATATGATTATAAGGGTGAGTAGAGCCATCAAACGTGGCGATTTCATGCTGTAATTATTATATAACATATACCGCAAATATGTATCCTCCGAGACATGTCATTGGGTCTCAATCAAAGCTCGATGGCGCCACTGATGGTGGCCCTATACGAAGGTACTAGGATCTTCATGAAAATTTGTGGCATCATGCTTGCGGGCAATACTGGTGGCATCGTCCATGCGAGACATCTTGATTCGTTCAGGGCTGATCACATTTGGTTTGCCTCATAGCACCCTCATTTGTTTGCCACTGCGGGTGTGCCACTACTGACATCCAGCGAAGCGGGGGTAATCTGAAGACTCTTTTACAGTCCAGCCTTTGTGCTTCTCAGACATTTCTTTTCTTGGAGTGAGACTCAAAGATGGGGAACTTCCTAAGGACAACTCATCATATGCTGGGGTATCGACATCGTTAGGGATAATGGGCTCCTTCCCCCTATTGCGAGCAATCGGATGCACAGCTTGACCGTTATCTGGTACATTTTTTCCAAGGTCGCGACTTCTTTCCATATGGGCCTGCAACTGGTCATTCTCCCACTGCAACCGTTCAGCGTGACCTTGCAACCAATTCATCTATCTTGCTTGCTCCTCCTGCTTTTTCTCTATGCCCTGACACCAATGGAAGAATTGATCTTCTGGTGATCGGTTCACCGGATTTCTTGTCATTGGCGGTAGTACCAGGCAAATCAGCGTCGAAGGGAAATCGGCGAGTTCGGGGGAGACGAAGGGCTGCTAGACGGTCGTTGAATCCAGCCTTACGACGCTATAGATGAGGACTTTCTATTCGATTCCCAAAGGCGGCGTAATTGCAAGATAACCAGTGATTTGAACCTACGAGCATCGACAGCAATGAACACGCAAGGTAATCGGCGATGGTGTGTCGACCACACTCTCGGAATTATTAATTATTCGACAAAGGCGGAAGGAGAAGTAGATAGTTTTGCCGCAGTTTGAATTGTCTTACCTCATGGGAGATTCTCCCAATTTATAGGATACGGTTCGTCTCCTAATTTTAGGGATAAAATCTCTTCTTCCCTATTAAGGATTAATCTTATGGGAAACAAGGTTAGGCTGGAAATATGTTGATAAATATATGCATTGCGTATTTTAAGCCTTTGTGATGCTTATCATGCAATTTCATATGTGGTTGGATGGCGATTGGGGACTTAAAATTCTAGACATGTCCCCCTAAAGCCATTATGTGGGAGACTCCACAGCTCTTAGACGGGCTTACAAGACTTTCCCTACCTGGCGTTCCTTAGTTTTAATCTGACAAATGGGCTTGAATCGTTTCACAATGCGGGCTAAGAGGGCCCTGGGTCCATTGAGTAGTGGGTCTAAAGATCATGGTACTCGCATTTCACATATTTTTCACATTTCTTAATATGGTTCGCACACAGTTTGACACTACGATTAAGGTGTTGAGTGATCTGGATTCTGAATTTCTTAGTTCTTGCTTTGAGTCTCTCCTCCCACTCCTGTAACATTCTTCACTAGCAGTACCCTTACACCCCTCAGCCAAAGCGGTAGTGGTGTGGAAGTTGACCTTGAACACCGCTACCTACTTGATGTTGCTCACTAGCTCATGTTCCAAGCCACCCTCTTCTTGCTTTTTAGGGCCATGCAATTCTCATGGCCACATACATTATTAATCGCTTGCCCTCTGTTCTCCTCTCTTGGCGGACCCCTTTCGCACTTCTCTTCAACAAAGCTCTTAATTATAGCCTTCTTCGGGTTTTCAACTGCCTTTGTTTTGCCACTCTTGCTCATTTCGATGAATCGTTTCTCCTCGTGTCCTGCCTCACATTTTCTTATGCTTCTCTCTCTTGGTCGGAGGGCTTATAAATATATGACCTTTCTTCCTTAGATAGATTTTGTCTCCTTGACTTGGCTCTCCAATTTGTGGTTCATTACGCTCCTGACCACTTATGCTCCGTCTCCGTGTCTTTGCTTCACCGTCCTTTACTCACGTTTTCTTTCTTACTTCTCATTTTTAGCTAATATTCTCTCCTACGAACCAGCCGTGCAAGCATGCTTGTCTGATTCTCAGTGGGTCGGGCCATGGAATCTGAGCTTCTTGCCACAGGCGAATCACCTTTGGGACCTCACCACTTTACCTCCTGGTAAAAAGCCCATTGACTCTAAACCTAAGCTTCACCCGGATGGCTCTTTAGACAAATTTAAGGCTCGCTTGGTGGCCAAGGGATACCATCAACATGAGGGTATAGACTACAATGATTGATTCTTCCTGATGGCCAAAACTTGTCACCGGTTGGCCTCCTCTTACGACCATTCTTCTTCTAAGGCTTGCGATCATGACTGGACATTAACAATGTCTTCCTCCATGGTTATTTAGATGAGGAAGTCTACATTCTTCCTTGGGATGGTTATAATAAGGCTGTCCCTAGCCAAGTCTGCAGTCTGCATCTATCTCTTTATGACTTAAAGAAAGCCTCTTGACAATGGAACCATGGATTTTGTTTAAACTCACTCCCGATTTGGTTTACCGTCTGACTCATGATCAACGCCTCGCCCATCAAGCAGATGTCTCATTCATTTTGCCCTCTTGGTTTATGTGGATAGCGTGCTCATTAAGTACTCATGGTAGACATTCTTGAGTAAAGCAATTTCTTAATTCAATCTTCAGCATTAAAGATCTTAGTTATGTCAAATACTTTCTTGGCCTCGAGATTGCCTGTGGACCTGAAGGATTATATGTTCATCAGCGTAAATATGTGCTTGACATTCTCTGAGATACGGGCATGTTACAAGCCAAGCCTGCTGCCACTCCTATGCCCAAGGGTTCAAAATTCCCTCCCGACTCTCCCTTGCTATCTGATCTCGATCTCTACTGAAGGGTTGTTGAGCGCCTCCTCTTCGTAACCATGACCCGTTTGAACATAACTTTTGTTGTACAACAGCTCAGTCAACATTGGCCTCTCAAAGTGCAGCTCATTGTTACTCCTCTTTCCATCTACCGGTTTATTCATTCCTAGCAGCAATGTCCTTGGTCTCACAGCTTATTGTAATGCTGACTAGGCTTCTTGCCATGATACTCGATGTTCTCTCACAGGTTTTTGCATTCAGCTTGACTCGGTGCTATTCTCTTGGAAAACGAAGAAACAAGTTATGGTTTTACGCTCTTTTCTTCATGAGTGAATGCTCCTTGACAGCCTCCAGGTGTGTGAGCTTCTATGGATTTCTTATATTCTTCGGGTTTATTCATTTCCGCTACCTATACCCATTTGGTGTGATAACCAAGCATCTTTTCATATAGTTGCAAATCCGACATTCGACGAACGTACCAAGCATCTTGACATCGATTGTCATATGACCCGTGTTCATTTCAAGTGCGGTTTCATTCTTCCACAGCACATCTCCTCACAGCTCCAGGTCGTCGATATTTTTACTGAGGCTCTGTCTGCCCAACAGTTTCGTCTTCTCCTTTATAAGTTAGGGTTTCTTGCTTTTCACCCACCTCCAACTTGAGGGGGCTGTAAGACGTCATATATCCTAGAAGAGCCTAGAACTTCTCAGTTTGTTAGACAGTTGTACAACATAGAATATTCCTTTTAGCATTATAAATACATGTCTCCTATAATCATTAAGATATAAAATAAGAAAATACTTTCTTCTTCCCCAAGTCTTCTTCACGGTTATCACTTACTCAACCATGGTGCCGAACAATTATATATGCTATTTTAAGAATTAATTTTATAAATGAGCTTAAATTTCAGAACATTATTTACTTTGAAAACATGCTCTAATAAGCAGTATTTATTCTCTAATTCTAAAACGGTCTATCTCTAGTAGGGTAAAAGCCCATGCACTAATTGATATAGTGTTCAAATAAAACTTTGTATTACTCTCCTTGGTCTTGAGGTCACAATCTTAAATATGTCTTTCTTGAAAACGATAATATTAGAAAACCCTTTGACATTTAATCAACATAATAAATTAAATGAGTATAGAAGAAGCATAAATATTTTTTAATAGGATTAATAAAACTTTTTTTTTGAAATAAGACTGATAAGGGGACCTATAAGGAATTTTTAAAAGAAATATAATAGTCTGGATACATGTTTTAAATTATTCAAAGCATTGGCAATGCGATGAGTATTGAGTTGATTACATGGACATAGTAAATTAATACATAAAATAATTAAAGTGTAAGGCTTATGCTATATTAGTAAACGTTGTTTATTCAAACTGGAAGAGAAAGTGAACTAAAATAATATTTTTTTTTATCAATGTTAATATGAGAAATGAGAGTATTATATTAAATGATGAGTATATACCAAGAGTTTTTTTCATATAATTTGGAATAATTTCACCCATTCTTCCAGTTGACTAAATTTTCTTTGAATCCTAAATTTTGTAAATTGAATTTGTTAAATAGGAATGACGATCGAACATGTAGGTGTGATGGTTGGGGTCTTTCCTAGATTAACCAGCAGTCTTGAGTTCGAGTCATGGGAATGCGAGTTGTGGTAGAGCTTTACCACCCTTGTGGTCCCGCTTCCATTTCATTATGAGGATTAGTCTGGATATAATATGCTCTAAAGACACCTTCTGTATGTGCCCAAACCCGCTGAGAACACATCATGGTTTGACCAAAAAAAAAAAAGAAAAGGAAAGGGTGGATGAAGGGTTTGCTGTCGAATTTTGCTTCTTGCATGTGGTGAAAATCATCAACATAGGCTTTTGCACATGAGACAAAAATACTTTACGGGGTAACATATATATAAAAAGTGCTTCTTGGTTGATCAACTTGAGATTTATATTACAAGAGGGTTGGATTTATAAAAGAGATTAACAACTTTAACGAGATATTGAAACTAAGCAACTCTACTTATCAATTTCTACTTAACTCTTTAACATTACCCCTCAAACAATAGGGTGAATCATGCATTGACCTTGGTTGTCCTTGAAAGCTTGTGGAAGCTTGAATAAGATAAGCCGCCTTTTGTGAGGTGCATCAACCTGATCATAGTTAAGAACATGAGGAACTTCAGTTCTTTGGTTCATAACCATGTCTACAACAGTGCATATCAATCCTAAAAATTAGAAGATTTGTCAAAGAGGAATTTAATGCATTAGCTCAAGATTATTTAGTATTTTGTTGTTAGATCTTTCTACCATATTGAGACGATGATTGGATGGGAAAGTGAACAGAAGTTACAGAGAGACAAATGTAAAATCTCTGAAACCTTAATTGTTTTACGGTTGTTGAAAACTCAACAATGCAGCGAGGACACAGGGATGTTGTGAGGCTTAAGGAATCTTCAAGTTGATGGAACTGCTATAATACGACCACCTACCTCACTTGTTTATTTGACAATCCTTGAAGAGTTATCGGTTAGTGGATGTAAGGAATCAACCTCTAACTTCTAGGGGAGACACTTCCCATTATTGTCATTACCTGACTAAAAATTAGAATACTTAATCTGAGAAAAATCGACCTTGATTTTGAAAAGAAATATGCATAGCTTTAAATTAGTAGACTTATATTTTCTTTAGCAAGATAATTTATTGGGTTAGATTTTTTAACATTTAAGTAATAATTCTAGAAGGAAAAAGGTCATATTCAAAAAGAGGTGATTTGAAGATAACAAAAATATAGTTATTTTTCTTTTTGTACTGGGATTTCAAGATATTTCATAACATTATTAGCACTTTTTCAGATTCCCAAAAATGCTCTAAAGAATGCTATATAATAAGAAGTTACTACTAGAGACTTAATAAACACCATGGAGCACTTATCAAGCCAATTTTGCATGGAACCTTCATCTTTCTCTTCTTCTCTCTTGTTTTAGCTAGTCGAGATTTTAGACTGCATTACATTCTGGTGGACCGTCCCATTCATAATCACCCCAAGCTGCATTCTATTGCTGGTGGACCCAAATCCCATTCATCATCCACCACAAGCTTTTGATTATGTTCTAGTTGTCCGAATCCTATTCATAATCCACTCCATGCTTTGCATAATATTAGAAAGATTGTAATTGGATGAATGGATTTGATCCTCCAACAATAGAATGCAAGCAGGGTGGATTATGAATGGGATTTGGTCGCGAGAACGAGAATGCGAGCTCCAAAATCTGGGCTAGCTAAAACAGAAGAAGAAAGAAGAAGAAAGAATGAAGGTTCAATACCAAGTAACTGAATAAGTGCTCATGTGTTCTGGCAGTCTCTGCATGGCTGCTCTTATTATATAGCATTCTTTAGGTCGGCCCACACAGGAATCTGAGTGCTGTATCAAATATGAAACTCTTGAAAATCCCGGTATAAGAAAGAGTATATTTTGTTGTCAAATCACCTCTTGTATGACCTTTCCTTCTAAGTATTATTTAAATGGTAAAGAATCTAACCCCGATAGAAAACCATCTCTTCAAAGAAAATAAATTTAATTTAAAGCTATGCATATTTCTTTCAAAAATCAGGTAAAAATTCTCTTTATATTTTATGTTATTCTAATTTTAGTTGTGCAATGACAGCGCAATGGAGATGTCTCCCACAAATTGTTCACTCGATAACTGCTGAAGATTTGTGTCAAATAAGCAAAGTGAGGTAGTGATAAATGTCTATGGGTTCCATCAACTTGAAGATCGTAAACCCTCACTGACTTTATATAACACCAGTATTACCTAGTAGTTTTCAGACATGTCTAGGGTATTTTGTAAGCATAATTTAAATGTTTCATGAGTTAAATGCGAAACACGGAAATGAGAGACCCGAAAATTTACAAGACTTAGGGATAAAATTGTAATTTGTCCAAAAAGAGCTTAAAAGTCATAAGTTGACAAGATTTGAGGCCAAAGTGGAAATAACATAAGCTAAGTTGCAAAAATAAGAGAAGTGGAGGACTAAAGGCAATAAAGAAACTTAACCCAAAAATGGGTTTTTTAAGTGCCAAACATGGCCTTAACTCAAAAGTTTGATTTAAGACCAAAAATTGGTCTCATTTGGGAGGGAGAACAAACCGAGAAAGGGGGAAGAAAGAGAAGAGGATAGGAAGAGAGAAAGAAGAGAGGAGGAGGAGATCCAAGCAGGTATGGAATATAACTTTGGGTATGGATTTCTTTTATGCAATTCTAAAGTTTGTATGAATTTCCATGCTATTGGATGGTTATTAGTTGTCCCCAAACCTAGGGTTTGTTAGGAATTCATCCTAACCAAAGAGGTATGGAAATTAGAGAGTTGGTAAAACTCTAAATGGCCTGTAGATAGGTATAGAATCCCCTCCCTTTGAGGTTGAATTCATGGTTAAATTGTATGTAATGGAGTTAGGGTTTAAACGAGCCCTAACAACTCTCTATGTTTGGATCATGTATGGGTTTGACCCATATTAGAATTATTTAGGCAGGATTTCATGATATGTTTTGCAATAAGATAAGTATTGAAGAGGAATTGAGTAGAAGAATTTCTGAGTGAATTTGAAATGGTTTTGATGTGTGTATATGAAGTATAGAGTTGAATTGGGTGGAAAAATATAGGAAAATGGAAGAAAAAATAAACAAATGCAGGCACTTTTCGGTGACATGTACCAGTGCTTTGAACATGTACCGGTACATGTTAGGATTCTGGTCATTATGGGCCCAGCGTGTAGGTCTAGTCGGGGTGTGCTAGGTTTTGTAGATCTTTCAGTTTCCTATTTCAACCAGTTTTTGTATTTTAGCCATAACTTGCTCATTTCTTATCCGATTTGAGTGATTCAAGTGGATAATTAAACTAGACTTCAAGGAGAATCAAACATCCATAAATAGACATTGTCAAATTCTGACTCTAAGTGGTTCAAAAATTCACTCAAAGTAGGGCTATAATCTAGCCAAATTCTGCTTCAGTTTGCTCATAGAGTAGTTCGGATTGTTTTGGAGGGCGTAGCTTGGTGATTACTCATTTAGGTGATTCAGTTGGAAATGAACCCTTAGCACCTTGGCTAAATGAATACAAAGAACCAGGGTTAGGTATGATTAAGCCTCCTGAAAAAAAATAAGAAATTCAAAGCGTTCCTAGTGTAATCAGGATGTGACTAATTTGGCATGAAAATGCCATAACTTTGGATTCGGATGATTCAATTGGAATGATTCCAATTTCTAAGAAAAAGTAGATGCATTGAGGACAAAGAATACATGAGCGATGTGTGAATACATCGGTATTCTGTATGTAAGTATCTGAAATGCCATATGGAATAGGCAGAGCACTGAATAGGATGAAACATGAAAGCGGCCAAATATGAACTTGAACATGAATATGAAGATAAAATGTCATGATCATTGAATGTGATTAAATGTTATAAGTTACGAGAAAGACATATGACAATACGACTACCTAGGACCGAAGAATGAATGAGTGGGCGTCGTGTTGGTCTTCACGGCTTGCGCTTGCATTGCGTGGTTAGCCCGCGTTTGATTGGTGCTCCGGCACTCCTAGCCCGGTGCTCGCACGCTTTGTTGCGTGGTAGGCGCGTCTGTCGGTGCTCGGCACTCCTGGCACGGTGCTATGGCACCTTTATTTGCGTGGGCGGCGCGTCTGAAGCGGTGCTTGACACTCCTGCTGGTCTTCACGGCACTCTGTTACGTATTGTACCTTGGGTACTTATTATCATCCTACTCATTTTCTTATGATTGGTCTAGGTAGTCGGACAACCATATGATAGACATTGAATAAAAAGAATAAGAGTAAAGATCTGAAAGTACCTCATGTCTGATACGTAGTACTGCAGGTGCTCGCAGTATCTGATAAATCTTTGTAGTACCCCCAGGTGCTCCCGTATCGATAAAAAAAGTATAAGTCCAGTAGTACCTACGAGTACCTCTGTATAATGAATCTGTTATGTAGTACCTACGGGTACTTTCGTACAAGAAAAATGTTCTGTAATACCTACGTGTATTTCCATATCCGAAATACGAGAATAAGCTCCGTATAAGATCCGAAATCCTAGAATAAGTTATGTACCTCTTACGGGAGTCCCGAATAAACATAAGTCTGTTATAGGTATAAGTTCTGAATAAGGATAAGTTACGCAGCTCCTACAGGAGTCTGAATGAGCCTAAGCACATTATGCGCATAAGAATTGTATAAGTCTAAAGATGACGCTACGATATGAACCGGTGGTCGAGTTTGTTGTGGGATATGCTTTGAATACGTATAAACTGGTATAAGTATTTGCTTTGTGATCTGTACCTACGAAGGACTAATGTCCGTGTACGTATAAATCACGATCGATCTTGTATGTGATATGATTCGATCTGTACGACTTTTCGTACCTACGATTGCCTTACCGTCTGAATAAGATCTGAAATTCAAGAATCAATTCTGTAACACAAGTATAAGATCCATAAGACAAGTATAAGTTTTGTAATACATGTATAAGATTTGAAATACATGTATAAGTTCTGTAATACACGTATAAGATCCGAAATACCAGTATGTGCTCCGACATACCAGTATAAGTTCCATAAGACTCGTATAAGTTCCGTAAGACAAGTATAAGTTCTGTATTACATGTATAAGATCTGAAATATTTGTGTAAGTTCTGTAATACATGTATAAGATCCGAAATACCAGTATGTGCTCCGAAATACCGATTATAAGTTAAAGTAAGACCGTATAAGTTCGAAGTAAGACAAGTATAAGATTATATTACATGTATAAGATAAAATATATGTATAAATTCGTAATACCGTGCAGATCCGAAAGACAGAATAAGCTCCATAATACAAGTATAATATCAGTAAGACAGGATATGCTCCGTGAAATGCAGTATAAGTGCAGCGAGTACTGCAGTGCGATCAAAGGTCTTAGCTGCGTAACTCTACGGAGATGCGGATAAGTATCGGTCGACGGTTGGCCCGATGTCCTTTGGGAGATCTGAATAATTATAAGTCCGAGATAAGTATCAGTATAAGTCCGCAATATATGTCCTTTGGGAGATTTGAATAAGTATACGTCTGATACTAGCATAAGTATGTGTCCTACGGGAGATCCGTATAAGAATAAGTTTGCTATAAGTAGAAGATCCGAATGCTATAAGTATAAGATCCAAATAAGAATGAGTCTGCTATAAGTGTAATACCCAAGTAAGCATAAGTTTTTTATAAGGATAAGTGTGTATGCAAAACTTGTTATATGATAACAAGTGTTGTATTAGTAATTATATATGAATTCTTGAAGATTCCGATATAAATCTTGTGTTATGTTATTTGTGATTCGGTATAAATGCATGTGTTTTAATATAAGATATGTTTCCCACTAAGCGTAAAAAACAGCATGGGTTCTTAATCCGTGTAGGTTACAGGAGAAGGCGTTTGAAAACATCCATGCAATTTGGGCAACTACACTTTATGAGGAGTTCACTACATGTAGGTTCCGTGCTCTGATTTGTAAATGTAAAAGTACAGTTTTGTATTTGTAAATGGGACTCGATAAATGTATAGATTTTTGATGGACACCACTCCAGTGGTAGTTCTTTTGATTTGTATATAATATTTTGATTATGTTATAAGTGGAGCATACCCACAGTACAAGTTGGCTTTATAAAAAAAAAAAAAAAAAAAAAGGTAAAGAGTCCCAGTATATGGTCTCGCGTCCTGAAACCGGTTGGATCACTTAATCGAGGTCGGGTAGGGAATGGGGTGTGTGACACAACATCCCCAGGTCCTCAAGCAGATTGTTAGTTTTGAACAACCAGAAACAATTAGGGTTTCAAGAGATTTCCATATTTGGCTCTCTGTGTAACTTCTGTTCACTTTCCCATCCAATCATCGTCTCACCGAATAGAAAAGATCTAAGAACAAATACTAAATAATCTTTGAGTCAATGCATTAAATTCTTTGACAAATCTTCTAATTTTTAGGATTGATATGCACTTGGTTAGAGACATGGTTATGAACCAACAACTGGAAGTTCCTCATGTTCTTAACTATGATCGGATTCTTGATGCACTCTAAGCGGCTTATCTATTGACGTTTCCACAAGCTTAGGACAAACTCAAAGGTCAATGCACTTGATTCACCCCTATTGTTTGAGGGGGAATGTTAAAGAGTTAAGTAGAAATTGATAAGTAGAGTTGTTTAGCTTTCAATATCTGGTTAAAGTTGTTAATCTCTTTTATAACCAATTTTGTAACTATAAATCTGAAGTTGATCGAACTAAGAAGCACTTTTATACATATGTTACTCCGTAGTGATTTCGTGGTCTCATGCAAAAGCCTCATGTTGATGATTTTCACCACATGCAATAAGCATTCGACAGCAAACCCTTCATCCACCCTTTACTTTTCTCTTTTTTGGGTCAAACCATGATGTGTTCTTAGCGGGTTCGGGCATCTGAGAAGGTGTCTTTAGAGCATATTATATCAGACTAATCCTCATCTGACTAGAAGGGACCACAAAGGGTGGTAAAGCTCTACAGCGCATTCCCATGACTCGAACTTCAGTTTGCTTTGGTTAAGCTAGGAAGAACTAACCATCACACTACATGTTCGATCGTCCATTCCTATTTAACAAATTCAATTTACAAATTTAGGATTCAAAGAAAAGAAATTTATTCATTGGAAGAATGGGTGAAATTATTCCAAATTATATGAAAAAAATTCTTGGTATATACTCATCATTTAATATGATACTCTCATTTCTCATATTAACATTGATAAAAAAAAAATATTTTAGTTCACTTTCTCTTCTAGTTTGAATAAACAACGTTTACTAATATAGCATAAGCCTTACACTTTAATTATTTTATGTATTAATTTACTATGTCCATGTAATCAACTCAATAATCATCGCATTGTCAATGCTTTGGATAATTTAAAACATGTATCCGTACTATTATATTTCTTTTAAAAATTCCTTATAGGTCCCCTTATCAGTCTTATTTAAAAAAAAAAGTTTATTAATCCTATTAAAAAATATTTATGTTTCTTCTATACTATTTAATTTATTATGTTGATTAAATGTCAAAGGGTTTTCAATATTACTGTTTTTTCAAGAAAAGACATGATATTTAAGATTGTGACCTTACATTCAAGGAGTAATACAAAGCTTTATTTGAACACTATATTAATTAGTGCATGGGCTTTTACCCTACTAGAGATAGACCGTTTTAGAATTAGAGAATAAATACTGCTTATTATAGCATGTTTTCAAAGTAAATAATGTTCTGAAATTTAAGCTCATTTATAAAATTAATTCTTAAAATAGCATATATAATTGTTCGGCACCATGGTTGAGTAAAGTGATACTTAGTGGAAAGACTTGAGGGAAGAAGAAAGTATTTTCTTATTTTATATCTTAATGATTATAGGAGACATGTATTCTCAAATGCTAAAGGAATATTCTATGTTGTACAAACAATGTTCTTTCAAGCGAGAAGTTCTAGGCTCTTCTAGGATATATGCGTCTTGACCCTCGAGTTGGAGGTGGGTGAAAAGCAAGCAACCACAACTTGGAAAGGAGGCAGCGGTAAGCGACGAGCCTCAGTAAAAATATCGGCGACTTGGAGCTGTGAGGAGATGTGCTGTGGAAGAATGAAACCGCACTTGAAATGAACACGGGTCATATGACAATCGATGTCAAGATGCTTGGTACGTTCGTCGAATATCGGATTTGCAACTATATGAAAAGATGCTTGGTTATCACACCAAATGGGTATAGGTAGCGGAACAACGAAATCCTGAAGAATATAAGAAATCCATAGAAGCTCACACACAGTGGAGGCCAAGGCTGCGATGTCGGCCGTGAGAAGAAAGAGCGATAAAACCATAGCGACCTTCGTTTTCCAAGAGAGGGCAACACCGAGTCGAAATTTGAGATGCAAAACGTGAGAGAACATCGAGTATCGTAAAGAGGCTAGTCGGCGTTACAACCAGTGTGAACAAGGACATTCTTGCTAGGAATGGAATAAGCGTTAGATGGAAGAGGAATTAACAATGAGCTGCACTTTGAGGCCAATGTTGGTAGATTTGTTGTCTGACAAAGTTATGTTCCAAGCGGGTCATGGTTACGAAGAAGGCGCTCAACAACCCTTCGGTAGAATGGGATGAAGTGCAGGGGAGAGTCGGGAGAATTTTGAACCCTTGGGCATAGGGTGGCAGCAGAGGCTTGGCTTGTAACATGCAGTATCTCGAGAAGAGTGTCAAGCATATTCACGGCCGATAGACATGCATAATCCTTGAGGTCACGAGGGCGATCTCGAGGCTAAGAAAGTATTTGACATAACTAAGATCTTTAATGCTGAAGATTGAATTAAGATATTGCTTTACTCGAAGAATGTCGGCCTCATGAGTGCCTTTAATGAGCACGTCATCCACATAAACCAAGAGGGCAAAAAATGAATGAGACATTCGTTTGAGGAAGAGGCAGTGATCATGAGCTGATTGGGTAAAACCAAACTGAGTGAGCTTGGAATTTTGCTTGTCCCCAAGCAAAGAAAAGAAAGATTTGTTTGTCCTCAAACAAAAGGACATTTTTCTGTTCTGTTTTGCAGTTACTTAACCAATTGTAGTGAAAGACTAAAATTGCATTTGTTTTACGTGTATTCGCAATCCCGGATAAAGGTTAATTTCTACTCAATCGGTGTACATAAGCAGAAATTGTTGAATTTGTTTTACAAGCAGTATAGTTAATTGATTAACTGAAATGTAAATTTGGTTTTCTTTCTCATTTTCTTAATGAGTTAATTAACCCTTAGAGGATGTTCCACGGTTTGATCTTTCACGATTTTCCAAATTCCATAAGGCTTGTTGTTCTTGATCTCCGCTAATGTGGGGTGATTACAACCTTTAAGATCCATTAGGTCTTTTGGGCTTGTAATGTTGGAAGCTTGGGTAAGGGTAGGATGGATGGAATTTTTAGGTTAAGATTACCAATACTCCTTTCCTTTCTTACCATCTGCTGTCCCTTTTCCCCCTTGTAATTTCCTTAATAAACTCCCCGAGCTTCGTGTTTGGGATACCACTATGATTTTCTTCTATTCAAGCGTATGCTCCTATTTCTCATTCATAATTCATTTGGGGGATTTTCTTTTCTGTCACCATTCGGGAATAGTGCAATGTTTGTCTTCTTGGAAACTTTCAACACTCTTAGCGAACTTTGGGTTAGTAACTCCCATACGGATAGCATTAGGGTACTAGGTGTTGAAACACCACTAAGAACTTAATTGTTGAAAAGAGAGTCGGGCCTGAACAAAACCTATTCCCTTAGCTTTCTTTTCCTTTGTATTTTCGATGTAGATCTTTTTCTCTTCATTCCTTTTGCATGTTTTCTCCTTAGGTTCCTCAAAAAATGTACACTCCTGGCTTCAGTTTCTTATACTTTGAATTCTTTGGTAATCACGGGTCCTTTGGAGGATTGATTCTTAGGATGGGTTAGGGTCTCCATTGGTTTATTTTGAAAATAGGGCTTGTTTTGACTCAATTTACGGGCGGGGTATGCATTAGCATATGAATAGGGATGGCTAGAATGGCTCAAACTCTCGAGGATAGCTGCGTCATTTCCTGATTGTAATAAGCCCAGGATTTTCGCGCCCGATAATTAATCTAACAAGTTCTAGAAATTGGGTTGATTAAGCGCTGACTAACCACGAGGTTTTGCCGGCTCCATATCGGTGGAGTGAGAATTTAGATGATGTTATTTCTACTTGAGTTTCCTTGACTCACTTTGTTCATACCACAAACTCAAGAAAATTGTTTTGTTCCTTCAATCATTATAACCTCCCTTATCACGGACTTATCAATGAAATTCAAACTAAATCGCAATTTATGTTTCAATTAAATTACTGTGTCAACTAGCCCTTATTTTCAATTAGTTCATTCATTCTATGTTCTAATCAACTAACTAATGCTATGTCATGTTTCATTCTTGATCTATTTCTCTTGTACTCTTCTAACAATTAAAGCAAAAGTAAACACAAAATTTGACTTCAAACAACTCAACATCAAACAAACCAATTTCACATAGCAATTCAGAATGTATTCTATTCAAATTTCACAGAATTTATATAGGGAAAGGAATGCTCCCTTTTTTTCTGTCGTTCTCTTCTGCAAGTTGCTGGAGTTGTATTGGAGTTTATTCCTTCTTGCCTGAGCCATTTCTGCATAAGTACTCTGCAACATTTACAGGAAGGATTCAATTAAACAAAAATTAACTTCTTAAGTACTAACTAATCATTATAATAACTAGAGAAAGCAAATCAAGGTTAATTCACAAAAAATTCAAAGTCGTGAAATTAAAGTCTCATGGGTTGCCTCCCATCGGTGCTTAGTTTGAGTCCTTATTTGGACTTATGGCATTTTTGATTTTCTTTCTCTCTCGATGAGACAAATTGTAGCTCTTCTTTTCCTTCCTCCACCCTTTGATAATGCTTAGGTCATTTGTCATTGACTTTAAATTCCTCCCGGCCATCGGTCTTAGTGTTCTCTTGCTCCCAGTGATGCTTGACACCGCGGTATATGGTCCCACTCCCATCTTGATTTCAATTTTCACGGAACAATCTTAATGCGGAGTTAAATAAAAGAACTTGATCCCCGCTTCTCGATTCTTTCCTAGAATCCTTTGATCATGCCATTTCTTTGTCTGTCTTTGTAGATCTTAGCATTATCATATGCTTCATTTCTGGATTCTTCCAGTTCATTCGGTTAGGCGATCTCTCTTCTTTGCCATTTTGAAATCGAAATTCAGCTTTTGATGGCCCATAGCCTTGTATTCCATTCCAGAGGGAGGTGACATGGCTTGCCAAATACCAATATGTATGGGGACATCCCAATGGGAGTTTTGAATGCAGTCCACAATAAGCCAGTCGCGTCATCAAGTTTGGAAGACCCGATCCTTCACAGAACTTACGATCTTTTCGAGGATTCTTTTAATCTCCTGTTGGAAATCTACGCTTGCCCATTAGTGCAGGGATGATAAGCTAGGCTCATTATATGTTTGATCCCATACACGCTCATTAGCACTGCGAAGATTTTGTTTGCAAAGTGGCTTCCCCCATCCCGGCGATGATAGTCACGGGTGTTCCAAATGCGCTCGATATGTTCTTTTTGTAGGAAACTCACAAGCGTATTAACATCATTCCTTGGGCAAGCTAATGCTTCCACCATTTAGAAACATAATCCACTGCTAGCAGTATATACAGGTTTCCAAATGATTATGGAAAGGGTCATCAAATCCATCCCCATTATAAAAATCACGCACCACCGATATGCCTCGTAGGGGCATTTCATTCTAGCTGGCGATATTTCCAATCTTTTGGCATCTATCACATAATTTGACCCATTCGGTACATTCCCGAAAACGGTTGTGTAAATCCTGATTGGAGTATCTTATGAAATGTTCTTTCTCGAGAAAAATGCTTATATGGTGATGCATGGCATTCATTCATAATTACGCTTTGTTCACCCTACGCTTATCTTCTTATAATCATATCGGCTCCTCTTAAATAATAATTGGGTCATCCCGGATATAGCTTTTCTTTGTCGATCCACGAGCTTTCTTTTGCATTTGGTGGCTGAATTCGGGAAGGAACTTCTCCATTAAGTAATTCACAATGTCCAGTATACCATGGCATTTGGAATGACAATTGAAATAGTTGCTCATCTAGGAAGCTCTCTCTTAATCTTATCTCCTCCTCTTCTGCTTGATTTCTTTCTATTATGGACAAGTGATCAGCTATCACATTGTCACATCCCTTTTTATCTCTAATTTCCAGATCGAACTCTTGCAGTAGTAGCACCCACCTTATCAGTCTTGCAGCCGCTTCCTTTTTGACATAAGATATTTGATGAGTTTGCATAGTCGTGTGAACTATAACATGGGATCCCGGAATGTATGATGCGAATTTTCACAAGCAAACACTGTATAGCATCTCCTTGGTTGTGGAATAGTTTTCTTATTATGCCATTGAAAGGTTACGCTAGCATAGTATATGGCTCTGAATATTTTCTCTTTTCTTTGCCCCAAAACAGCCCCATTGCGAAATCGCGGCATCACGTACTTAGATTCTGATCCCGATGCAGTGCGGCTATGACGGGTCTTAGACAATCGATCTGTTTGTGGGCGACGCTGCGGAATCGTAGTGAATTTACACGTCTTTCTCGGAAATAATGCATAGTAGTGCGGCTATTTTTGAGAAGTCTTTGATGAATCTCTGTAAAATCGGCTATACCCCAAAAACTCCTTATCCCTTTTATTGTGGTGGGAGGTGCAAGGGTTTTGATAATAGAAATCTTGGATTGGTCCACTTCTAGCCCTATAGCAGAAATTTTATGACCAAGAACAATACCTTCTGTTACCATGAAATGGCATTTTTCCCAATTTAGTGCTAGCTGCTTGTCCTTGCATCTTTGAAGTATTGTTTCCAGGTTGTTCAAACATTGTTCAGCGGACCCTTACAACGTAAGTCATCCATACAAATTTCCGCAGCAACTGCAGTGCGAGAACATTGACATCATACATCTCTGGAAAGTAGCAGGGGCATTGCACAGCCCAAATGGCATCCTTACGAGAGGCAAGGTGCCATGGGGGCGTGTGAATGTGGTCTTCTCTTGGTCTCGGGTGCAATTGCCGTCAGTTTGTGGCTTTGAATACCCGTCCGAGAAACAAAAGTAAGAGATGTCGATAATGCATCCAACGTCGATCAATGAAGGGCGAGGAAGTGATCTTTCCCAGTTCTTTGTGTTCATTTCACGTAATCAATGCATACTCTCCATCTGTCACCCGTTCTTGTTGGAATTAATTCATTTCTTTCATTGCGGATTCTGATAAAATCCACCCTTCTTTGGAACCATGGGTGGTAGCAAGGACTATACGAGTGCATAAATAAACCAGCATTTAACCATTTGAGTACCTCGCTTCACGACTACTTCTTTCATTCTTGGATTAAGTCTCCTTTGATGTTCAACAGTTGGCCTTGCATTTTCTTCTAGAAGTATTTTGTGCATGCATAATGATGGAGTGATACCTTTAACTCTTCAATAGACCAAGCTATAGACTCCTTATGATTTCTCAAAATTTCCAGCAACCTCTGTTCCTCAGCATCACTAAGTCTAGCAGAAATTATTAGTTTACTCTTTGGCAGCTTCAAGTAAGCATACTTTAAATGACTTGGCAACACCTTTAAAACTAGCCCTTCTTCTTGATTTCTTGATGAAATTCCTTTTCTTCAATTTGGTCTCTTTTTTTCACCTCGGTTGTTGAGACTCATCACTTTCGATTAGAATGTAAGGCGATGTGCGAAAATGCGAATCAAAATCTTCAAGATCTTGGGAATTCATCTCTTTTTCATTGATTGAAAATTGGGCATTACAATCATAGTAAATTGAGTTGTTGACTTATACATCTTCTATTGACCTTACATCTTCACCTCTGTGTCTAAACTCCTCCCGAACTTGATTAAATTGAAGTCGGTTGTCTCTTTCCAACTGAGTGAGAATTCCCTTACGCATATCGATTAGAATTTGCTTTCAGGTTGCAAGGAATGGCCTACGATGAGAGGGACTTGTGAGATCTTCCTCCCATTATCGGTCTGATGAAGTGGAAAATAAAGTTCCACTTCTTAGCACATCTTCAGCGATTCCTTGAGGTTGCTTGGGTTCTATACGCCATTTGGAGGGTAGCATTAGTGGGAGTAAGCTCCCCAAACTTAACTTCTTGGCAGCGAATAGGGCATTAAATTGACTCTTGGCTTTGAGTCACGAGAGGCTTTACGAAGCCAGACTCTCCGATGGTGCGGGGGAATGGTGAAGCTCCTGTATCCTTCATCTTCACGGTAAGTCTCTCTTGATCCACTTGTGCTTGCAAGTGCAGTCAAGTTCAAAATTCCTTCTTGACAATCTTCTCTTTTTTTTGCCATTGTAATGCTTTCGAAATTTTGCATAAAGTGGCATCCCGAGTAATCACTTCTTATTGAAAGGCATCTTGATCTCTAGCTTCTAAAAGGTTTTGAACCTTATATTGTTCCTCTATCTTTGATTCTAACGACTCTGGAAATGGGACTGACTGATTGATGGGTTCTTCTTACTTCTTTCTTCCCGGACATTCCTTCTTTCTTTCTTTCTGGTGTTTACGCATTGTCTAGACCTTCATCTCCTTATTTGCTTTCATCTTTTGTCTTCTTCTCAAGTCTTTCCTATACATTTTGCCTGACCATGCAGTCTTCGGATTCTTCTTCGTGTCAGCAGGAAAGGCATCTTTCATACGATTTTGCGGGTTTAGGGCCGGTTGCCACTATCTGTGTCCTCCCGGGTTCTTGAGAGAAGCATTAGTGGTCTTAAAGAATTTGAGAAGTGGCGTTTACAGGCATCAGTGCAAACTTTTGTTCATGGAGGTTTAACGACTTCTTGTTGTCCCCCATGAATTGCGACATTTGATGATCTTGAATGGTCGTTCTCAAACCACGATATTTCATTTACAACCGCCACTCCTTCTTCTTTGTTGGAACCTTGGTGAGCTGGCGATATCATGCGAGGATGCGTTCATGCCTTTGGCCTTGTAGACCCCTCCACCATATGAAAATTTTCATGGTTCCTCGGTCTTGGATGATAGTGTCTTTGGCGAGTTAGGATTTAGTTTGAATTGATAACTGCTTGGCTCTCCCAGTACTTAACCTCCTACGGCATCATAAAAAGCGGTTCTTCGGTCGGTACCTCGGCACTTCCTCTCAATAGTTCCCTCTCATGCTCTATTTCATGAGCGGTGTGCATCTTCCTCTCTTGCTTGTCCATTCTATGCATGATGGCATCTAACTTTGCCTCCACATATTTGTCATCTTACTTCAGCTCCGTGACTCCTCTTCCTGCGCGATTACTCTTGAAAACTACGATGGAGCTTTCATATTGCATTCGCGAATCCTCGTCGGATCTCTTGCCTCTTCAGCACTCTTACGTTTGAATGCTCCACAGCATGAAGCATCAATAATGCCCTTAGATGTATCATTGAGACGAGATACACTGTCGCGTCACAGGTGTGAGTACATCCGTCATTGGACATCTTTTCGGCCAACCTTTTGAATCTCTCCCATGCTACATAAGGCTCTCATCTTCCCCTA
This sequence comes from Tetrastigma voinierianum, assembly GCA_016808115.1. Lineage (NCBI taxonomy): Eukaryota > Viridiplantae > Streptophyta > Magnoliopsida > Vitales > Vitaceae > Tetrastigma > Tetrastigma voinierianum. The sequence continues at coordinate 150,790 of JAEQBH010003995.1, forward strand.
TTGGAACAATTATCTCCTCGATCTCACGAGGGTGAGTGATGGAAGAATCTAGTAGGCTTCCTGAAGCTCCTCCAGTATCAGCGAGAACCATATGGTAGAGATTCATACCATGTGGGCTGCATCTCTTAGAAAATGGAAATAAATGCAATTTAATGACCTCTGGTCTCACCCCATTCAACTTTCTTTTGTGTTTGCCATTACGAAACCTTCCCGGATGTCATTTGGGTCTTACATTGGGATGACGATAAAAGCTATTGTTCTTCGAACCATTATGTCGATCTTGGCTTTAGTTAAATTGTTGCATCAAGCTGCCCGGTACATCTACGATTGCGAGTATTCAACAGATAATAGGTCTCCAAAGTCATCATTGTATCAGTGATTGGAGGCCTTATGGTAGTATTCGTTATCGCCCCGATGCAGTGCGACCTCATCTGCCATAGGCGAGTTTTTGATCTTTTCACCTTCTCGAAGCTTAGTGTTCTTTCTAGTTCGGTATCTGCTTTGGAATCGGATCGGTTACATTTCCTATGCATTAAAGTTTTCTGAAATCAAAACACACACCCATTGGCGGATTAGTCGGGCCCGACAAATATTTTCAATATGGCTTGTTAAAGTTAGTGGCTAAAAGTAATAGTGCTCATGAAAAACTATTTTTGTTCTTTCTTTTTAAATGTCCAAATTAGCATTTTCCTTTCGTCGAGAATATTGATCTACCAAATTCTTTCGATTCCGTGCTTGGCTGTGCAAACTTGTGGCCAGGACCAAAAAAGACATGTACAAATTTATAACACTATTGCCCAGACTATTGTCTAATCCTGTGACGGCGCCATAAAACTTGTTGACCGTATATGTCTTGCTATTTGATTAGTTCAAAATTGTTTCCAATTGGGTAAATTGTTTGCGAGTGGTTTGATCCAGTTATCTTTGCGCAAGTGCCGGTCGAGTAGTAGTAAATTAGTTTAAGTCGAATATCGATCCACGAGAGATCTCGAGAATTCTCGATCAACTACCGTATAAAATCTGCACTATTTGGACTCCGATAGACAATTGGAATTGCTTTGACAACTTAAAATAATAAAACCTAAAGAAAAATCAATTAATAATAAATGAATTGAATATTGAAATGCGAAAATCACAAATTAAATTTGAAACAGTTCATAAAGTATTGAAAAGAATGCTCTTGTGAAACATCAATTCTGCGCGAGAATGCAGCGATCTTTTGCCCATTAAACCCGCAGATTTAAAACGGGTCCAAGGAATATAATAGTGTATTGGATCTCTCAAACCCCACAATTCGATATCTAAACCACATTTGTTTCTCTCGAAGACGAGTGTTAAAATAACTACTTTTAATGGGTTGCCTTGTTGCAGGTATTTTCTTTTTCAATGTAATACCCACAACATAGTTTATGTCGAGCTCCTAAGATGAGTCATTGCACGAGATCTACACTATCTTTGGTCCCTCCTCCAAATTAGAAACGACTCATCCTTTCCTTGAACAGATCTCTTATAACACGGGATTGTATTTACTAATCGGTCGAGTGAACTCTGCATTGTGCCTAAATTGATAAAAATTGCTCCACTACGTTCCGTCTCAGTGAGAAGGGATTTATGATTTGTTACGAGCACATTAGATCACCATTGTTAGGTTCTCATACGCTTCCCGAGAAATTGTTCATTACTCTCGAAATTCTTTCTGTGTCACTCGGAGAACTCTGAATCGAGAGCTTGAGGCAAATTCTATTTTACGGGTATGAGACACGACGACAGGATCGATAACGAGAAAATATACAAGACTAGCAAAGTAGCTTTACAAGCGGGTTCAAACCTGCGAATAAAATATCTACGAAAAGATAATTTCTGACGATAGCGTCAATTCAATGGAAGTTGGAATCTAAATCACTAGATTACACCATACGTTGAAGCTAGCGATCAAAAAGCGCATTTATAAATCGGCAATTTGGGAACCCGAATTTAGAATTTATGCAGAATTTAAACAACCAGGCAGGTAATTTGAAAATATGAATGCGCATTGGCTTAAACTTTAATAGTGAGCGTTCGAGATCAAATTTGAATGATAAAGTTAATCCTAAAAATACAAAAAAAAAAAAAAATGAAGAAAAGAAAAGAAAGAAAATTAAAAATCTGAGGAGCCTTGGCCGATCGGATCTCTCTTTAGTCACCAAGAGTACACGTTCATTCGGTACTTGACCATTATTTATAGGGTTACGAAGTTGGGCCCTAATTCGATGCTGCTTCTTTTTTGGGCTACTTGATTTAAAATAGCTGATTGGTTGTTGATGTCAGCGACATCAATTCTTATCGCGACCTCTGTTGTCTTGATCATGTCGCGAGTCTTTGTTTACAGTCGCTGACGTGTCTTTGGTGTTAGCTAATGTCGACGACAAGGGCGTCGCGACCTTAGCTGTGCATTTGATCACGCGACAACTAAATGTTATCGTGATCTCCTTCTCTTTGAGTGGGCCAGCGACCTATACGGATGTTATCCGCGACCCTTTGGTCGCTGCGGCGGATGTCGCGACATCTTCTTGATCGACCTCAAGTCTTTACAATTGATGTCGCGACAGCAGTGTTATCGACCTTAACTCATGACTATTGTTCGCGATGTGAATGATGTGGCGACTTCCTTTACGTGTAGTTGATGTCGTGACCATCTCTCTTTATTTGCTATTATCGTGACCTTAGTTTCCTTGCAAGGCGATGTGAGCGCCACGGTCCAGTCTTGTGTCGCGACACATCAGATCATCGCGGCATGCCTGTTGATCCATTGTTTATCTTAGCGACCTCTTGTTGGTGTGCGACCTCGTTATCCAGCGTCTTCCGGGTTTAGTGTAGCGACCTACGAAGGAGTGTAGCGACATCATGTCTTCTTCTTCATCAATTTACGGTTGCTTGCCTTTAGAGTTTCTTTCACGCCATTTCGTTTGTCTTGGTCACGGCTTCATTTCATTTGGAGCTTTGTAGTTTACCTTTGAATATACATTTGATTCTGTAAAAGCTTCATGACATCAAATTCTTTAATCCTTTTGCGCTTCTCTGCTACAACTTCCTTCAGCCAATTATATCGAGTCTTGCTCGACCACATTCTACTCCTTTACTATGAGTCTGCTTTCTTTTGAATTCCTGGCATTGCCGCGGCGATTTGGTGAAGATTTATTCCATATTCTTGCATACTCATCAGTCTTTTTATATAAAAATCAATCGAAAAATGGACTGAAAAATAGATGACTTTTAAGCTCATCGGAGTGAGCTTGGAGCAAAAATCCATGGTTCAATAGAGGCTCTTTAAGTCGCCAAAGAGATAGATCTGCGTGATTGCCGGACTTGGCCGGGGGCCTTATTGTAACCATCCCGAGGAAGAATGTAGACTTCCTCATCTAAATAACCATGGAGGAAGACATTGTTATTAACCCGGGTTGGTGGATTAGCCAAGCCCCAGAAATGCTTGATGGTCGAGAGGCCAGCTGACAAGTTTGGCCATCAGGAAGAATCAATCATTGTAGTCTATACCCTCATGTTGATGGTATCCCTTGGCCACCAAGCGAGCCTTAAATTTGTCTAAAGAGCCATCCGGGTGAAGCTTAGGTTTAGAGTCAATGGGCTTTTTACCAGGAGGTAAAGTGGTGAGGTTCGAGAGTGATTAGGTTGAGGCGAAAGCTCACATTCCATGGCTGGACCCGAATGCGTACAAACATGCTTGTGCAGACGGGTTCGAGAGAGAGAGAAGAAATATTAGCTAAAAATGAGAAGTAAGAAAGAAGAAAAAACAGGAGTAAAGGATGGTGAAGCAGCACGTGGAGATGGAGCATAAGTGGTTGTAGCAGAATGAACCACAAAATTGGAGAGCCAAGCTGGCGTGGAACGAAGTCTGGTGCTGCGTCGAGGACGGGAAGAAGCATGTGGGGGAAGTGGCTAGGAGGGTAAAGAGGGGGAAGGAGAGGGAGATGGGGTGGAAATTCCTTGTATGGAAGTGGGATGGAGGTGGAAGATAATGTGGTAGTGGTAGGGGCGGGTTCGAGAAGGAAGTGCAATTAGGAAGGAGAAAGTGAGGAAGAAGTGGAATGGAAGGAAAACACATGTTCATTTAAAATGACATGGCGGGAGACAAAAATCTATCAAGAAGAAAGGTCATATATTTTATAACCCCTCTGACCAGGAGAGAAGCATAAGAAAATGTAGGTGAGGACACAAGGAGAAAACTTATCTCATTGAGGCTGAGTAGTAGTGGCAAAACAAAGGCTGTTGAAAACTTGAAGAAGGCTATAATTAAGAGCTTTGTTGAAGAGAAGTGCGAAAGGGAGTCCGCCAGAGAGAGAGAGGAGAGCAGACAGCGATTAATAATGTATGTAGCCATGAGAATTGCATATTTTAAATGAGAAGAGGGTGGCAGGACATGAGCTAGTGAGCAACATCAAGTAGGTAGCGGTGTTTGCGCTCAATCACACCGTTTTGCTGAGGGGTGTAAGGGTAACTTCGTTGGTGAAGAATGTTATAGGAGTGGAGGAGAGACTGAAAGCAAGAACTAAGAAATTCAGAACTGTTATCACTCTAAATGACCTTAATCGTAGTGTCAAGCGTAATGCGAACCATAAGAAATGTGAAAAATATGTGAAATGCGAGTACCATGATCTTTAGACCCACTACTCAATGGACCCAGGGCCCTCTTAGCCCGCATTGTGAAACGATTCAAGCCCATTTGTCGTATTAAAACCAAGGGGCACTGCCTAGGTAGGAAAGTCTTAAAGCCCGTCTGAAGAAAGCCAGGGAGTCTTCCCACATAATGGCTTTAGGGGGACATGTCTAGAATTTTAAGTCCCCCAATCGGCCATCCTACCACATATGGGAAATTCGTTATGGATAAGAATACAAAGGCGGAAAATACGCAACAGAGATATTTATCAACATATTTCCCAGTTTCCAAATCCCTTGTTTCTCATAAGATTAATCCTTGATAGGGAAGAAGAGATTTTATCCCTAAAATTAAGGGGAGATTTGTGAAACAGCATCCTATAAATTAGGAGAATCTCCCATGAGGTAAGACAATTCAAACTGTGCAAAACTATCTACTTCTCCTTTTCCGTCTTTTGCTGAATTAATAATCGGAGAGTGTGGTCGACACACCATCGTCAGATCACCTTTTTGTAGGTTCACATTAAGTTGATGCTTTCGGAGGTTCAAGCGATCAAGGTTCTGCGATTAGGCGTCGTCTTTGGGAATCGAATAGAAAGTCCTCATCTATAGGTTGGGAGAAGCCCAGTTCAACCTTATTTGTCTAGTAGCCGCCGTCCTGGAACTCTGTCGATTTCCGCCGACGTTTGATTTTGGCGATCGATGACAAGAAATCGTTGAGCCGTCACGAGAAGATCGATTCTTCCATTGGTGTCGAGGCATAGAGAAAGCGGAACAAAGCAAGATAGATGAATTGGTTGCAAGGTCACGCTGAACGGTTGCAGTGGGAGAATGACCAGTTGCGGGGCCCGTATGGAAGCGTCGCGACCTTGGAAAAAAATGTACGGACGTAGTCAGTATGCATCAGGTGCTCGCCAATGGGGAAGGAGCCCATTATCCCTAACGATGTCGATACCCCAGCATATGATGAGTTGTCCTTAGGAAGTTCCCCATCTTTGAGTCTCTCACCGGCAAAGAATGCTCGGGAGAGCACAAAACTAGATCGTCTGAGGCCCTTGCATTACCACATAGCCAGTGATGTCGTTGGTGGCACATCAGTAGGGTGTAACAAAGGAGGCAAACGGGAGCGAACCGGCTAGATCATGCCCTTGGGAGCGCGTCGGTATTGCGCATGGACTGATGCCACGATGTGCCATGGCGTGATGCCACAATTTTCGTTTGTACATCTACCTTTGGTATGGACGACACTCTATATCTTGCTGTAGCCTTGATTTGGAGACCCAATGACATGCTCTCTCGCCGCCCCTAGAAGACGCACATTTTATCTATGAGCGCATACTTGAGGTTTGTCATGCCGGCTTTCGCCACGTTTGATGGCTCACACTCACCCTTATAATCCTTATGCTCCATTATAATCAGACGTGATACTAAATGCGAATGTGACCAAACTATTGATGCAAGTATTCGGCTAATTTGCGGGCACATGTTGCTTAGTTTCACAAGCTCCTGCATAATTCAATAAATTCGTTCAATGAACTATGGGTTGTATTCATATCGCAGTATCTTTGTTTGGTTCTATAAAAGTGGAACATTAGCTCCTTGCAGACTATTCTACAACATGAAGGGAAGTCTATTCGGGATTTCACAAGGAGGTTTGGGTAAGTCGTCCAGCAAGTAGAGTCATATTGCATGGACGAGGTCCTCCAAAACTTTAGGAGAAGCTTTGGACCATCTACTTTCTTATTCCAGTCCAGCACATCTTTGGGCACGTGCGACGATGGAATAACTACTCTGAGGAATGAGTTGATAAGTACTCAATGTTAGAGGACAATATCCGTGCAACAACCCAGACAGTCATGATTACAAACCAACCGGTTGAGGGAAATTTGTTATACGGAAGAGTCGTCTGGTCAAGGAAGGTCAGAGCCAGGCCATGATCGCCTAACAGTCTGAAAAATGAGAAACTGTATGATTCACCACCTTGAACATCACCATACGAAAGTTATTGCCCATCATTAGCGACGTACTTTATAGTTCAAAGGCTGCTAATCTAGACGGATCCTTCCACAAAGAGCAATCGCTGCATAGTGCGGTCATCATAGAGATCATGGGCATGAGGCAGGCGTAATGTCGGCTTTAAGTTCTTAGTGGAAAAGTTGATCAAAATTTGGACACCTCGGGAGGTATGTCAAAGAAAGTGACAACAAAGAGGAATCAGGGCAAGCGGCAAGCCAGTTTATAGCGGAGCGGCAGTCAGGCGAATCCAGACCATCCATAAATTATATTCTAGGCGGATTTAGCTATTAGTATGCGGTCAGCGTCGATGACGAGGAAGCTCATAAGAGCTACCAGTTAAAGCCAAGGTTAACGCTATCCACATAGAAGGTAGCCATGAAGAAACCAAGCCAATAAATGACCTCATATCCTTTCTTCCTGTCAATCTGAACAAGGTCACTGTGCCATACTATGATGGTGGTGTTCACCACAATGTATTAACGATTTTGATGTCCATAAGGTACTAGTAGACCCTGGTAGTGGTATGTATTAACGATTTTGATGTCCATAAGGTACTAGTAGACCCTGGCAGTGCGGCAGATTTATTACAACTACCAGCCTTCAAGCAAATGAAGCTCTCCTTAGATATGTTGAACTCAGTCGAGTGAATCCTCTCTAGCTTCAATAGAGAAACTATCATAACACTAGGAGATGTTACTCTCCACTGTAGTAGGGCGAGTCCTTTCGAAGGTTTGTTCTCAATTGCCGAGGACTTAGGGCCTTACAATGCCATATGGTAGGTTGACCATTTAAGTAGTAAACTATTTGAATATCGTTAGGCAGGTTGACCTTTTAAGTAGTCAGCTAGCCGCACACCAATGTTATCAACTATCTGTGTAGGAGGAGAGAGGGGAGAAGAACTTTTAAAATCCTTCCCTTGAAGATCAAACCCTCGCATAACAAACACAGGTTGCCGCTTAGATCAAGGCGAAAGAGAAGGATCCGCTGGCTGTGGATCCCCTGGAAAAATTTACATTGGACGGGCCAGAAAAATTCACTTATGTTAGTTCTCTTCTATCCAATGAAGAAAGGGAACAGTTACAACTCGTACTATCAAATAATATAGATGTATTTGCTTGGAGCCACTTAGATATGGTTGGAATTAACCCGACGGTAGCCTCTCACAAACTTAATATTATTCCCACGGCCAAACCGGTAAAGGCCCGAAGTGGCGTTTCCACCTGGCTCGCCATCAAGTTATTAAGATGGAAGTAGACAACTTACTAAGAGCGGGTTTCATCATAGAAGTGAAGTACCCAACGTGGTGGTAGTTCCAAAGAAAGGTGGTAAGTGGTGAGTACGTGTAGATTATACTGACCTCAACAAAGCTTGCCCAAAAGATCAAATTGTTGATGCAGCAGCCGGGCACGAGATACTGTCATTTTTGGATAACTTCTTTGGATATCATCAGATTCCTATGCAACTGCCTAATGTAGAGAAAATGACCTTCATTACACCGCACAGGTTATATTGCTATAATGTGATGCCTTTTGACCTGAAGAATGCCAGGGCAACTTATCAAAGGTTGGTAACTAAGATATTCCAACCGCTGTTTGGGGGAACCATGGAGGCCTATATCGATAATATGCTTGTAAAGTCCAAAAAGCGCTCTGATCACACCTAACATATGTAGGAAGATTTTGAGCTATTGCGAAAGTACAACATGAAACTCAACCCTTTGAAATGTGCGTTCGGAGTCAACTCGGGCAAATTTTTAGGCTTTATGGTGACTCAGAGAGAAATAGAGGCCAATCCCATTCAACTCAAAGCTATAATCAATTCTCAAGTTCCTACCTCCAAAAAAGGAGTACAACAACTGACTGTCCGGCTAGCAACTCTTGGGTGGTTCATATCTTGTTTCATAGATCAGTTAAAATCATTCTTTATCACTCTAAGGGACGAAAGAATTTGTTTGGAATGAGGAATGAGACCCGAGCTTTCATAGCGATCAGCCCGATATCTTCTGAAATGTGGTCGGCTGGCTAGAAGCCGGGTGATACGCTCAATCTTTACATAGCGGTTTCAAAAGTGCAGCTTTGCTCAAAGAAGATGAAAACCGAAAATAGAGACCAATATTCTTCATAAGCAAAACTGTGCAGGCAGGCTTCGGTATACTCATCTCAGACAGCGGCCACCGACCCTCGGAGTGTGGTAGCTAAAGTTTGCCTACTTCCAAGCACACCCTATGATCATGCTAACCAATCTCCCTTTACGAAGCACTATACATAAGCCCGACCTATCAGGGAGGATGGTCCGATGGGCAATTGAGTAAAGTGAATTTGGTATTCAATATAAACCTCGCTTGGCATTAAAGGGGCAGATATTGGAAAACTTTTTAGCAGAAATTCCTCAACAGGATGCGGAACCGAATAACTCTGGCTGGTGGATCCTTAATGTGAAGCAGCGCATCGATAAACGGGGCTAAGTCGGGGTTGCAACAAAGCTAGTTGGGAAGAATAGAGCAGGCCATGCGAATTTAGACTTCCCCGCGTTTAATAACGAGATCAAATACGAAGCAATGCTAGCCAGAGTCAACCTCACAATGTCTGTATCTTCAGAAAAAAAATCATCATATGGAGTCACTCTCAACTGGTGGTAGGGTAAGTAAACGGAGAGTACAAAACGCGAGACCAGCTCATGATCAAATAATGCGGTTAAGCTCACATTGGGGGTTTGCGACTTGGAAGTATCGGGCATTTCAGGGGTTCGAATGAAAGGCGGATGCTTTGGCCAACGATCATTTGCCTTCCCTCCCAATACAAGGACCTCCTTGTCTACTACCAGTCGGTATCGTCAATCACTACCAACCAGGTAAATGAGATAGATGAAGCATTCACTTCTTGGATCACACCAATAGTACATTATTTGAGCTCGAGAGAACTGCTCGACAACAGGGTTGTAGCCCATAAGATCCGGGTCCAGACGGCTAGATTTTTCCTCGTGAATGGGTAGTTATATAAACGCTCTTTAGGAGGGCCATATCTTAAGTGTCTCACCACTCATCAGGTTTTTTTTTTTTGATGTGCAGTCTCTGGTATCGGACCGAGATCCGGGTTTATGACTCATTTTGGAGAGTTTCAAGAGCCATGGGGACACAGTTGATGATCAGCACTGATTTTCATCCCCAGACGGATGGTCAGTCAGAACAGACCATCCAAACGTTAGAGGACACGCTACAGGCATGTGTCTTCGATCTTAAATTAATTTGGGGAAAAGCATTTACCCATAGTGGAATTCGCCTATAACAACAGTTATCAGGCGAGTATACAGATGGCACCCTATGAGGAAATATATGGGAGGCCATGTCAATCTCTAGTCCGTTGGACGGAGATAGGAGAGAGATCCGTTATAGGTCTAAATTTGGTAAAGGACACCTCGGAAAAGGTGGACTTGATACGGAAGCGTCTTCTCACGGCTTAAAGCCGACAGAAGAGCTCTGTAATGACGGGGTGACCCACAGGTTTGGTCGGTGATCATGTCTTCTTGAAGTGATGCTAAGGAGGCATTAAGATTCTGTTTAGCGGGAAAGTTATCGGCGGGGTATATTAGACCCTTGAGTGCTCGAAGAGGGTGGAGTACGATTGCGTGCGGTGGCGTTATTAGTTTATCGGTGTTAAATGCGGTATTCCATGTCTCCATGCTCCGGAAGTACACTCCAGAACCGACTCATATAGTAGATTGGGGTGAGCTCATCGTTGAAGCATATGGGAGCTTCTAGGAGGGACTTGTGCGTATTATGGATAGCCTAGATTAGGTTTGGCGAACGCAAGATTGTGAGGCTAGTAAAGGTGTTGTGGCAACACCGAGGAGTGGAGAAGGCAACATAGGAATGCGAGTACACGATGCGTGCCACTTATCCTTCCTTATTTGAGGATGAAGGTATGTTGTTTAGTCATTTGAAAACAAAAATGACTGTAGCATATGCATGTGATTGTATGTATATGTGAGTGTGAATTTCGAGACGAAATTCTTTTAAGGGGAGAAGAATGTAAAACTAGGGTAAATTTGAACTTTTCCAAAAACAAAGGGGCAAACACGATGAATTTTCCACTACAATATAGGTTGAAAACCAAGAATTTTTCTAGACCTCGGATGAAGAAATGGACCTCACCGTTGAATTCGTCTCACAAAATCTAGTTACCCAGGCGAATTTTGGTGAATTCCGAGACTGTCAGAATTTCACATTTTTCGAGGCAAGCAGACAATCGGGTGACGCGCGGCAAGCCATGTGTCACAAGGCATGCAAAGGAAAATGCATGTGTGACACATGGCAAGCCATGTGTCAACATGCATGGAACATGGAATGGCTATGAATGGGATGGAGATCAATTCGTAGAGTGGGAGAGGAATAAAAAGGAAATGAAGGAAAAATGAAAGATAAAGGAAGGAAAGAAAGAGAAGAAAGAAAAGAAAGAGAGAGAAAGGGAGATAAAAGAAATCGGCAACATTAGATGGTCGGAACTGCGTCAAACCAGTAAAGTGCGCGCATATTCGACGAGGCTACACTCCAAGAGGTAGGGTTATTCCTACTGGTTTCTTTTCCACCATAAGGGTTGTGAGTTGTTTCTTTACCCTAAGGGTTGTTTGGTGAATTCCCGAAATATGGAATCTTTGCTATTTTTATCCTATACAGACAGGAATTTATGGCGATTTTCAGGTGGGAACCCAAGGAACTTCAGACTCAGGTTCTTCATGTAAATTGTAGCGGCATCAGTGAACTTGATGTAGGCCTTTGAAGCACCCAAATCATACCTCTACAGCCAAAGTTATGGTCCATTTTTCAGGACTACCGCAGTTGGGTTCTTTATTTTTTGTGTCCAGATTTTTGGACCGATTTTGGTGCAGATTTTATACTGATTTTGTGGACTGTTTTGGTGGTCTGTTAACGACAAGTTGGTGGCCTGAATCGAGACCGATTCATGGCTATTTTAGAACGATTATACCACATTTTGGTGAGTGCGGTATGGCCGGAAACTTATGAGGTATGAAATTGTGGATTGTTTTAAAGTGTTATTGCTTGATTTTGTGATAACCTGCTTGATTGTTCTTGCTGATATATATATATATATATATATATTTTAATATGTTGGAAATTGAATGAAATGTTTGGAAATTATATGCTTTTGACATAATTATCCATGATACATGAGTTATTGCCCATATGGCATTAATTACATAGGAGACATGGAATTGACATGCAGTGGCATAATGCATTGCATATGCACTAGGACATCGCATTCATGAGTGTAAGTGCATGGTGCCATCAAACACCATCCTTAGTGGTTGATGAGTGGGCTGAGTACCGTTGAACAAAATTCAGCGGAGTTCCACTGTTTGCATAGCATGAAAACTTGTGTCGAGTAGTAGCAAGCAGGGATAGATACCCTTTACATATGTGTTCAATGTTGAAAGATCGTGAAAGTGTAGTTAGGCGTGCGAAGCCAACGGTGAAACCCCGAAAATTCACCTACCCAAAAAGACACATGTTTTGTTAATAAAATGATCATTGGAAGTGAAACATCTAATAAGTTTTGATTTCTAAAAATATGATTTTGTTTCAAAGTGATCATGGGATGAAATTCATCGACGATGGATGTTATCACACATTGGCCTACGCATTGTGTGATGGGAATGCAATGATGACTTGGATTTTCATGTAGTGAGTCTCATCTCATTTCATGGCATGACATGTAATGTTATTAGAATGACATCATTCTATTGGAATGTTGATACTATATATATATATATATATATATATATATATATATATATATATATATATATATATATATATATATATATATATATATAATGTGTGTGTGTGTGTGTGTGTGTGTGAGTGTAAATGTCCAAGTAAAGACATAGCATGTGCATTTAAGAATAATAGCCTGCAGCAGGAGTCTCTATTGGTCGTGGCTCACCCTTTATGGCAAAAAATTTAAGGTGCAGAGTATACATCGGTGGATGACTCTTATTCGGGGCCAAGAGATTAAACAAAGCCGACCTGTGGCTGGTATAGTTCTTTTTGTAAAACTTGGAAAGAACTAGTTTTGGCATATGTATGTTTATGTAATAGAGTTGTAATTAAACTAACAGTAATATGTTTGAAAATAACATAAAAATTTTTTGTGAATGTGTGAGCAGATCTAGATAAATGGGATTGGACAGTATGGTACCGAGACACACGATATCTATAAGAAATTTTGACCCTTGCTTCATAGCTTGGTGTCAAGGCATAGGTATGTAATTCTCTATGACTCGATGAATGGATCCCAATTAATAGGATTAAGTGTGGGTATCGATATCGTTATCCACAGTATTTACACCTGAAGTTAGACGGTTAGTCAACGGGACCCCCGGATTTTGGTGCGTCACACCTAAAGCATAAGATTCTTTAAATTTTGCTGTTATTGATAAGTGCCATAGTAAGTTTCCAACTTTGAAGTGCCTTTAAATTGGTCTACTTCATCAAGCTATTGTTAGAGGTATCCCATGCACGGAAAACTCTTGCTCGAGGGTTCTGCTTTTGTTGGTTGCGAGAAGCTTGACCATATGGCACCTAAGAAGAG